>CP139502.1:267913214-268513214 GCA_021014915.2 Artemisia tridentata subsp. tridentata
AAGTGGTGGTCTTTGCATAGATTGCCCTTCTAGATATTTGTCGGAATCCATTGATCGGTTCAAGCTTTAAAATACAATATACTTTAAAAACTTGACTGACGTGGCTCCTGATACCAATTGTGGGAAACTAGAAGGGGGGTTGAATAGTTTACCGGTTTAAAAACTTCTTTTAAAAAAACTTGTTTTAAAAGTATGGTATTGGAAACTTTGATTCGAACTCTATGTGTAATCAAACAACACCAATATGAACTACGAACTAAGCTACGTAATAATAATAAATAAAAGTAAAGAGTAGAGTTGGAAAGATCAAACCGAGACAGAGGATTTATAGTGGTTCGGCTACGAAGCTCTTCTTCGCCCTACTCCACTCCCCGAGTACCACACTCGAGAGTTTCAAACACTATATCAACAACCTCCCTTCAGGCGGAGAAAACCGTACATGTCGCTTATCCTATTACCGACACTAAGCTAGATGTCGAGTGCTAATCTTAGCTAGCACCAATCTACCAAGGTCCACGTGACCAAACACACAAGCCCAATGGCTTCAAGAGATCACCAAGATCTCAACACGATCACAATGATCAACACTCACTTCACTCTACTCAACTAACACTAACCTAATGACCCTTGATCTTCTTGATCAATCACACAAGCCCAATGGCTTCAAGAGATGTTCACTATCTCTATAGATCACACTTGATCTTCACTCTCACTCACAAAAAGGAAATATACTTGATGTATGCTAAGATATAACAAGGTTGTAACAAGAGTTACAAAAACCTATCAACTACAACTCTTGTATCTTCTTGATTACTTGAGTTCTTCTCTTGCTAATGAAGAGGGATGACAACACCTTGTATCAACTTGGATACTTGGGTTCTTCTCTTGCTAGTGAAGAGGTATGAAGAGGATCACTTAAAGGATGATTGGATCACTCTTGAAACAAAGAAAAACTAATCTAATCGACCCTAAGAAGTGAATGGTGTGAGAGGATTTAACTAAGGGATTTTTCTGTGTGTGAAGGGTGCCTAAAACTGTGAAAGAGGTGGGTATTTATAGGCAAAGAAAATCTGAACGTTACAATTCAAAATGGTATGGACGGCTCCACTAAATGACCCACGGCTCCGTTAAATTTAACGGTACCGTGGAGCCGTGGTAGACTAGGACGCTCCAAATTTTGTCTTTTCTGGTGAAAACGTATTTGGGGAAGGTTGGAGCTGATTTTGGGGGAAAAAATAGCTGTTGTGATTTTCAAACTTATTTTTCCATTAAAACATTTCTTAATATTTCAAAAATAATTTGTCATGTGTATTTTTGAAAAAATGTTTTGTCCCATTTAAAATGTGAATTTTCAAAACATGAATTCACTTCTTTGATCACTAGTTCAAGTTGTAACTTTGTTCAAGAGTGATTTGCGTAGAAACGGGATCTTCCGATTAAAAACTTGTTAACGTTAATTTTAACGTAACGTGAGTTCACATTTTGTCATCCTCAAAACGTGAGTTAATCGAAAGATATAAATAACGTTTTTAGAACATTATTTGCATCAACAATCTCGTTGTTGACGATCTTGCCAATTTACAGAATTTCGTCCGTAATAATTTCCACGATAACCGCCTCCACGGTATCCTCCTTGGACATAATTGGCTTCTCCTTCTTTGGGTTGGTCCATTGGTTGGTCGTCACATTCTGATGATGGGTGATTACCTCCACAGTTGTTACAACCGTCTCACACTTCTTTCATTTCTCCTTTAAGGTCTTTGTATTGCGAATCGATTTTTAAAGTTAATGTTTCCATTTTCTCCATGAGTTTATAGGTATCGGAACTTTCAACAAAAGCAACGGTTTTTCGTAAGGGTTTGGTTTTGGCATCTTTTGACCAGTCAAGTTTGAGAAGAACTCGGTCTTCTAGCAATTGGTATGCCTGGTTTGGAGTCTTATAAAGAAAAATTCCTCCAGCATCAAGAATTCCTTGAGATGCTTCATCTAGTCCATGGTAGAAGATTTGGATAATGGTTCCTCGTCCTAAACCATGTCCATGACAACTACGAAGTAAATCTTTCATACGAAGCCAGGCTTCGACGAGCGATTCGTTAGGGTTTTGTGTGAAAGCACAAATTTCTCCCATTAGTGGATCAAACATGGCAGGTGGAAAGAATCGGCTTACAAAAGTTTGCCTCATCTCCTCCCAAGTATTGATAATTCCTGGGGTTAATTCATTATACCACACTTTTGCGTCTCCAGCAAGTGATGATGGAAAAAGTTTGAGTTTAATGGCATCCACATTGGTGTCACCATATCGGAACATGCCACAAATTTTGATGAATTCGGCAATGTGCTTATGAGGATCGGCCCTCGAACGGCCATCGAATTGACGGTCTTTGATCATAGAAAGATGGTGACCTTTCACGGTGAAATTGTCACCTAGGTTGACAGTAACAATAGCAGCTCCAGGAGTGGGTGCTACGGTTCGGTTGGCTTCCCACATGGGTCTATCGTCAGCCATGGGAAAAGGTTTCTTGGTGAATGGGTTATAAACGACTTTAGCTTCACAAAGATTTTCAAACGGTGGGTTTCGTACTCTTGGTATACGGTTGGCTAATGGAACAGATGGTTTTCTTTTCTTTCTTTGTCTTCGGACTAAACGTTCGAGATCTGAAAAAGGTGAAATTGGTTCTATTCCAGTTGATCGAGTGTTCATACAATTCCCAAGAGAATCGAGGCAATGTTTAAACACACGATTAAAGAATGGAAACAGTTTGAAAAATCAGGTTTGGTGATCCGTTCGGATGGATGAAATACCGATCGGATACTTGTCTCAGTAAAATTGATTTTGGTGAAAAACCGATCGGATAGAAGTTACTACCGATCGGATGGAGCTCTCGGTAAAATTAAAAATTTGACAACCGATCGGATGGATGAAATACCGATCGGATGATCAGCTCGGAAAACTTCTTTTTTTTTTTTTTTTTTTTTTTTTTTTATGAAAACGAACTATGAACTTCTAAAACCTACAGAAACACGATCAAAATCCCCGGAAACGGCGCCAAAAACTTGATGTGTCGAGTGTGAGTACAAGTTTTAAATTTATAAAGGTCGAATTACCGAATCTAGAAACAACACATACGAGCAAGTGAACTCGTCCGTTATAGCAAGATTGTGATGGTAAGTCGGGATCGTTTGCAGGGATTTGTGTAGTGAATCAAATTGTAAGCTACTAGAAGTAAATTCCTTAAAAAGTAATGAAAAATAGATTAATTCAAATGAATAAAAACTACACTTGCTTAGACTAGCATACTACTCCTTGATAAGCATGATTGTGATAACTTTGGATAACATGTTGGTTATGATAATTAGTTTGGTGAACTAATCTATTGTTTCTACAAATTAAACCTTCGTCAAGATTTTAGTTCATAAAAACAAGCATTACGTTTAACCACTCAATTCAAGATCGATTCAAGGTTCATAAGTTGGTGTACCTTAAACACAAAAATCATCTTTTTCTTAATCAAATAGCTTAGGAAATGTTCAATACAAAAGGTAACCGATTATAGACAAAAGGTCACAATTGAGAGTAAAATATTAATCTTTCGACCCTTGAAATGGTTTACCATCAATCCTATTTTTGATAGACAAAAGCATTCTCATTACAACCACAATTAACTTTCTTTGTGTAATCAAGAATAATGGGTAAAAACAATCACTCATAGACAAGTGATTATAACTAGTTGAATAACAATAGTTCATTCGACCCTTAAGATTATTAGTAACTAGTTAAACTTGATTCAACAAATGTCACTACAAAACTTAATCACGATTGGATCTTAGAATCAACTTGAAATTGAATTAAAACATGTCATCACAATCATACGCATATCAATTGGTAATACACATCATCTAAGCAAGTGCACAAATGCACTAGCCACTCATATCAAACATAAACATAAACTCATAAGTTTGAACATTAGAAACCATAATTGAAAGTCTTACAATGATTGAAATAAGATTACAAATGATGAGATGATGATAACCAAAAGGTTGGTGATGATTCCTTGATGTTACGACCTCCAAATGATGACTTCTTGGACCTCTAAAGTTTCCTGGACTTCTAAGGACGAATTTTGAGAGTATTTTTATGAGTGGTTGCTTCTCTCTTTGTGTTTTCTTGAGATTCCCCTAAATACTCATCAAATGGTCCAATTAATACTCCAACCAAGGGTCTAAGTTCATAAAT
Source organism: Artemisia tridentata subsp. tridentata (assembly GCA_021014915.2). NCBI lineage: Eukaryota > Viridiplantae > Streptophyta > Magnoliopsida > Asterales > Asteraceae > Artemisia > Artemisia tridentata. The sequence goes on from CP139502.1 coordinate 267,917,449, forward strand.
GCTTCTCTTGTCCTCCAAGTAGTATTGAATAGACTAGAATTATGAGTGAAAGGACCTAGAACCGGATGTGTAGAGTCACATATCTTAATGATGAAGTTTTGGCAAGTCAGCAAGCTTCCAACCGATCGGTAATATGTCCAACCGATCGGTTGGTCTTCGATACTACCTCCATCCGAATCGGTTGCGGGCGGCGACCGATCGGATGGATCACTGCTGCTTGGACTTTTTCTTGGACTTTTGTCGTCTTGGCTTGATTTTTCCTTTTTGGTTCTTCGGTTCTTCATCCAAACTTGATCTTTTCAACATCTTTGAAGCTAATCGACATGAATACTTGGACCTTCATTCTTTGAAATGCCTTTTTGATTGGGTCTTTGTATAAGAATCTTCGCACTTTCATAAATATGTCCTTCTTTCTCCTTTTTCTCATCTTTTTCCTGTTTTTGGCCACATATGCTTTGCAAACACACTTTGGTACGATTTAGTAACAAAAGCATATAAATACAACCAAAAAGCATACATAAAAACATGAATAACGCTACTAAAAACATGCACAATTTGAGCGTTATCAAATCCCCCACACTTGAACTTTGCTTGCCCTCAATCAAATCTAGCAATAATACACATAAAGCTACGAGTTAAGACACTGATTTTCTCTGCGGTCATGACATTTGTCTTCCCGGAATAACTTCAACTAAGAAGAAGTATAAAGTTCATCACGTGTACTCGTTGTGCATTCCGATGTATGTCTCCTTCCCCCTTGCTGGTTTTGATACCTCAGAATCAGCAACACATTTTACGCACATATACTTGAAATATTGTGAGAAGAACAAACTTGGCTCAAATGTATCCTGTGAGAATCAACAGCTATCGAAACGCTCTCTGACTATCTTTATCAACCCTTATGTTCTGTCGGCTATTGCCGTGACCACTTGGTGAAGTAAACCCGATATACCAAACTCGAAACTGACGAAGAATTCCCTAAATTTGTTACTTAAGCTTGCACTGTTGTTGATTGAAGAACGATGTAGAAGAAAACCCCTAAGTACCCTTATATACTCAACTAAGAGCTAAAGCAAGTACAACACCTCTTGAGACTATCCACATCTGCATCTGCGTGTGACACTGAGCACTACAATGTAACTCCTTGAAGTGATAGCTATAACCCGTGAGAACTACAATGTAACTTCTTACATCGGGTATAACTAGATAATCCAAGACCCAATCATAAATTTTATAACTTCAAGCAAGTCATCAATCGATAGATGAAGTCTCGATGATGAAATAAGTAGAAGCCTTCGTGAAACCCACTTCAATCTCAAATAAGGGATGCCAAATAAACTCCGTGATCACTTGACATTCCATGTCCAAACTCTTAGCCGTTTTGACATTTTAGACGACTTTTTCCTTTATGTTCTTGTGGTTGATTTACAGAGTGCACATTAGAGGGAACAACAATCCATGAATAAGGAGATTCTTCAGAACCTGGTTCTGGGAAAGGAATACCCAAGAACGGATCATTATTCAAGCGTGCAGCTTCAATATCATGAGAGTCATTATCAACACCTTGAGGAATAACTGGAGATTTGGTTTCTTGAGTAGTTTGAGTTGTACTTCTAGATGGTGCATCTTGATCAATGGAGATTGAAGAAGGTGAACCAGTTGAGTCAGCAAGAACCGGAGCAGGAGCTTCAGGAACTGGATGATCAACATTCGTTGGAGGTTGGAAGTATTCATCAAACATCGATTGAACTAATAAATCCCAGTCATCCGTTGTTAGTAGAACATTTGGTGTTGGAGGAACTTGGTTTGTACGGCTCCTGAACTGATGTATTCAGGAGCCGTATGACCATTTCTCAATCATCAATCAACATGAAGTTTATTCACCCTTCTCCCCCTAAAAAATTGCATATGACTGCTATTTTTGATTGAACGAGTGAATAAGAATACCATCAACGGTAAGTAGATCCACCTGATAACTGACATGTTGTTTATTCACACTTCTCCCCCTCAAAAATTGCATATAAGGTTGCCATTTTTTATAGAACAAGTGAATAAGAATATACTCCAATGTACGTTGATCCACTTTGGTGACTGAATGAGCATGGGAAGAACATGAAGCTTGTTGATGAGAAGGGTCAGAAACAAGATGATTCTCTCTTTTCAAAGATAAAGCGTACTCAAGCGTACACTTTTCTTTTCTTTGATGAACGGGGTCTGAAGAGTTGTCCGCAGACGCCATATGTCGATGAAGAGCGAGGCCTGAACTGATGTGAACAGACGTCATTGTCGATGAAGAACGAGGCCTGAACTGATGTGAACAGACGTCATTGTCGTTGAAGATCAAGGCCTGAACTGATGTGAACAGACGTCATTGTCGTTGATGTTCATCAAGCTTGAATTGCTTAAACCCCTACTTCATGAGATATCAATCTTTTCGGCACCCAAACCTTGAGTCTTTCCTTAATATGAGTGAACGATGTACCTGCACTTAAGTAAAGACTACCTGCACTGACATTAAGAGTTTGTTTGCATTTATATGGGTTAGTGATATTAGCATCTCGACCATTTGGGGTTTCATTGTCAACCTTGGTTTTGCACTTAGTGAACATCTTTCTAATAGGTATCCATCTAAGTTATATATGAAGTGTAGAATTATATATGAAGTTATATATGATGTTAACTGTTGTTGTTTTGCCACGAATTAGAAGGTGATCAGTGGTTTGTAAATATTCTATTGAGTTGAACTTGATTAATTAGTGATTTGTTGAGTGTTGGCTAAATGAGTTGAATTTGTTTTAGTTTCGGATTGAGATTTGTTACTGATTGTGGTTACTGGTTTTGAATTTGATTAGATTATTTTGGGTTTAGTCTGGTTGATTGTCTGGGTTTAAACGCAGTTTTTAAACGCAACACTCATAAGTCAAATCGCAATACACCAAACCGCAAGCTTCGCAAACCGCAGACACACCAACCCACAACAATAGCCTTCCCAATATACCTCAAACCGCAACTGTAAATGTCACAAACCGCAATGCCAAAACGCACCTGTTAGATCAAACCGCAACACACACCAAAAGTCCGAGATTGGCAAAACGCAAGGTTCTTGTTAAACCGCAGTCACTAGCCAACAAGTTTTGGACCACAAGTCGCTATCGCAGTCACTTTCACCAGAATTGTCTTCTATCCCGTTTTAGTTAAAAAAAACAAACTGCAGTCCCAATGGATGCCAAACCGCAACACTTAACCACTTTGACCACCTCAAACCGCAGTCAAGAAGCTTGGCAAACCACAACCAAGAACAACCTTTTAGAGCGCATATTACACCTCAATTAAGTCACAAAAATCATGGAATAACCATGAGATAAGCCATAAGCACGTGAACAAGCAAACCGAATCCCTAAACTTAACAACTCAACGTGTAGAAAACCAAGATTTTCACCAAAACTCAACCACGAATGTTAAACCAAAATGGACTCGTAAATGCTGTTACAGATTATTGTGAGCAAGAAGTAAACTAAGCACTACAATTAGATTTTGGTTACCAATTGTAGACTGCTTAAGTGGACTTGTAATGGACTTGTAACCCAAAATTAGTGAACCAATATTCAGATCTAGACTCCTTAACTGGACTTGCAAACCAAAAAAATATATGTAACTATTAATGCGAGCAAAACAAATCCTTAAACAAGCAAACCAACTTCTAAAAACGTGAAAATTTAAAGTCGAAATCCTTAACCAGTTAATACACAAACCACAAATAGACTACTAAACCAAAATGATGTTCGAACCAATAGAAAATAACAAGTTTTCATGAAATAATGTTCGATACAAAAAAAATAAAACCGAAAAAATTAGAAACCACGAATCCAAGCACACACAATCAATCGAAACTAACCATGGCTCTTGATACCAATTGTATAGAACTAGAAATCATAACACAAACACAATAATAATGATAGATCGTATTCTAGAGAGATAGTGAGAAGTTGGGAACTTTTCTAGAGAAAGAAGATGAAGGAAAATATGTGTTGAATGATTAGAGAATGAAAAGCTCCAACCCTTCCCACACTTGGGAAGGGGTATTTATACTACTAGACTATTTGCCCCGAGTGGGCTGTAGAGTGCGCTGACAGTGGGTAAAAACCCGACCCAAATCCACAAATACTAATATAACTAAACTAATACTAATAAGCCTACGAGCTACAGAAATGCTAAATAGATACTCGGGGTGACCGAGTCTTCATATGAATATTTATATTCCTAACAATTCAAGTATAACCCTAGAAATAATGGGTTCATCTATGTCGAGAAGACTATCAAATTGGATAGCGGCTAATTGTTCATGGATATTGGTTTCTTCTAAAAATGAAGGGTCTATGGTTCTACCCTCGTGAACATAACATTTTTCTAATGCCTTAAAGATTTTGACTTGATCTTCGATGACACCTTTGGTTTTGTGATGTTGAGGTAGGTATTTGAGGGTGTCCTTATGGTCATAATTTGTCGCGGGAGGCATGATTATCCTAAACACGAAAAATGCAAAGTTTAGTTAAAACTATCGTATATATATTTCTAGTGTGTGCCTACATGGGGACAATGTGGAGGTGCGGTTATCTCGACTCCTTTTAATGCATGAAAATTTTCTTAATGCAAGTTTTATAACGAAATTAGAGATAACCCAAACGCTCCTACTTCAATGTATCTACAATTGAATGTACCCGAAAATACATATTAGTTATGTATTCCCTTTAGCATTCAAGAGGTATTATGCAAGTGATGTGTAAAAACATAACGTTTTTGTATTTGTATGAACAATGTTCAAAAACCGTATTTCCTAGTCGTGAGAAGATTTTGATAAAAATTTCTCATGGGGTTTTTGATGAATAATGATAATGTACTACAAGATGCAATTCCTAACTAAGGAAAACATGATTTGTGATGCAATTCAGTAAATATGTTTCATGATTTTGCTAAAAATATGTATAAACCCCAAGTTTTGATTTTTGTGCAAGAAATAGAAATCCTAGATGCAGATCAGGAATGTAGATATGATAAGGATACTTACAAAGATGTTTAGAGCACAAATTGGTTGTGGAAGATGACCTAAATTGTGAGTTTGGTGTGATAAGGGTCGAGTTCCAGTAGCTAGTATGTTTTTGGGAAGTGTGATGAATAGTACATGGTGTTTATTTAATATACTAATAATCTGACTCAGGGATCCACGGATCCGGCGGAACTAAAACAAGGGATCCGCCCTTGTTGTCGTTTGGTTCCAAAGAGTCAAACTCAGGTTTTGGTTTTTGTTATGTTTGGTTAATCTAAGGTTCAAGCTAAGGTTTTATCTACTCACTAGGTTCCATTAATCCTAAACCAAGTCTAAGAAAGTTGAAAGGTTCTCTCTTAAGAGGTTTTGTGAGAATGTCGGAAATGTTGTCCTCTGAGGATACTTTCTCAATTGAGATGTTTCCCTTCTGAACATTGTCATGTAGGAAATGGTGTCGTATTTCTATGTGTTTGGATCTAGCGTACTGGACTGGATTTTTGCTGAGGTCGATAGCTCCTTTGTTGTCGCAAAGAATGGGAATGTTGTTGAGTTCAATTCCATAGTCGACGAGAGCTTGTTTCATCCACAGAGCTTGTTGGCAAGCTTTTCCTGCTGACACGTATTCGGCTTCAGTTGTTGATATTGCGAGGGCTGTTTGTTTCTTAGCAAACCATGAGGTGAGACAATGTCTACAAAAGTACAAATACCACTTGTACTTTTCCTATCAACATAATCACCGGCATGGTCTGAGTCGGCATACACTATGGTTTCTACACCCGTTCCTTTGGGATACCATAATCCTAAATGTGTAGTGCCTTTTATGTACCTAAAGATCCGTTTAACGGCTTCAAGATGGGATGTTTTGGGATCTTCTTGAAAGTGTACACATAGACAAACACTAAACATAATGTCCGATCTACTAGCCGTGAGATAGAGTAAACTACCAATCATTCCTCTATATTTAGTGCTATCTACGGATTCACTTTCGTCATCCTTTGTGAGTTTGGTTTCGGAGGACATTGGTGTTTTCATAGGTTTTGAGTCTTCAAGACCAAACTTCTTAAGCATATCCTTGATATACTTAGATTGGTTGAAGAATATCCCATCTTCTAATTGTTTTATTTGGAGACCTAAGAAAAAGTTTAGTTCCCCCATCATACTCATTTTAAACTCATCATGCATGATTTTTGAAAATTCATCGCATAACTCTTGACAAGTTGAACCGAATATAATGTCATCCACATATATCTGGACTATGATAATATGTGATCCCTTTTTCTTGGTGAAAAGATTATTGTCTACTAGGCCCATGGTATACTTATGGTCAACTAGGAAAGTCTTAAGTCGATCATACCAAGCTTTTGGTGCTTGCTTAAGTCCGTATAATGTTTTCTTAAGTTTGTAGACATGATTAGGTTTTTCAAAATCGGCAAAGCCGGGAGGTTGTGCAACATACACTTCCTCATTAATAAAACCATTTAGAAAAGCACTTTTAACATCCATTTGGAATAGTTTAAAGTCGTGTGCGCATGCATATGCAAGTAATATTCTAATTGAATCAAGCCTAGCGACGGGTGCAAATGTCTCGTCTTAATCTATACCTTCTTGTTGATTGTAGCCTTGAGCTACTAGCCTAGCTTTGTTTCTAGACACTACTCCATTTTCATCCATTTTGTTCCTAAAAACCCATTTAGTTCCAATTATGGTTTGATTTTTAGGTTGAGGTACTAATGTCCGAACGTCATTCCTAACAAACTAATTTAATTCTTCTTGCATCGCTATGACCCAAGATTCATCTTTTATGGCTTCATTAACAATTTTAGGTTCAATGATTGGAACAAAACAAAAGAAATTACTTTCATTTTGGTCTTTTGACCTTAAGGTTCTTTCGTTAATTTTTCCTATGACGTTGTCTAATGGATGACTTTTGGATTCTTTGATGTTGACAATTTCTCTTTTTACCGGTTCGTCTTCTTTGTCATTCTCTATGTTTTCTTGGTTTTCAACCATTTGACTTTCAACTAAGTCATCATCTACCAAAGGTGATGTCTTAGAGGGGAGGTGGACTTTCGTCGAATGTTACGTTCAACGATTCCTCGACTCTTGATGTTTCTTTATTCAAGACAATATATGCTTTACTATTTTGTGAATATCCTTGTTAGGAATATGAATATTCAGCTGAAGACTCGGTCACCCCGAGTACTTAGTAGCACATCATAGCTCGTAGGATAATTAGTATTAGCTTAGTATATTAGTATTAGTGTAGTTATAACTATATTTGTGGAGTGGGCCGGGTCTTTACCCACTGTCAGCTCACTCCACAGCCCACTAGGGGCACCATATATTAGGTACTATATAAACCCCTTCCCACACATGGGAAGGGTTGGACCTCATTTGCTTATCAAGCTAATATTACACTAGTTTCTCTCACTACAAGGTTCCCATCTCTTTCTCTCTCTACAAAACCCTATTCGATCCATAATCTTGTCCCAAACTTGTGTTTCTTTGTTAGTGAATATACTACAATTGGTATCAAGAGCCATGGTTAGGTTCACATAAGGGTTTATTCACATATTCGTAGTGTTTTGGGACAATCTTGGTTCGAAAAGGTTTTTTTTTCTTAAAAGTCCATTTTGTGCTTTGTTTTGTTGGTAGAAGGTGTTAGATCTTGTACTTTCGAGCTTATGGTTAACATAGGAGTTGTTCTTGGTGCTTGGAATCACATTTTGTGGCTTGGTGTGGTTGTTTTTGGAAGATTCGAAGGGTAGTACTTTGTGTTCTTAGTTGCGTTTTGTCCTTCTGAGGTTGTTTCTTAGTAGCGTTTTGTGTCTCGTGGGGTAAAGAAAGGTAACGATTTGTGTTTCCTCAAAGTTGCGGCTTGTCTTCTTACCGGATTTGGCAAAAAATGACAAAACGCTACGATAGCGACTTGTCTGGCGTGTAGTGAAGTTGCATTTTGACCTTGATAGTGACAGCTCGTCTTTTTGTGACTTGCGGTTTGTGTTTTTAGAAGGTTGCGACTTGTCCAATTTCCAAAAGTTAGCGTTTTGTGTCTGGCGACTTGTGTCATAGTAGCGACTTGTCCAGTTTCCAAAAGTTAGCGTTTTGTGTCTGGCGACTTGTGTCACAGTAGCGACTTGTCCAGTTTCCGAAAGTTGTGTTTTGTGAGTAGCGACTTGTGTCTGTCAAGATAGCGACTTGTCCAGTTTCCAAAAGTTAGCGTTTTGTGTATAGCGACTTGTCCAGTTTCTGAAAGTTGCGTTTTGACCAAAGTTGACTTTTTACGTCAAAACTTCAAACGACTATAACTTTTGAACCGTAACTCCGTTTTCAGCCCACGACCTGTCAAAACGACCATGAGACCGAGGAGAAGGACACGTTGAATCAATTTATTCATTCAACCCAACTTTCAAAGCCTGAAATCACTCCTGAAAGAAGTTATCGAGCTTTGAAGTTGTCAGACCATAATTTCACCGTAACAACTTACATCAACCAAACCAAATCGCAACTAAACAACATAAGTCTACCAAACCTTCATCATAACACATATCAAGCATCATTTCACGGTTTATTCTTGATTTTGTAAAATCCCGCGAAAGAATCTATTTCTCGGTTTAAATCATAGAATTGTAAAATCCCGTGCACGTTAATATCATGTCAAATACTTCAGATTCTGCTATATCAGAGATACTCAGATTGTACAACATGATTGACAAACAAAAGATTCCCAAAGATGTTCGACAGATAAACGTGTTTGACTATGTTGGTGCCAATAGAGACTTTGTGTGCCCGAATTCTCAAGAAAACAAGCTTCATCAGCCACTGACAAATGTTGGGGAGTCAGATACAGCAATGAACAACGTGCAACACATGAAACACAATGAAGCGTATGAGGAACCTAATGGGGTATCTTCTGTTATTTATGATGATAATGTGTTGCATGAACAAAAGATTCCCGACAAAGTACAACAGACAAACGTTGTGAAGTCAGATACTGCTAATACGGGAAATAACGATGTTGTCCCATATGAACAATATGTGAAGCACAACGAAGAATCTGTTGTACCTAGTTGTGCATCTTCTGTTCTAAATGATGACTATGTGCTGCATGAGAACAATGTGTTTGTCCCTGATGATACCTTGACCACTAAACTTAACATATATAAAGAACAAGTGGCCTTGTATGAACAGCGTGCTAAGTTTGAACTAACAAAGCGTGAGCAGAAAATCGAAGGTCAGTTGCATACACTTATAAAAGACTCTAGTGTGAGAGAAGAAACCTTAAAACAAGAGTTGAATTCTTTGAAAAGCTAGCTAGATATGTCTGTTAAACAAAAACAGGAAGTACAGAATTGTGTGAATAGGCTTAAGCTTGAATTCAAAGATAAAGAAACACAACTCTTAAATGATTTATCCAGACTTAAAACCTTAAAGAATAAGATTGAGGATAAGTTGTACACACAAGACCAAACCAGACAAACTGCCCAAATGATTCATAAGCACAGAAAGTTAAGTGACAAGCATAGTGAAAGCAATGTAGGTGAATCTCAATTAGCTCTTCTTAAGATTGCTAAGGTAGCCTAACCTGCATTATATGATGCCAGTGTGATGATTATGCCCAATCATGAACCACCTGAGGTTGTATCCTTGAATGAGGCTGATGAGATAGAAATGCGAAAAAGAGAAAAAATGAATGAGAAAATGAGGGATCCCATATGCATAGACAAGCGAGTAATAGTCAAACCCCATGATTATTATGAGGAGAATCGCTTGACTGTGTTTGCACCTCAAAAGAAGTTAATGCCTGAACAAATATTTTGGAAGTATGATACTGAGAAATTAAAAGCTGATGAACTTAAAGCCAACACTCCATCCCTTAGAAAAGTTGCGTCCATAACGGTGTATCCTCCCAATACACCTAGGAATTTGGTTCCTTTGTCTCTTCCCACTGAATGCAAAACCTTAATTAGCTTATACGTGCTTTGGCAACTATTTGCTGATTTTGATAAAAACATGTAAGAAGAGAATCACACCAACCGGAATTACTGAGGGGGAAAGGTGTTTTGAGCATGAAAAAAGGTGTTACTTGACTGAGGCCATGCCATTCTTTAAACTACTTAAAGAACATTTTGAAGGGATGCAAACTGCCCTTAAAACCGAAATAAATGAAATGAAAGTAGTGTTTAAAGATATGGAAAATGAGGTAACTCAAAATGTGATAGAACTTAAGACTCGTGAGATTGAAAGAAAGAACATTCTCATCACAAATGAGAATTTGATTGCTAGATGTATTGCACAAGATGTATTTTATACTGCTACTGATTCTACATTATCTGCTTGTCAATTTCATGAGTATTCTATTGCTTTGAATGTTACCCAGAATCGTGTTGTTGAGCTTGAAGGGGAGAATTTGAAATTGCTTGAAAAAATTCAAAATGATGACCATGATAACATGGTTAAACGTTTTTCAAAACTAGAGGTTGATTATCAGAAGTTGCAACTCAAACATCAACACTTAGAAGAAAAATGCAAAATATCAAATGTCAAGACATCCTTGGATGCTCCTGAGTTTGATACATATTTTGAATCAAGCAAACGTGATGAAAAAATTCAAGCTCACACGAACACGATTCGACTGTTAAGGACTCAAATTGCCCAATTGAAGTCCAACAAGTGTGATGTGTATGGCACCAATAAACCTTCGTCTTCAGATTCTCAGAATTTTCAGTATCAAGACACCATCAACAAGTTACATTATGAAAATGAGTGTTTTCGAGAAGAAAATTCTAAGATTAAACAGCATTACAAAGAGTTATATGACTCAATTAAAGTTACACGAAATAGTCATAATGAAAAGATAACTTCTTTGTTAAATGAAATTGAGAATCTTAAGACTCAGGTGAAAGGAAAAATGCCAAGTACCACTTGTAATTGTGTTGCATCAAAGGTCTCTGCTTGTAAAATGTATGATGTTGATGTGGGGCCTATTCCATTTCCCATGAGAAACAACAGACCTGTCCATCAAATGTATCTCTGTCACCTTAGGGATGGACTTGACACACTTCGTGAGGTTGTGGAAGAGGACAGAATAGGAAAACCACTTGATAAGGCAGTAGGTTATGCCTGCGTCCTCACAAAAAGGATCCAGGAACAGTTAGAATATGCCATTGGCACGGGTCCCAAGTCTAGCAACCAAAGAGATAGATTAGGTGCATCATCATCCACAAGTAAGAACAAGCATGTAACCTTTGAGGTACCCTTGGAAACTTCAGATCCCAACACATCAAAACATGTTCAGCAACCAGAAGTGAAAAAGACTAAGACTCCCATCAGTCCTTCTACAGGAGTTAATAGTGACACTAAAGCTATCAAGTCAAAATCTAGGAGAAACACAAAGAATTCTAGGACTTCATTAGCTAAAAGTGTTCCTAAAAGGAAAGTAGAAGACCACATGAGAAACAACAAGTCAGATTTGAACAAAAGGAATCATAATTCGAATCCAAATTCACTTTGCAAAACATGTAATGAATGCATAATTTCGTGTAATCATGATAAATGTGTTAAGAAATTTCTGAAGTCGTCCAACATAACCCCAGTTAATAAAGTTTGGAGAGCTAGACAAATTAAGCAATCTTGGAAACCTACAGGGAAAATGTTTACCAATGTGGGCTTTCAGTGGAAGCCCACGGGCCGAACATTCACACTAGGGGAACATTGCCCTTTAACAAGGATTACAATTCCTAGAGTAGTGCCTGTTAAGGAATGGAAGCCTACTGGTAGAGTTATCCCTTTAGATACACAATGTCCCTTAACTAGGTCCATTGCATCTACTAGTGTTGCCCCTATTGTTAAAACCAAGGCACCTATGGTTTCAGCAGCCCCAAAGATTGTTTGCACTAACCAACTAGAACCCAACCTAAATTGGGGATCCGGCTCTCCAAATTCTCTTGTTTCGTCTGTTTTCAAATGCAGGTCGTACGGATCGTCCTTTGACATTTGGACACAGGCTGCTCACAACATATGAGGGGAAACTAATATGACGTCTGTACACATCAGTGCAGGCCTCGCTCTTCATCATTATGACGTCTGAATACATCAGTTCAGGCCTCGTTCTTCAAAGAAAAGAAAAGTGTACGCTTGAGTGCACTTTATCTTCAAAAGAAGAGGAATCTTCTTATTTATGGCCATTCTCATCAACAAGTTTCATGCTCTTTCCGTGCTTATTCAGTCTTCAAGTGGATCGGCGCATATTGGAGTATATTTTTATTCACGTATTCAACCAAAAATTGCAGTTAACAGGCATATGCAATTTTTGAGGGGGGGAAATGGTGAATAAACAACATGTCAGTCTTCAAGAACCATCAAGTGGAGCTACTTACCGTTGATGGTATTCATATTCACTAGTTCAATCATCAAAAATTGCAGTTGGCAGGCATATGCAATTTTTAAGGGGGGGGGGAAAGGGTGAATATTAATCTACATGTTGATTGATGATTGAGAAATGGTCATACGACTCCTGAATACGTCAGTTCAGGAGTCGTGCAAACCATGGTTCTCCAACACTACATCTTCTTCCTCTATCAAGGTGTTGAAGAACATGGTCATGGAATGCTAATCGACATCTTCTCACGGGCTGATACAATCAGTAACAAAGGGTTTCTAGTCAATGCTTCATGTATACGTCATTAGGCTACATGTACACATCATGATGATGATTCCGATTAATCGTAACCATCAGGGGAGAGAAATGTGTACACCAAGGATGCACAACAGGTTCACGTGATCGGGCTTAATACTTCTTCTTAGTTGAAGTTATTCCGAGAAGACAAATGTCATAACCGCAGAGAAGATCAGTGGTTCAACTTGTTACCTTGGTATTATCGTTTCACTGCTACGTTATGTGCTGATTAATCGTAACCATCAAGGGAGAGAGAATGTGTACATCAAGGACGCACAACAGGTTCACGTGATCAGGGCTTAATATCCAAGGATGGATACATACTATAGATGATCAGTGGTTCAACTTGTTACTTTGGTGTTATACTAAAGACTGAAGAAGGTCGAGTCGTCAGTCTATTCTTCATTCTCTGTTGTGTGTTATCATCTCATGTGTATGTTGCGGGCTGATGGGTTATATGTAAGGTTACTGGAAGGCATTTGGTGAGATGAAGATGGTTGGTATTCTGTTCCTCCATATTGGGCAATCTTGAAGAAGGTCGAGTCTACAGTCTACTCTACATTCTCCGCTATGTGTTAGAAGACTAAAGACGGCATGCATTTGGTTATCAAAAGACTTCTTCATATTATGGGCGTTCATCCAAAGTCTTCTTTCTATTATGGGTGTTCATCAGAAAGGTTGTCAGATTGGGGGAGAGCACTAATTAGGGGAGAGTGAAAAGCCTGAATCAATCCCTGATTAAATGTGCTCACGTTGCTCTTCAGCAAGTCAAATGATGGAAGCGGAGAAGATTCAGGATGCTGAGGAGTAATGGTTTTTGGTTCGTATCCTTGTATATATTTGCTTCATATATTTTTGTTCATATCTTATACCATTTTGTAAATAGATATATAAAAAACCATAAAAATTAAAAAATAGAAAATACCAAAAATAGTTTCACCTAGGCATGTCTTCTGTTTATCGATAACATTTACGGACTTAGAAATGTCATTCAATAATGGCACGGGTCTTTAAATGAAGCTCGAGCAGAAGTTAAAATGGATGGTTAAAACATGTCTAAATGGCTTGCTATTACTTTAGATAGCAACCCGCGCTTCAAAATGGGGAAAGCACGTCGCCAAAAAGACGGCTGTTCCTCCAACTGGGTGATGTTCACCTGGGCATGGATTACTTTATATCCATGTTTCTTCGATCTGATGTACGTTTCAGTGCATCATTTCGCGTATAAGAAGAGAAGTCTTCTTTGCACCATGAACTCTTTCAGTTCTATGATTCTTCAAGAGAGTTTTGGTGTTTCACAAGGTGGTAACTGGACTTAAATTTCATAAATACTTATCACTCAATTGAATGACTACAGCTCTTTAAATAGAAAACGTGTCATTAATTGAGGGGGAGTTTATTTGTTCATATTTTTGACACCTTTTTTAAACATTGTGCAACATCAGCAGTGACACTCTCTCTTGGTTTGAGGGGGAGCATTGTATGCTTCGTAATCAGAATATATTAAACCTGACCACATTTTCTCCCAAATTTTCTAAACATATTTAAATCAATTGGGATCACAAATCTCAAATGGTTTGAAATTTTTGATCGGGGGAGAGAATGTGACTTAAATATGAAATTCTGATATAAAATGTGATCCTTTGAAACTCAAGTGTAGGCTCTCCCATATGTGCTAAACCTTTTCGTATATCGATGCACATATTGAGGGGGAGCGAATGATTTGTGATGACTATGGTGAAAGAATACCAAGGACCGACCATTTTACTTTATGTATTGGAGTTATAAGGATGGTAAGGTTAGGTATTAGTTCCCATGATCCAGCCAGAACCGGAGGGATCTTCCCAGGGACAATCCTCTAGTTAGAATAGAAGTCCTTAGGAATGATTAAAAAGGAGAAAAGTGAATAAGGGAAAAGTGCCGACTAAGATGGAGCTAGTACTGGAACAAACCCAACAAGGTGCTAGTAATGAAGTCTCGGTAAGCGCTGAAGGGGTTGAAAAATGAAAAAGAAATGTAAATATAAAGGGTGAAAAGAAAGAAGCCCTCCTTACACTTTAGGCAGAAACCGGGTCAATACATATGCTGTCAGAATCACTTAGTTGATTGCTGACATTGAAGACAAAGTATCATGGACCCAGTGATACGCTGCACAACCCTCCCTAGCCACTCAAGGTCCCTCAAAGGATTCTTGTTTCACTTGTCACGGAGATCAATACATTGCTATCATCTTTCTCACTCCGAGTTAGATGATATTGAAAAGGTGGCAGTCCTCTCCAGCCTCCGATCACTAAATCAAAACGCACTATTGAGTCTAGAGCCCAGAGATCATCAATAAATCTCAGTAGGACACATTTCCAATATACTTGTTGTTTCATACACCGTGAAAAGCAAGAAAATATATATGAAGAGTCCTACGCATTATCCTTGTGGTATTGCCAGAACATCCGAGTGATACGTAAAATATTCACAATGAAGATGGAAATCCTTCTAGAGCCAACATCAAACAAGCTCTTGGTGGGTGACATGTGAGATCCTTCATGGATCAAGCATTGTAACAACTGGAAAGAAACGATGGGGCGATTCAACTTTGAATCAAACTTGTTCCAGGAAATGGATTGACGAATACTTTTTGGAAAACCTCTCAATGTGCTCACCAACAATTTTTTGAGCACATTGATTGTGAAAAATTTTCAAACAAAAGTATTTCTGACAGAAATGTGATTTCAATTTATAAAACCCTTGTAGTGCTGCACAAAATGTTTATCCGGTGACACGCAAGTGATTTTTCTAATCAATTTCTCGTCAATCAGTGGGTATTTAATTCACTGATTCACTCTACCGTGCTGTCTGCTTTGAGACGTTCCGGTATGAGAACATGCTTAGTATGATGTCTCTGACATTAATTTGTTGGAAGACTCATTACTACAAGCTGGAAATTCCTGTCAAGGAGAATCTTCTTTAAAGGGGATTCTACCTGATCACAGGTCGGTCTTCACAGAACCGAAGGTTACATCCAACCACCACATCGAACGAATGACAAAGCCATATTCGTTCTCCAACTTTATTGCTAACTGTTTTATTTCAGATTCATATAAAGATGGCGATGGTGGTTCCTGATTCCAGCAGAGACGTGTCAATCCACACTCCATGCTCACACTTCCAATTCATTATCAAAGACATCATGATAGATGAAAGACCTATGACACAGCTTCCACAACTCTGATAATAGCTATCATGATCCAGAAAAGTGTGAGCATGCGAGTCCAACAGTCACAACAATTCACATGGAGGCATTACTACAATGGATGAGCTCAGAGATTTATAGTGGCCGATGATCTCAAAGAAGGCTCCAAGATCACAACTACTCATGATGACGAAGCCAGAAGATGACTTGAAGACACATGTTGGATGATAACTTCAAAGAATACTCAAAGATCATCCAAAACAAAGAACGGTCATCACAAGTTCACTGCTGAAAGCACAAAGATTTTTAAAGTTGAAGAATCAAGGTCTGCGAGCTATGAAGTCAAGATCCAAGAATGAAGTGCTAGAATTCAGAACATCACTTCCGGGGTGACCTCCCTTAGTGGGAGATTGTTAGGAATATGAATATTCAGCTGAAGACTCGGTCACCCCGAGTACTTATTAGCACATCATAGCTCGTAGGATAATTAGTATTAGCTTAGTATTATTAGTATTAGTGTAGTTATAACTATATTTGTGGAGTGGGTCGGGTCTTTACCCACTGTCAGCTCACTCCACAGCCCACTAGGGGCACCATATATTAGGTACTATATAAACCCCTTCCCACACATGGGAAGGGTTGGACCTCATTTGCTTATCAAGCTAATATTACACTAGTTTCTCTCACTACAAGGTTCCCATCTCTTTCTCTCTCTACAAAACCCTATTCGATCCATAATCTTGTCCCAAACTTGTGTTTCTTTGTTAGTGAATATACTACAATCCTAAAAATACACCTTCATAAGACTTTAGGTCAAACTTGGTGAGGTAATCCTTAGTGTTTAAGATGAAGCACTTGCTTCCAAAAACTCTAAAATATCCTAACGTAGGCTTTTTGCCTCTATAAAGCTCATATGGTGTTTTATTCAAGAATGGTCTAATTAGGACTGTATTTAGGATGTAAGTGGATGTGTCAACGGCATTACACCAAAACTTTTGGGGTATGTTTTGCATGTTTAACATTGTTTGACTCATTTCTTGAAGTGTTCTATTCTTACGTTCTACTACACCATTAGATTGAGGGGTTCGAGGAGCCGAGAAATTATGTGTTATGCCATTAGCATCACAAAAAGCTCCAAATTGGATTTCGTTATCAAATTCACGACCGTGGTCGGTTCTAATTGAAACTATATTAATTCCTATTTGATTTTGACTTTTCTTACTTAGAATTTCAAATTTATCAAATGCCTCGTTTTTAGTTTTTAAGAACTTAGTCCAAGTATACCTAGCGTAATCATCGACTATTACCAAAGTATAGAAGTTTCCCCCGTAACTTTGTATAGCGGATGGACCAAACAAATCCATATGTAACAATTCTAGACACCTAGATGTAGACACCATGTTTTTAGCCTTATGGCTATTATGAACTTGTTTCCCAATTTTGCAAGCAACACAAAAGTGTTAGTCGTATTTCAACTTAGGCAGGTTCCTAACGAGTTCCTTAGATGATAAGGATTGGATTGACCTCATATTAGCGTGACCTAAGTGTCTATGCCATAGAGTTGAGTTTTCGTCCAGAGAGCTGAGACAAAGTTTTTCTTTAGGTGTTTTTTCTAAATTCATAACGTAAACGTTATTCTTCAAAACACCTTTTCCTACGGTTATGCCATCTTTTAGTATTTTACTTCCATTTTCACTGAAAACGACGTTATACTTTTTGCGGCATAATTGACTAATACTAAGCAAGTTAAATCCTAAATTATCTACATGAGCAACATCATCAATAGTGAGAGACTCATGAGAGATTGTACCTTTTCCGACGATTTTACTTTTAAGCTTGCTACCAAATGTGACATTACCTCCGTCGTACACTTGGTAGGATGAGAAAAGGCTTTTATTTCCCGTCATGTGTCTTGAACACCCACTATCTTTAATCCACTCATCTGGTTCTAACTCAACTTTTAAGCATACCTAAGTTCAATAAAAACTCAAGCGTTTGGTCCCCAATATCTCATGGGTCCGTTTGGGTGAAACATAACATTATCATGGTTCATGTATGGAAATGGTGGACAAGTGTTCCATGGAATATAATTGGGACTTCTATAATTTCTAGACATGTTTTGGTTCTAGTTACTTTGATAATGACTCTATGATTTGTGATTACTCTTTGGAAATGGGTGTTTGGGAAAACTAGTTCTAGGTCTCTATTGAACCATTTTAGTCCTAAACTCAATATTAACTTGACCTTTTCCTATGGAGACTGATGGTTTTTGTTTGTTAACAGTTGTACTAGTGCTAGGTTTTCTAGTGACCTTAACGAATTCAATACGATCTGATTTACGAACCTTCTGTTCATCAAAAGTTCCTGCGGATCCTTTTGGTATAACTGGCGGATCCAAAATTTTGGATCCGTCGGATCCGTGGGTGTCTGACTCAGTTGGAACAGGTTCTTGTACTTTCACTGTTTGTTTCTCAAAGTCACTTAAGTTTCTTAGTTTCATAAAATGTAGCTTGGTCTTATCAAGTTGAAACTTTTGATCTTTCATTATATCATCCATACAACTAATGTGTTTATCAAACCTTTTAAATTTAGAATTTAGTTTGATAAGTTTTTCCTGTGTGGACTTAAGTGTTTCTATTTCTAGTTTAAGTTCCTGACATGAGACACATGTTTCCTTAACATTTTTACCCTTTTCTTATCTTAAAGCTTTTTCTTTTAACCTATATACTTCGTTTTCCAAAAATTCCTTTTTGGTTTTTAAGAACTTGTTTTTGTTTATGAGTTTAAGGGTAATTTCACACAGTTTGTTATATTCAATTTCTACTGTATCATCATCAATAGAGGAGTAGGATGAGTCATATAGTACCTCGTTAGAGTCATTAGCCATAGGAGCAACTTCGTCATTCTTAGGCTCGTCGTCATTACCTTCACTGTCACTCCAAGCTCCACTAACAAATGCTCTTTGAGACTTGTTCTTTTGAGGCTTTGGACATTCTCCTATTAGGTGACCGGAATCATCGCACCTAAAACACTTTCTATCTACTTTTCCTTTCCTATCATCATGGTCTTTCCGGAAGGGTTTCTTTTCTTCACGAGGTTGTCTTACGAACTTTCCTCGTCTCCTGAAGAATTTCTTGAAATCTCTAACGGCCATGGCATACTCTTCATCTTCGCTATCTTAGCTAGACTCTTCATCGTCACTTGACTCTACCCTAGCTTTTAATGCAATGGACTTCATCTTCTCCTTCTTGCCTTTAACTATTTCTGAGTCTTTTTCCATCACCATCTCGTGAACTTTGAGATTTCCGATGAGCTCGTCCAGTGTCATGCTTGAAAGATCCTTGGATTCTTCAATAGCTGTCACCTTTGCTCTCCACTTTGGATGAAGTGCTCTAAGAAATTTCCTGACAAAATTCTTACTAGAAAAAGATTCTTCAAGTGCTTTGAGAGATGTAATAATAGTATTGAACATAGAAAAAGCACTATCAATGGTCTCATCTTCAGAGATAACAAATTGTTCATATTGTTGAACAAGAAGATCAATTTTGTTATCTTTGACTTGTGAGTTCCCTTGATGAGTGATAATCAATGATTGCCAAATATCTTTATTCGTTTTACATATAAAAACTCTTTCATATTCTTTCTTAGGTAAGGCATTATAAAGCATCATTTTGGCTTTATTATTTTTGGCAATCAACTTCTTTTGCTCATCACTGTGACGAGTAAGAGAAGTACCCATATCCCGACCACTCGATATATCATTACTTATGGGTTTGTAATCACCCTCTACAATGATATACCATAGATCTATGTCCTTTGACTTCACATACGTCTCAAAGCGGTTTTTCCATATATGAAACAATTTGGGTCAAATAGTGGTGGTCTTTGCATAGATTGCCCTTCTTTAAAGTTTTCAAAATCCATTGATCGTTTCAAGTTTTAAAATACAATATATTTTGAAAATCTTGAGTAACGTAGCTCTGATGCCAATTGTGGAAAACTAGAAGGGGGGTTGAATAGTTTTTACCGTTTTTAACTTTAATTCACTTTGTGACTTATTGTGATTTCAAAGTAATTGCACACAAACAAGTAATATAAGTAAGTAAGTAGAGAAAAGAACAATCAAACCACAACACGAAGATTTATAGTGGTTCGGCTACAAGGACTCTCTTCCTTGCCCTACTCCACTCCTCGAGCCTCTAACTCGAGAGTTTTTCTTCACTAAGAAACAAACTCCCTTCTCGGCGGAGAAAACCTTAATACACGTCGCTTACACCTTTTTCCGGTACAAAGCTAAATACCGAGTTCTACTTCAAGGAAGAACCAACCTAACGTCGCCTATACAATTACCGACACTAAGCTAGATGTCGAGTTCTTTACAAAGGTACAACCACTCCCGTTTACTCTATGTGTTTTGAGGACTAAAACACTAACCGGACTCTACTGAATGAATGGTATAACAATGATGTGTAAACTCTAACTAATCACACAATATCTAATTTTCAAGACTTGCAACAGTATGTTGAAGCTTGTTGATGCTTGATCTCTTTTGCTACAAAAAGGAAGATCACTAAGAATGAAATGAATGAATGATATGGGTTAGTAATGTATAAATGAATGAATGTATAATTTATGCTATGTAAGTGATGAGTGTGCCTGAATGATCAGCTTGCTATTTATAGGCAAAGCTGATCAACAGGGCACGGATTTGGCGGATCCAAATTCTGGGATCCGCCAGTTATGGTGTTTGGTTCCGCGGGAACCAGACAGCTAAGATATTCCCATATCTTTCCATATCTTGCACAATCTTTCCATATCTTCAAAAGTCAACTCTTTAGCTTGAAGATCTATACAAGATATCACCTAAATCCTCAAGATATCCTAAAGATATCAAAATGAGGTATGCCATGATGTCATGTTTAATATTTCTAATTTAAGAAATAAAAGTAAAACATGTAAATGTAAAATGTATATATGCAATGTGAATCCTAGTGATCATGTAATGTGTAAATGTGTTTTAAAAGACTTGTTACTATAAATGTAAAAGACTTTAACTTATATTTATGCTTTGCTAAAGATAAACCTTATTATTGTCATTAACAAAATAAAGCAAAGATCGTAAAATATAAATAACGTTTTTTGGACGATATTTGTATTAACAGTTTGCGCCCTATTTGTGGTAGAAGATAGTTTTTTTGGCTAAAATGTTTCCTGTCAATATGGCCTATTTGGTTGAAAATATCTCTGTCCAATTTATGGGGTGTTTGGTTGATCTTATGGGCTATCAAAAATAGCTTATTTAGTTGTTTTTGCTGTCAAAATGGGCAGTTTGATTGTTGTTTTTTCTCATTCAAAGCGGCCACAACTGTACATGTATTTTTTGCCCATTTGTACATTTTGATTGTAGTTTTTTACTTGCACAAATGATCATGATATGTTTAACTAGACCCAATATGCATACTTCTTCATCCTTATACATAATTATTGAACAAAAAATACATTCACAGCTGTATACAGGAAAGACAGATGGAAGCTACCTGATTTTAGTATGCAAATTTGCTCAACATTTAATGCTTTGAAGAACACCGACCCTTGGCTCACAACAACGACTTTTACGGTAATTTTTGTCCTCATGTAATGATGTGTTTCTTCTTTGATATGGCTTCAATTTGTAGCGATGATGTGATGTTGATTTGTGGCAATTAAATTTATTGATCATTCTGCTATTATTAGGTATTTGTGGGTTGTATCTTGCATGCATTCAAATTAGGAACAACTAAGTAAAACATGATTGAAATGTATATATATTAGGTACCACATAATTAAGATGTGTTTGGATCAAGTCATTACACAAGTGAGGAGTGTTTGGATCAGGCAACTACAGAAATAAAGTATGTCCGAATTAGGCTACAGTAGCACAAAGTTGTCTTTGGTATACGCTGCTGCAGATACCATGTGGTTGTTGTCATGCAAAATTAGGCTTACCGATCTCATATAAGGTTATGTGTGTGGTATATTAGGTCATGGGCAACTATATATTGCACTTTCAAGGACTACATCATCAAACGATCTTAGAATACTTATTAGGGAACAACCAAACCGGCCATCCAACTCGACCAAAAATATCATTTACTCAGATTTCTTGTAGAAAATTAAAACTGCTCAGGTTTGTCAATCTCCTTAACCCAACATTTGTGTTTTATGAAGAAAAAAAAAATATTGCTTCGTATTTTCTGTTTATGTTGTTTACCGTAGACATAATAACAACAGACTCTAGTAATTAATATTCTGTTTTTTCTGATCATATCTCAGGCACACCAATTTGGCACTCAAGAAGACAGTGAATCCAGACCCTCCAAATAAAACTGAATTACCTGATGGTTTATGACTTCCAGATTATGATTCTTTCGCGAATTAGTAAAGGGGGTGTTTGGATTATGCAAAACTGCACCAGTAGAAAATGTAAAGCTGATATCTTAGGGGGTGTTGGGATTACCTTCTTTTAAAAAGTCAACTGCATTTACAATGAGATTATGATACATGTTGTTTGTTGCATGGATTATATATGATACATGTTGTTTGAACCTACTTAGTCAACTACATTTCGATCCATTTCAATTCAATAATATACTTTATTTTTGTTTATTCTTTTAAACAATTCAATAATATACTTTGTTATCTTAAAGATGTGTTGGTTATGTGAAAATGGACCAAAGTTTAAGACACCTTTACACGTAACAACAACGAAACTATCGACAAGACAATCCCGCAGCAACGCACGGGCTATCACACTCGTTATTATTATCCGTAAAGATATTGTAATGAAAAATATAAAATTAAACAATTATTTTCGCCGTAATTTGTATTGCAGGGAACCCGCCGCCGCAACGCGCGGGTACTATGCTAGTCAACTAAAAAAGATGCATTGGCTGTTATATGGATGTTCAAAATATGGCTGGTTTAACTTTTGAAGCAAGGCTACCTAGAGGAGAAAGTATGTGGTATTCCTGTTTGAGGCATGCTTACAGAGGCAGAGGAGTTGTTACAGCTGCTGGAGGTGGTGGTTCAGTAGCTACAAGTGGTGGTGTTATAGGATTAGGTGTTAGAAGTGGAAACATAACTAGAAGAGGTGGTGCAGTGGGTAGTGGAGATGGAAGTGGGACAAGAAGACCACCTAAAGATCGGGAAGAAGAAGCAAGTCAAGAAGAAAGTGTAGAAGAAACTTGTTCAGGAGCAAGTCAAGAAAAAAGAAGCAAAGAAACTTCATTCAAAATAACCAAGAAGACCGCATGTAGGTTCATTCCATGATTACCAAATGGTTGTTGGATGTTGATGGATGTGTGTTACTGCTTTTGTTGGTTTTATGAGATAAATAAAATGCTTATTCCATGGTTGATCATTTATCTATATAATTTGCATACAAATTACATACTTTGTAGGATAGCAAAGATAAAACACTGTTAAAACAAGTATGCAGACAATCTCATATGCAATGAATATGGAAAATAAAAAATTTAACCAAACGAAGTTGCATTACTAATAGGATACAAAAGATAAACCACTGTTAAAACAACTGCCATCCAAATACATAATTATTTAGCAACAACCTAATATAACCATATCATAAGTTAGGAGGAAAGGTTTCATTGTTTTTTGGCTTGTTCTTTCATGAGCTCCACAAGGTACTTGTAAATACTTGTCCACATGAAGCGCGGCTCTTCCTTAAACACGCATATTTCCTCACGAAGTTGAAATATATTTTGGCAACATTGACAATAAGAGAAATGTGGTTCTGGCATTGCTGCAAGTGGTGGTTCAGGGAGACGGGTGTGAAAAAGATGAGAAGAGCCCTGTACGATTATTTTGATACCATAAGGGTGTGTTTGTGATTGTATGGATTGTGCATAGGGGTGTATTTTTGAGTTTGAGGATTGTGCATCCATGGTGACTGATTTTGATGAACAATGTTTATGAGATTAGAGTTGTGGATGTAAGTGTGGTGTGGTGAATATAAAGGGATAGACCGTTGACTAGTCAATGGGACGGTTTATGAATCGTGTGTGAGAAGTTAATGAAGCCAGTGAGTGACATTGCTAAGTGAATGGGTAGGTTTTGGTATTTGTTGACTTATAAAAGTCAACATGGGTATATCCAAACAACCCATAAACTGGATATAGCATCAAAACAGTAAGAAATAGGTATCATTCAGGAGGCCAATTCATATTTAAACACATTCTACAACAACAATCTGGATATGTAAATGAATAAATACAAACACCCTCTAAACTGCATATGTAAATGCACATGCAAAATGTTTTAGCAAAAGGATGTCTTAAAAGATTAACCAAACAAATTACATAAACATGTCTTACATAGCTTAACAATGTCTTGAAATAGCATACTACATACAAAAGGACAACACAAAACAAGGACCATTATCCTGCATTTAGTTTCTCTTTTTGGAATGCAATGAACAACACTTAGAACTTCTTTTTGGAGCTGGTTCTTTCGAATTTGCTCTTAAGCCAAGGATGCAGCCGGTTACACTCAGGGGCCTTGTCTTCCTCTGCTCACTGGTACCCTCATCTGGCCTTGCCTTCCTTTGTTTATCATCAGCTTCCTTCCTCTGCTTACTGGTACCCTCAGCTGATGTAACCACTGTGAAAATTTCACCTTGTAAAAAACTATTATATATTCTAATAAATAATACTTATCCCTTATTCTACGTATAATTTTTTTTATTATTTTTTTTTATTTTATTTAGTTGATCATAACTATTATCTAATATGACGTAACTCACATCCTCGATAAACGTGCTCTCACGCAAACCGACCGTAACTTACTTAATGTTTATTTTATATAAACATTTCATATAAAAATCCTACGATATACCATTTGTCATTTTACGTTAATTCGTTAACAAACGTACAAACTAAACGTTTCTTATCTAGTAGAGTTCCTACGAAACCCTAAATCATTATAATAATGAATATGAATAAACTAAACCCTAAAACACTAAAGTACAACTCAATTAAATCAATGTACAAGTCATTTATGCATAAATACCAAATATTAATAAAAATCCTACTATAAACTTTAATGTAAATATTTTAAAGCACATTATCCATGTCTTTTATACACAAGCCTTAAATTTTTTTTCCTAAACTCACTAATTATAAGTACAAGTCCCTAAACCTAATGTACAAGTGCCCAATGCACAAAAACTAAAAATTTCATTTATATATATATTTAAACTTAATAAAATCAACATATAATTTATAAAACTTAACCAAGCATTAAAAATATATTTTTCCTAATTCATACACCATAGCACAACCCTATTAAGCTTATAGTACAACTCCTTAAAGTACAACATAATTTCCTTTTCCTTTTACACTAATTCGACACAAACATAAAATATATAAACCTTAATTATTTTTCTATACAACAAATACTTAAACAAAACCCTTGAAACTAACTAGTTACTACACTTAAACCTAGGGTACAACACTTCATACACTAGATACCACCTAATAAAGACATTCGATCCTAATCCTACTTCCCTAGTTCGAATCCAACTAAGATAAAACCAAACTATTATTTCACCAATTACTAAGCAACACATGAACCACAAGACCTCTTCTATGTTCTAAAAACTCCTACATCACCTTGTCTCTTGAAAATCTAAACCAAGTCAAAGATTGTAGGTGCCATACATGGTAAGGGTTTTTCCACACAAAGCCACACTCCCCCTCCTCACATGTGGCGTCTAAAGAGCCTAGCACACCTCACCATGTCTCACTAATCTCATAACATGATGACCTAGTTTTCTAGAAACCCTAAACTCATCCTTCTATAAATATCGAACCATGCAAACTATCTTTTACCTCACCATATTTCGAACCAAACCAAAACAACCCTATACTCATTCACTACTGATCCTAGAGTCCACATAGAAGCTAAATAGAAGTCTTGAAAAGGAGAAGAGCACTTGGTGTTTCGATTTCCAAACCATTCGACCCTATATCTCATAATCAAATCATAAAATCAAGTAAGTATATCTAGTCTCATTTCAATACTTTTATAAACTTTAAACAATTATAAAAACATTACTAGATAACCCCTAATAGCAAGCAAGAGTTAAAACTCATGTTTCTTTTTTTTCTTTTCTTTTTGTCGAGTAAACCGAACACACCCTTAATTCATTTTTTTTCATATTACTAATCGAAGAAACCATAAAACATGTTAGAGATAGGTTAAATATGTTAATGATCATGTTAATATACATTAAAAACAAGTTAGAACCTTAAAATATCAAAAACCCAATTCATTATTGTTTTCCTTTTTCTGTCGCAAATAGCCCCAAACTGCCCACTTTGAATAATTATTTCGACCCTCAAATGACCTCTAAAAATTCTGAAACTTGGCTATAATAAAGACCACCCAGCTAACTAATGATAGAAAAAAGAACGTCGTAAAAAGTTTGAATCATCACAAAGTTATTCGAGCTTCTTTCTGCCACTTTGCCCATTGTTCGAACGCACCCTTAATTAAATTATTTCGAGCTCGTGAGCTTGAATCATGAGCTAATAATTTGTAGAAATGTTGTTTACAAACTTATAATAACTTGTATAAAGGAGTCGTAGCAAGTCGTGTCGTTTTCACAAGTTTAAAAGGCGTAAAAATGGAAAAAGGTAGTCGTATGAAATGACATCAAGGTCTCAAGGGTATATTCAGTCAAAACTCCAACTATTTTTAAAACAAGGACCTAAAATGAAATCGATCTGAAGTTTAGGGGTGAAACCTGCCAAAACCGAAAGATGGAGTTTTATTGGGCCAAAAATGTAAATATCTTAAAGTTATTAAATCAAGGACCATTTTTGCCAATGATCTAAAGTTGAGGGTATAAAATTATCATTTTTGAAACTACAGGGGTGAAAACTGTCATTTCACCAAAGTTCAGGGGTAAAAATTATCATTTTATGAAAGTTCAGGGGTAAAAATTGTCATTTTATGAAAGTCCAGGGGTATAAACTGTCAATACATGAAGTTATAGGGTAAAAAGCTTAACTTTATATAATTATTATTATTAATATATTCTAAATATATTTATAATAAAAACTAATAAAAACTAAATACTTTTATTTCGATAAAGAACGAACGGAAACATAAAAATGAGAAGTAAGATAAAATCTTATCCAACTTTTGAGGAGACTTCATGTTGTCTCAATTAAACATCTATTCGACAACCAAAAACGTTACGTAACGAATATTAAAAACTTATATATACTGGAATATGATTACTGAAACTTGACATAACAACCCAGGTTGCGTGCCGGAGACGTTTATAAACTCGATTTAATTTTGTTTTCCATCCAGACTGCAAAGGTGAGTTCATAGTCCCACTTTTTATACATTTTCCAAATTTGTGGGGAGATACATGCTACAAAACCAAACACAAGTATTTTCTTGTATGCTTTCCTGATTAATATTTCCAAATTACCTGCTGCCTAAAAGACCTCCTATCATGAACCTCTAATCACTTTCGGGTGAGCGTGAATATAGTAAATAGATCTATTGGGTGTGACGACCCCTTTGTGTTACCGTAACGTGACCAAATGTACTTTATTTGAGATGAATAAAGAGACCGGCAATCTCCTACTCGGAGGCAAAATTACTTCATTTAATTATGGAGTAATATACATCAATAGCACATAACTATTGAAGATCCCCAGTTAATGTTTTGTGTGTCATGAGACTTAGGGCAATATAAATATATAACGAATTGAAATATTATTGTTTTACTTCCCATTTAGCTTGTGTTCAAACCGATTATAACTTTAAACGCTATGGATTTACTCAACCTTTGTGTTGACTTTTTAGCATGTTTTATCTCAGGTAATTAGAAGCTTGGTTTGGCACGGAGTGGCTGTGGACTTTTTCTTATAAAAAGAGTGTCCATTTTGTTATCATTCAATGGATAATGTAACTTTTATAACGTATTTCGAAACTACCCGCTGGGGCCTGTATTATGTACTCTGATATTAAATAAACGAATGATAACAATTTTATTTAAAACGTCTCTTTTCGAGTCGTTTTCTATTTTCATGACTGTGATACTTGAAGTAATACCCCAACTTATAATTCGCTGCGATTATCAAAAACGGGGGTGTTACAGAGTGGTATCAGAGCTCATGGTTATAGAGATCAAGGTTCAGACCTAAACTATAACCAATTTTCACAAACTTAACTAAAAAGTCCTCCGTGCCACAATTCCACTGAAATACTACTTTTACATGTTTATTGCTAATTATTTAGTACATATTGAAATATTTATAATTACAGTGGTTACAGGGTTATGGTTTCCCCTACTCATTCTATTACTCTTATGTCGGACTCGGATATCGAAAACGTCGCGACTGTACCAGACGCCATTCCAGTACCTAGACGAACGACGGAGTCATCAGAAGATGTTTCCATAGTACCTGAGGTCTCTTCAGTGTTCGGCCACGATGTGGAATCAGACCCTTCAGAAGATCCATCCGAGGATACATCAATGCCTAATGTCGCACCATTTCCGGACGATCCATACATGCAAGCCAGAGAGGAAATCCGGAGAACAGCCCGAATAAGAACACTCCCCGTACCTACGTCATCATCACCACTACCACATCTGTTGGTCCACACGAATTATGGATCCAAGTAGCCTTTGTTACTTGTTAGACAACTTGAATAAATCCAAATTAATCTAAACGAGAAACTCTAACAGATTGTTTATTGCTAATGCGGAATCTTAACAATAACAATGAAGAACAAAAGATAACTAACTTCGTAATTCTATTAACTTTCAATATCAACTAACTCGTACAATATGCGTACCAAAACTAATGCCTTAGGGTTCCTTTTATACACCAAGGAAACCCTAGATACAAAACGTGTAGAAGGATAAACGTATCTAACCGTATCTTCTATAAAGATAACTACGTATCCTTTCCTAACTTATAGCTAACAAACTTACTATAAATCATAAACAGACTTAACTATTTCTGTCGACCAGACTTAACTAATCTATTATGTCTACCAGACTTAACATTGAACTGGCAGACTTAACTATTACATGAATACAACTAACAGACTTAACTAAGTAACCCAGCAGACTTAAGTCTGTTCTTCATATTAAGTCTTCTCTTGTGATAATTCCCAACAATCCTCCCCTAACTTGATCTTCATGCTCCATGAACTTCAAGTTCCTTTCTGATAAGCTTTCTGAGGATTGAACTCTAAACACTTGGAATTATCTTGATCTCTAACTCTTCAAATCATCAAATCTGATCTTGTGCAGCAACTTTCATCATCAAATTTGACACCATCTGATCTTCACAACAACAATGACTACATGTACATCAATTCTAAAAAGTTTCATACTATTCTCATCACTTCCAGGTGTGTTAACTCCTGTGAGAGGTGAATCATTGAAAATTAATGGATTTGATGTCTCTTTACCAGATAGCCATTAACTACTGGAGTAGCCAATGTTTTGGTATGTAAGACCATGGTACATTGATAACCATATGATTTTTAGCAAACCATCAGCTATCAACGGATTTGTTTTGTCTTTACCAAAAGCCGTTTGCTTTTGGACTAGCCAATTCTTTGGTGTATTACAACAATCACCTTGGTGAATTGATTACCAATTATGGATTTCCACAGCCTTTACCACAAGCCATACTCTTGTGGGCTAACCAACTCTTCACAATCACAGATATGGTGAGTTAATTATCATACAATTTTTGGTAAATTGTCAACCATTAACGAATTTGAGGTATCTTTACCAGAGCCGTTTGCTCATGGATTAGCCAGTCCTTATGTGGGTTAGACATGATGGACTGATGACCATTTGTTGTGTCATTGCAAAGCACCTTCACCAAGTGAGAATTTCCTTTAGTCTCACTTAACAACTTGAAAATTCTTTCAAACACTTTCAAACACCCCAAGTTGCTTCCTTTTGGGATTACATCTCAATCATTTCCAGAATTTTATCATATACCTCATCCTTCTTATCTGCCAGCAACCCTTTTTCAATCATTTCCTTACATGCTCTAGGAGGTAAGGGATATTCAACTTCTGCTAGCATGTAAATATAAGCCCTTTGCAATTTCAGACAATGTACCTGACATGAGTCAAAATATCTCCATCTGACAATCTCTTGTTGATAAGGAAGCTTCCAAATTGTGTCAGTCTTTGATGGTGGCTCAAACATAGTTTTTAATTCCCCCCAAAGAACCCTTTCAAACTCTTCTTCAGGCCTATTATCTCCATGCTTGATATTCACCAACTTGTACAACTCCATAAGATCATCCCTACTTAAATCATTTAGAATTCCTGGAAAGTTAACATATACAACACTAGTGTAATCTTCCCTAACAATCTGATAAGCTGCCCTCTTCCCAGTCTTAATTATCAGATACTCAACAATTTTGGCTAGTTGTGCAGAACTCTCAGGAATTGATCCCATGGCAAATTCTTCAGATGAAGACTCCTCTTCTTTTGATTCTTCCTCCTCTTGCACTTTGTTCTTGGACACTGATTTGCCTTTTCTTGCAATGCTTTTTCTCCTTGTCCATTTTATAATTGGCTTTTTCACTTTGACTTCTTCTTTTACTTCACTAGATGCCTTCTCAGTCACAGATGCTTTTTCAACCACTTTCTCAACTTCAATAACAGGCTCAGACTCTGTCACCTTTTGTCTTTTGAAGCTCCTTCTGATAGCATCCTCATAATCAATTGGTATATAACCTTGATCCCTCTCATATGCCTTTAGATACAATTCTTGAATCTCTTCATAGGATCTTCCTTTCATCTTTTCAAAGGTTGAGTGCATCATGTTCTTCAGATACATCTTCATATCATGCATCTTTTCTTGCTTAGAGAGCTTCTTTCTAGCACCACTCTTCTTTTGAGTCTGCTTGATCTTTTCCATAAAATCACCCAAGGTTTCTGAATTCCTTCTAGCATTGATGAATTCTGCTAGTTGTTTGGCTCTTTCCTCTGTAGTCAACCCTTCAATAGCTTTGAGCTCCTCCAACTTTGCTCTTAGCTCATCATCTCCTTCAATCATTTGCATCAGAGGATCTGCAGACTCTTTTGACAACTTCTTTGCAAGCATCTCATCTTGCCTCTTTTGCTGTTCCTCTTTATCTATCTCTACTTGTTATGCTGCTTGTATCCTAGCAATCTCAGCTAGAGATGCTTCCTCTTCTCTTTGATGCTTCTTTGATTTCTTTGGTTGAGGAGTTTCAATCAAGATCTGCTTTCCTTCCCTTTGCTTGCCAACAGACTTATCATCCTGAGCAGACTTTTCTTCCTCACCAGACTTAATGACATCATCACCAGAATTAACTTGATCAGTATTAACACCACCAGACTTAATACCATCAGACTTATCTTTTTCATTACCAGACTTAATAACCTCAGCAGACTTAATAATCTCCTCATCAGAATTAATCTCTTCATCAATTATCAACTTTCTTTTTAGCCTTCTTTTCTTATTTTCTTGTTGAATTTTGCTCAGAGATTGGGCTAATGTTTCTACTGCTTCCATTCCTTCAGGACTTATATCTGCACCTTCAGTTGGTTTATCCTGAGCTGGAGTCTTAAAAGTCTGTTCTTCATTCAAATTCCTCCCCTGTTTGGAAGAATTTTCATCAGCACCCTCTTGGTCATCAAAATCAACCCCCTTGTCTTTCATGACTTTCTCCATTTTCTTCACTTTCCTGACTAATGTCACAACAGCCCCACTCAAAGCTTTGTTAACATTCTCTAATGCTGTTACTCTATCAACCAAAGTAGGCACCAGTTTCAAAAGACCTTCCACAGTCATAAAAGTAGATTCCTCCTCCTGAGTAGGACTTGGAACCTGAGTTTGCTGTAGTGGTGAAGGTGGTGTGGGTGTAGGTACTCTGGGTTGAGATGATGATGGACTTGGTTGTGGTATGGGTGTGGGTGATCTGGGTTATTGTTGGGTTTGCTCCTCATGGGTTGGCTCCACTTGTGCAGCACTAGATGTACCTGTAATGTTAGTTGTACCAGAAAGCATAGCAGGCAAAAGTGGCCAATGTGCCCCAGAAAAACCCCTTTTCATATTTGCAGAGATTTTATCTATAAAAGCCACACTTTCATAAGTCTGCATTTTATTATCAGTTTAAAAATTCAAAATCATTTGCAGAAATTGAGGATACATTAGAAATTTGTGCTTACTGTTTACATTGGCTACCATGCCATCAAAAATAAGTTTTGAAAAGTTAAAAGGCTTTCCAAGTGAAAGACAAACCAATGCAGAAGCAATATTGATTCCAAATTGATCCCATCCGCCACTCTTGGGACTTAGGCAATGTAGCAAATGGTGAAGTAAAAATTTCCACTGAGGTGAGAAAAAGTTCTTCCAAAAAGTAAAAGTACCATCAGTGGGATAACCTATGGTTCTCATATCCTCTAAAAGTTCATTATTAGGCAATATATAATCCCCTGAAGCATCATCCAATTGAAGACTACTCCTTATGGATGCTTCAGTGATAAAGAATTCATGTGTATCTATTGTTGCCCTTAACTATGGTGTCCCATCAGCAAGAGTTTCAGAGGTAACAAACCCCCAAAACTGCTTAACTAGGGAAGCATAGATTGTAGGATTATGAGTTAAAGCATACCGAATGGAAGAACCTCTTAAGAAATCTACAATATGCTCGAAACCTTCACTTTTGTTTGGTTTCTTCAAGAAACCAACCTGGTTGTGCTTGTCACAAAACTTTAGAGAAGCCATTGATGATTGGTAAGTGTTGGTTGACTA
Source organism: Artemisia tridentata subsp. tridentata (assembly GCA_021014915.2). Lineage (NCBI taxonomy): Eukaryota > Viridiplantae > Streptophyta > Magnoliopsida > Asterales > Asteraceae > Artemisia > Artemisia tridentata. The sequence goes on from CP139502.1 coordinate 267,950,201, forward strand.
TTGAATTTAGGGTTTATTCTGGCGGTTAAAAACAGAGTAATCTTGGCCGAAAATTAAGATTTTAAAATTAGAAGTAGATAATGGATAAAGATGAAACAGTAATTAAATCTCATCCATATATACTTTGTTTTCCCAAAAAAATATCAACGGTAATATTTAAATAGGAAAATAATTAAATGTACGACCAGACCTAACGGTAAAAAAAGATATTTTTACATTTTAACTCTACCAGACTTAAAAATGGTCAACCAGACTTAACCACTGACTCACCAGACTTAACCAAAGGATCAGACAAACACTTACAGAAATCACTTGCAAAGCGTCCGAGCATCACCAATCCATGTTGTTCCTGGAAAAATTAGTACAAAAACCAAGAAAAACACACAAACATACAATTTTGAAACTAAAATAAAAAACACTAACTACCAGAATTAACTCTACTACAAGAATTAACTTCTAAGACTACCAGAATTAAAATTACTAAGTACTGGTTATTATACAAACTTTACATTTTACCTCCCCTTAAATGTAACCTCCCCTTAATTCCAGCTATGGGTTCATCATACCAATATTAACCACTAAGTAATTAAACCTAGGTCCATCAAAGGCTTTGGTTAATAGGTCTGCCACATTGAAGTCTGTGTATATCTTTTCCACCCTAATTAGTTTCTTTTCAAAGCAATCTCTTATGAAGTGATGCCTTATTTCTATATGCTTAGTCTTAGAGTGGTACACAGGGTTCTTAACTATACAGATAGTGCTCTCATTATCTATGTGAATTACAATATTCATAAAGTTCAAACCATAATCCAGCATCTGATTCTGGATCCACAAGACTTGTCCACAACAATTGGCAGTTGCTACATACTCAGCTTCAGTTGTTGATGTAGCCACAATGGTCTGCTTCTTGCATTGCCAGAAAATCAATCTTCTTCCAAGGAATTGACAACCTCCTATTGTGGATTTCCTATCAAGACTTGCTCCAGCATAGTCACTATCTGAATAGGCTTCCAGGTCAAAAGATGACTCTCTAGGATACCAAAGGCCCAAATTGGGTTTGCCCTTTAGGTACCTAAAGATTCTCTTCACAGCATGAAGATGTGAAGTCTTGGGAGTAACCTGAAAACGAGAACAAACACACACAACATACATTATATCAGGCCTAGAGGCTGTTAGATACATTAGAGAACCTATCATTGATCTATAGAGGTGCACATCCACATCATCAGCATCTTCATCCTTTGTCAATGGCACCTTGTTCTCTATGGGAGTGACTGCAGTCTTCACATTTGTAAAGTCAAACTTCTTCAAGATCTCAGCAACATACTTGTCTTGAGAAATGAAGAGGCCATCTTCTTTTTGCTTCACTTGCAGTCCAAGGAAAAATGTGAGCTCACCCATTGAACTCATTTGAAACCTTCCCTTCATTAATGTCTCAAACTCCTCACACCAAGACCTTTTAGTAGAACCAAAAATGATATCATCCACATAAACTTGGACTAGGATGATATCCTTCTTGTTCCTTTTGATGAACAAGGTCTTGTCAATTACACCTCTTTTGTACCCATGCTCTTCAAGGAAGTTGGAGAGTGTTGCATACCAAGCTCTGGGAGCTTGATGGAGACCATACAAAGCTTTAATGACTTTGTATACCTTCTTGGGGTGAGCAGGATCAACAAAACCAGGAGGTTGGTGTACATACACCTCTTCTTCTATAGTGCCATACAGAAAGGCACTCTTGACATCCATCTGATAGACTATGAACCCCATATATGATGCATAGGCTAAAAATAACCCGATAGCCTCAATTCTGGCTACAGGAGGAAAAACCTCATCATAGTCTATTCCCTCCTCCTGTCTGTACCCTTGTGCTACTAATCTTGCCTTGTTCCTAACAACTACTCCTCTTTCATCCCTTTTGTTTCTGAAGACCCACTTTGTGCCTATAACTTTAGCCCCATTAAGAAGATCTACCAGAACCCAAACTTTTCAAAATTTGAACTGCAACAACTCCTCCTGCATTGCTTCCACCCAACTCTCATCTTCAAGTGCTTCAGAGACCTTGGTGGGTTCCTTTTGAGAAAGGAAACAAGCAAATAGACAATGTTGTTGGTCCTTGTGGTTGACCCTTTGCTGCTTTTTAATAAGGCTGATAAGTGCATGAGATTCAGGAAGCTTTTGCACTTTACTTCTGGTTTGAACAGCTGATTTAGGATCACCAATTATCTGACTTTTAGGATGAATGTTGTGAATTATGAGTGTTGGAGCTGGACTTACATCCACTTCTGTGGGTAAGTTGTTGAAATCAGTGATTACTCCTTCTTCATCATAAGAAGCCTCATCAAAAATTCTTTCACTTGGATTATCAAAGAACTCAAGTTCTGGCATCTCAGAATCATCAAAATCATCTTTTGGAGTAGAATCAAGCTCAGCAGAATTAACAACATCACTACCAGAATTAACAAAGTTAGTACTGGTAGCAGAATTAATGAACTCACTACCAAACTTAACCAAGTTAGTGCTGGCAGCCTTCTTCCCAAGATGTTTGTCAGCCAATGTATTTACTTCTTCTCTGAAAGATGAAATATCTTCTATAACTTTGGTAGGAGAAGCCTCTTTCCTTTCTGCTTGAGGCTTGATCACAGTCTCCTTCTTCTTTGTAGAAGATTTCTTTGTTCCTTCATCAGCTGCAACATGTTTGACTTCTGCGGTAGGAATTACAATAAGCTCCTCAATCTCCTTGTCTGGCTCAACAGTGCTTGCATCAGAAGTAACTTGGGTACCTGCATTGTTAGTTACTTTTATGGAACCTGCATGAGGGTTAGCTTGATTCTCCTTAGAGACAGGAATATAGTTCATAGAATCAGTTAAATAGTCAATATCAAACATCCATCTATGACCTAGTCCCTTCACATTGGGTTTTTCCTCAAGAAAATTAACATGAAGATTCTCTTCTACCCTCTTGGTCACTAAATTGTATACCCTAAAGGCCTTACTATTCAGTGAATACCCAACTAGAAACCCCTCATCAGACTTTCCTTCAAATTTGCCAAGCACACTGAGTGTATCAAGAATAGTAACATGGCACCCAAAAGGCCTAATATAGATAACAACTGGTTTATGGCCAAAGATAAGCTCATAAGGTGTTTTATTCTGAGGCTTGGTCACTCTAACCCTATTGAATATGTAACAAGCAGTGCTTACTGCTTCAACCCAAAAGGTTGTGGGTAGGAGTGAGTCTGCTAGCATAGTCCTAGCTGCCTCAATCAGGGTCCTGTTCATTCTCTCAGCAACTCCATTCTGCTGTGGAGTTCTAGCATTGCTATATTGTTGCTTGATTCCTTTATTACCACAAAACTCAATCATGCTTCTATTCTTAAATTATGTGCCATTGTCTGTCCTAATGATCTTAACCTTTTTATTAAGTTGGTTTTCTATCTGCCTAATGAAAGTTTGAATCAATGGAGTGGTTTCATCTTTCCTAGACATAAAGAACACCCAACAAAATCTAGTGCAATCATCAGTGATGACAAGGCAGTAGCTAGCATGGTTGATACTTTGTACAGATGTAGGGCCAAACAGATCCATATGTAAGGTATGCAAAGGCTCAGTAACAAACCTATCTAACTTAGCCTTACAAGAAGCCCTATGCTATTTACCCTTATTACAAGCTACACAGGTATGGTCATTTTTAAAAACCTTGGAAGGTAAGCCTCTAACTAGATTATTCTTCACAAATTTATTTATGTTCTTATAGTTAACATGACCTAACCTTTTATGCCACAATTTAGATTCATCCAAAGTGGCTTTTGCAATCAAATAGGCAAAACCTTTTGCAGGTTCAGGTGTTTTCATATCAAAGTTGTACATGTTGTGTTGTCTTGGGACTTTGAGAAGTATCTGACTTTCATCAGGCATCTTAAAGTCAGAAGTCAACAAAAAACATTCAAATTCAGTAAAAAGCACCTTATGCTGCTTATCACAAATTTGTGATATTGAAAAAAGGTTAAACTGCCCTAGTTCTTTTACAAAAGATACATTGTCAAACTCTAAATTGCCTACAATAATTCTTCCTTTACCAGTAATTTGCCCCTTGCTACCTCCAAAGGTAACAGAACCTCCTTTGAATTCTTGAAAATCCTTTAGATGATCCTTGTTACCAGACATGTGCCCAGAACACCCACTGTCAAATATTCCTCTGTCTCCCATGTTCTTGAGTGGATGATCCTGCACATAAAGAAAGGAGATTAGTTTTTCTCAAGGACCCAGGCCTCTGCAGGCTTGGGTCTGCCTTGTGGATCAACATATTTATAAGTCTTGTATGAGCTTGATCCACTGTTGTTCTTGGATTGGTAGGTTAGTTCATTCTTAAAAGGATCCCAAGACCAACATGCTGAGGTCTTAACAGCAGATTCCCCATTTTCCCTTACAGCATTTGAGCTTGAAGTTTGTGTTGTATTCTTAGCAAAGGGTCTTCTCACAGGTGAATGTGATTTATAAAAAGTATTTCTTTGATTATATGAGTTCACCTGTGGTCTAATTACTGGTTGTCTGGGTCTAACAGCATTAACATACCCAGAATTAACATTTGGCTTCACAGAACTAACATATTGCCCAACAGAATTAACCTTTGGCCTACCAGAATTAAAATTTGGTCTAACAGAATTAACTGATGACCAACCAGAATTAACATTAGACCTAGCAGTATTAACATATGGTTTACCAGTATTAATTTGTGCTAGTCTAGGAGTAAATTGGTTAGCATGATTAATTTTGCTTGCACTATTCCAAACTGGTTTAGCATTCAAATGACCAGTATTAACACACTTCTGTTTCCTAAGTTCAGCCTCTCTTTTCATCCTATTCTCATGAAAATCACAGTCTCTGATTAGATGACTTAGACTACCACAGACAAAACACCTCTTAGGACCAAAATTGTAGTTTTTCTTGTACTCTCTTCTCATCCTATCAGGTTTCGGTGACTCTTGACTTTTGACAGACTTCCTAGGAGATTTTATGTGAGTATCACAACTAGGTTTATCTGTATCAGGTTTGGGTGTAGTCACAACTGGTTCACTATGTTTGACAGATTTTGACTCAGAAACTTCTTTAGGTTCACTCTCTGATTCTGATTCAGACTGCTCAGAGACATCTCTAGTGGATCCTTCACTGTCATTAGTTTGACAGGTAGAATATTCACTTGATTTGTCATCTGAGTTGCCTGTCTCAGGATATTGAGGACCCTTTTTACCATATACAAACAAAGAGTCGTCTAGGTCTTCCTTTTGTAGATGAGTGTAATCTCCACTTAATGGAGGTGTAACCCCTTTAAAATCATCAGTTTTTATGAACCTATTGTATGTAGGTTTACCAACAAAATCATCATCTCTACTAACAAACACTGTTCTAGCCATCTCTTCCTCATAGCTTAAAATTTCCTTATCTGAGTGTATCCCATAACCTAACCCAATCTTACAAGTAGAACTCATACCAGACTCTATTATCCTATCCAAACATTTAGCAGAATGATTCCATGAGTCTACTCTTTTCTGCAATTCATCCCTTTCTTTCACTGCTTTCATGCCAATTCTTCTATATTTCTTAAGTTTTTCATCCTTTTCATATATTTCATTAGCCTGAAAGGTGAGTTTTTCATTTAAGGAAGCTTGTTGTTTTTATAGGTGACTATTTGTGCTTCTAAAGTTTTAACAGCCTTAGTATAAGCAAGAATTTTTACTTCCTGATCACCTATTTGTTTTAATTGTTCATCACACAAAGCTTTAAGATGATTGTATGAATCAATGCATATTTTGGAGCACAAAGATACCTCATTACTGGAACCAATAGCCATAAGTGCATGGTTTGGCACTTCTTTCTCCTGCGTGTGTTCATCCCAATTCACAGCTCCAGCTTCCAGTGTCAACATGCTCATCTGATTCTTCTCCAGCTTGTCATCATCTTGAGAGTCAGAATCCTTCTTCCTGTGCCCATCAGTAGTCATCTTTTCCTTGCAATCCCTAGCAAAGTGACCATGTTTGTGACACCTGTAGCACTCAACAGTCCTCCTATTGTACCCCACTGGTGTCTTCCCATCAAACCGAATGTTCTTCCTAGTCTGCTTGTAAAACTTCTTAACCCTGAGAGAAATCATGGCAATTTGCCATTTGATATCCATCTCTTCAACTTCAATATCATTGATCTGTTCCAGATCCTCACTGATGAAGTCCTTCTCTTCTGGTTTCTTAGAAAAAAATGAGTAAACTACTTCATTAGCAAAACCTGCAGGAGCATCTCTCTTTCTCATGCTGCTTGAAGAAGTTTCATAACCACCAGAATTAAAACCGCCAGACTTAACCTTGTTAGTGTTGCCCTTGCTTTGAGAAACAAAGGCAACATTGGTAGAACTTGAAGATGCTTTTGTGTTTCCTTCGATCTCTTGTTCAAAGACCCGAAGATTGTTATACAAATCATCAATTGATAGGGTGTCAATTTCATCTTTCATCCTCATGGTCATTGTCACACTTGACCATTCTTTAGGCAATGATCTGAGGAATTTGTGATTTGCATCTTCATTCGACACAGCAGCACCATGAGCCTCCAATTGAGAGAGAAGATGTTGAAACCTTTCATAACCCTTCTCCAACCCTTCAGCACTGGTTACTGAGAATGCTTCAAATTGCTGCTTAAGAACAGCCTTCTGCATCTTCTTGGAGTTTTCATTCCCTCCAAATCTTGTTTTGATAGCTTCCCAAATTTCCTTGGCATCATCCATGCCATGAAATCTTCTCAAGTGCTCCTTGGGAAGTGCCATCAGCAAAAGGGTTTTAGCTTTTCTCTCCTTTTCCACTGCATGAATTTCTGAGGCAGACACTGGTGGAAGAACCCTAACAACTCCATCCTTGCCAACTGAAACCCTCTTCTTAGAATTCCCATTCTGGATCACCTTCCAGACATCATTGTCGACATACTCAAGATAGTGCTCCATCTCCATAGCCCATATGTCATACTCTTCCTTCTTCAGGATTGGGAGTTTAATGTTTGATATGGTGGTTGTTGCAAGTATGGTTTGTTGTTGTTGTTTGGATGTGCCAGCTTCTGATGCTTCTTCTTCATGGTTTGAGTCATTATCACTGAGATGGTTTGAGAAATCATCACCTTTAACAGACATTGTGCAGGGTTTGTTTGAGTGATTTGTGTTTGTGGTTTTTGTGTTTCTTCGAACTCAGAGTCTCTCTACAGGCTCTGATACCACTTGTTGGTCTACACGAATTATGGATCCAATTAGCCTTTGTTACTTGTTAGACAACTTGAATAAATCCAAATTAATCTAAACGAGAAACTCTAACAGATTGTTTATTGCTAATGCGGAATCTTAACAATAACAATGAAGAACACAAGATAACTAACTTCGTAATTCTATTAACTTTCAATATCAACTAACTCGTACAATATGCGTACCAAAACTAATGCCTTAGGGTTCCTTTTATACACCAAGGAAACCCTAGATACAAAACGTGTAGAAGGATAAACGTATCTAACCGTATCTTCTATAAAGATAACTACGTATCCTTTCCTAACTTATAGCTAACAAACTTACTATAAATCATAAACAGACTTAACTATTTCTGTCGACCAGACTTAACTAATCTATTATGTCTACCAGACTTAACATTTGAACTGGCAGACTTAACTATTACATGAATACAACTAACAGACTTAACTAAGTAACCCAGCAGACTTAAGTATGTTCTTCAAATTAAGTCTTCTCTTGTGATAATTCCCAACAACATCCACATCCATATATGTTACCTACATATATACTGTCTGTCCCAACATCCACACCTCTACCTCCACCATCATCTACAAGTTTCCATCCCCCGTCTATCCCATTTGAACTTAGTGAAGAAGTTAGAGCCATCATTTCCCGGTATCACACTCTACCCCGATCACCTACTCCTGATTTCCCGACACCACCGCGAGTCTTTGAGGTGGGAGAAAGTTCGCAGGCAGCACAGGAGCGACCACCGACCATTTTAACTCTGCTAACGCGATTGGAACGGCAAGAAGAGCAGATCGAGACTGCTCTGGGTCATCTAGATGAGTTTCCTTTGGAACGCATCGAGGGTATTGAATATAGAATTGAAGATCTAGTTACCGGTCAGGAGGCGATGCAGCAGAAGATGGATGAGAATCGTGAGCAGGCGGAGAAACGTGAGGAGTAGATTAGACAGGAAATGCCTTTTATTTACGATAATGAATTAAAGCTGATAGATGAAATGATGAAAAGAAATGAAGAACTAATGACAGCACATAATAGGATCACTTTTCTAGAGACAACAGTGGGAGAGATGCAGATTCGGTACCAGGAGTATCTGCAGGCAAAGTTGTGAAAATCGCGCCTAAGGCGCGCCTAGGCGCACGAGGCTCTAGCCTTGGGGCTTTTTTTGGATCGAGGCTCACGACATGCATGAATCCCAAAAAAAGCGCGCGCCTTGGGGCTTTTGCGCCTCGGAGATGTAACAGGTTTTTGGGCTTTTTTTCTAAATATTAAGATAAGATACATGGGCCTTATAAGTTATATACATGGGCCTTTTAAGTCATAGGGTGAGTATTTGTATGATTTGTAAATTTGAACTGATTTTATGTTTATTTTATTGATTGAAATTTTCTTTAAGAAATTACTTTGTTTCATTAAGTATTTTTCTTTATTACATATTATCATGAAAATGTGGCATTATGACTTAAGTATAAATACGTTGCTTGCTTGATATTTTGAGTTAAATTGTGAGCTTTGTTAAATGTAAGTCTGCAAGTGTAGGAAACAAGCATATTTAGTCTGATATGAATTTTAATCTCTATATAGGTCATCGAGCCAAAGAGTTGATCCATTTGAGAGGTGACAACTGGTCCATTTTAATCTTTATAACGACAATATGTGTCATGTATTAAGTATTTTAATGTTATTTTCTATTATTTAAGCTACATAAATGGTCATATATGTTATAAAAAACTTAATTTATTTAGTGCGCCTCGTATTCATGAATCCCGCGCCTTGGAGTGCGCCTCGCCTCGAGGCTCTTTGACCCCTTTTGCGCCTTAGTGCGCCTCGAGCCTTTCAAAACACTGTCTGCAGGTCCTTGTCAGCATGATAGCCGAGCTCGAGAGAAGACTAGAAGAAGCTTCTGGCAGTCATTAGATCAGATCTTTATCTGTTATCTTTTGTACTATATCTCAGTTATGAGATCTATAGTATAGATATGACACCAGCATGTAGTTTATATCTGATAGCTTTTGTACTAGCCACGGGATGTGTGGCATAAATACGACACTTGTACGAATTTTGTTATATGTATAACAAAATCAGCAAGTTATTTATGACTATATGTGGTTGTGATATTTTGTTGTGTATGATATAGATTGATGTGGACCAGTGTTGATCATTTTTCATACATGTATGATATTTGGACATATTGTGACCTTATGATTATCATGGATTTTACCTTGTTAATTTAACATGGTCACTATGCAAATTCTAAACATGTGTTTTCTTGTGGTATTAATAGAAAAATGCCTCGCAATTCCCCAAAACCAGTCATGTCCCAAGCTACTATCCGAAAGCTTGTTGCAGACAGTGTTGCTGCAGCACTTGAGAATCAAGCAGCAGTAATGGCCCGTTCTGGAAGTACTAGTAGACCCGATGGAGAAAGCGAGACAGCAATAGCTCGCAAGTGCACTTATAAAGACTTCATAAACTGCAAACCAACTTTCTTCAAAGGAACAGAAGGAGCAACTGAGTTGGCTCGTTGGTTTGAGCGTACGGAGATAGTTTTCATGAGAAGTGGGTGTACCGATGACTGTAAGGTTACCTTTGCTACCGGGACTTTCTTGGAAGATGCCCTGTCTTGGTGGACTTCTACTGCCCAAACTATGGGAGTTGAAGCAGCTCACCAACTTACATGGGAAGATCTCAAAAAGAAAATGTTGAAGAAGTACTGTCCCCGTACTGAAATCAAAAAGCTGGAAGATGAGTTTCACCAGCTGGTTGTAAAAGGAACAGATCTTAAGGCATATAATAGAAGGTTCCAGGAACTTGTATTCCTATGTCCAAATATTGTGCCTGATCTTGAGAAGACGTTGGAGAAATATACGAAAGGATTACCTCGAAGTATCGAGGGAAATGTTACTGCGTCCAAGCCTCAGTCTTTGGAAGAGGTCATTTCCATAGCCCAACAGCTAATGGATCGTGAGATAAAGCGCAGTTTCACCTAAGGAAATAATGATAACAAGCGAAAGCTTGATGATCGGAGAACCACCCATTACCACAACAACCATCCCAACAACCACAACTACCACTACAATAACAACAACAACCGCAACAATCAAAACAACTACCACCAAAACCGTAACAACCACCACGACCAACAGAATCGTCGGCAGGAAACTGCCAGAGCCTATACAGCTACACCTACTGAGAGGAGTGATTATGTCAGAACAAAGCCATTCTGCAATCGATGCTCGTTGCACCACTATGGTCCATGCGCTGTTAAGTGCACAAAGTGTCAGAAGGTTGGACATCAGACCAAGGACTGTAAAGCAACAGGAGCAAATCTGCAGCCAGTAATCATAACTTGCCACAGATGCGGTGAGAAGGGGAATTACAAGAACCAGTGCCGAAGCCAAATGCCAATCAGAACAATGGTGCCCGTGGATGAGCTTATGTGCTAGGAGATGGTAATGCGCAGCAAAACCCGGACGTAGTCACGGGTACGTTTCCTCTCAATCAACATCTAGCTAAAGTATTATTTGATACTGGAGCCGATAAAAGCTTTATATCTCTTACTTTTTCTTCCTTACTTAAACTTACTCCTACTACCTTAAACAACACATACGAAATCGAATTAGCTAATGGAAAATTAGTAGGCACTAACTCTATAATCCAAAATAGCACCTTAACCTTACTAAATCAACCTTTCGACATCGACCTCATGCCCATCGAACTCGGTAGCTTCGACGTAATCGTTGGTATGGATTGGCTATCCAAATACCATGCAAGGATCATATGCGACGAGAAAGTGGTTCACATCCCTTTCGAGGGTGAAACTTTGATTATCCGTGGTAATCAAAGTAAGACCAGACTAAGCATTATATCCCGCCTCAAAACCATGAAGTACATCAACAGAGGATGTCAAGCGTTTTTAGCTCATGTAACTGAGAAGAAAACGGATAAGAAACGACTGGAAGATGTGCCTGTAGTACGAGATTTTTCGAAAATTTTTTCTGAAGAGTTACCTGGACTACCACCTGTTCGTCAGGTAGAGTTTCAGATTGACTTGGTGCCGGGAGCGGTACCAATTGCAGGAGCACCTTACCGTTTAGCACCATCAGAGATACAAGAATTATCTAATCAACTGCAAGAGTTGTTAGATAAAGGATTTATTCGACCAAACACCTCGCCTTGGGGAGCTCCTGTCCTATTCGTCAAAAAGGACGGTTCTCTTAGGATATGTATCGATTACCGCGAGTTGAATAAACTTACGGTGAAGAATCGATATCCATTGCCAAGGATCGCTGATCTGTTTGACCAACTGCAAGGATCGAATGTTTATTCGAAAATCGATTTAAGATCTGGTTATCATCACATGCATGTTAGGAAAAAGGATATTCCAAAAACAGCTTTCAGAACAAGATACGGTCACTATGAATTTCAAGTGATGCCATTTGGGTTGACTAATGCACCGGCCGTGTTTATGGATCTCGTGAACCGTGTGTGCAAACCCTATTTGGACAAATTCGTGATTGTGTTCATTGATGATATTCTCATCTATTCTCGGAATGAAGAAGAACATGCGGAGCACTTAAGGATTATTTTGGAACTACTCAAGAGAGAACAATTGTACGCTAAATTTTCCAAGTGTGATTTCTGGATTCATACTGTGCAGTTTCTTGGACACGTGATAGATAGCCAAGGTATTCACGTGGATGCTTCCAAAATAGAAGTAGTCAAAATTGGCCGACACCTACAACCCCCACTGAGGTGCGTCAATTTTTAGGACTTGCTGGATATTACCGGAGATTCATCGAGGGATTTTCGAAGATTGCCAAATCTTTAACGGAATTGACACAGAAGAACAAGAAGTATGTCTGGGGAGAAGATCAAGAGAAAGCTTTCCAGCTGTTAAAGCAAAAGCTTTATGAAGCACCAATTCTAGCTTTACCCGAAGGAAACGACGATTTCGTTGTTTATTGTGACGCATCACACCAAGGGTTAGGCGCGGTATTGATGCAAAGGAATAAAGTTATTGCTTATGCCTCTCGACAGCTCAAGCCTCATGAGGAGAATTATACGACTCATGATCTCGAGCTAGGAGCAGTTGGGTTTGCTCTTAAAATCTGGAGACATTATCTGTACGGCACGAAGTGTGTTGTATTCACAGATCACAAGAGCCTTCAACATATTCTTGACCAAAAAGAATTAAACATGAGGCAACGCCGATGGTTAGAGTTGCTAAGTGACTATGACTATGAAATTCGTTACCACCCTGGAAAAGCAAATGTTGTAGCAGATGCTTTAAGCAGGAAGGAACGAATTAAGCCTCTTCGAGTTTGAGCTTTAGTCATGACTATCAATTTGGACCTGCCATCCCAAATTCTCAATGCACAAGCTGAAGCAGTAAAGGAAGAAAATATTCAGGCTTAGAATTTAAGGGGTATGGATAAGGCATTTGAGCTTCGTCCTGATGGAACTCGTTGCATAAAGAACCGAAGTTGGTTACCATTCTTTGGTGACATAAGAAATGTGATTATGCATGAATCACATAAGTCCAAGTATTCTATCCACCCAGGTTCTGAAAAGATGTATCAGGATCTCAAAAAGCTTTACTGGTGGCCAAACATGAAAGCTGACATTGCTGAGTATGTCAGTAAATGTTTGACATGTGCACGAGTTAAGGCTGAACATCAAAGGCCGTCTGGCTTATTGACTCAACCAGAGATTCCTGAATGGAAGTGGGAAAGAATAACTATGGATTTCATCACTAAATTACCTAGGACATCAAGCGGATATGACACTATTTGGGTCATCATTGATCGCCTTACAAAATCAGCGCATTTTCTACCGATCAAGGAAATGGATGAGATAGAAAGTCTTGCGCAATTATATCTGAAAGAAGTAGTCTCCCGACATGGGGTACCAATTTCCATTATTTCGGATCATGATTCTCGTTTCACATCCAGATTTTGGGAAAAACTTCAGAAAGCTTTGGGTACTCAGTTGGATATGAGCACTGCTTATCATCCGCAAACTGACGGTCAAAGCGAAAGAACTATTCAAACGCTAGAAGATATGCTCAGGGCATGCGTAATAGATTTTGGTAAAGGATGGAATAAGCATCCGCCTTTGGCAGAATTCTCATACAACAATAGTTACCGTACCAGCATCAAGGCAGCACCGTTTGAAGCACTTTATGGACGAAAGTGCCAATCACCTGTTTGCTGGGCGGAAGTCAGAGAATTCCAACTTACCGGACCGGAGATAATTCAGGAAACCACCGATAAAATAGTGCAAATTCGACAACATTTGCAAGCTGCCCGAGATAGGCAAAAGAGCTACACAGATGTAAGACGGAAGCCTATGGAGTTTGAAGTTGGAGACAGAGTCATGCTGAAAGTATCACCATGGAAAGGCATGGTTAGATTTGGAAAGCGGGGAAAGTTGAATCCCAGATACATCGGACCATTCAAGATTCTGGAGAGAATCGGTCTAGTAGCCTATAGACTAGAACTTCCTGTAGAGCTTAGTAAAATACATCCTATCTTCCACGTCTCAAATCTGAAGAAGTGTCTATCAGATGAAACACTTGTTATTCCCATGAAAGAGCTTCGTCTCAATGACAAACTCAATTTTGTGGAAGAACCAGTGGAGATCATGGATAGAGAAATCAAACAGTTAAAGCGAAGTCGTGTTCCCATTGTTAAGGTTAGATGGAACTCTAAAAGAGGACCAGAATTTACCTAGGAACGAGAAGATCAAATCCGGACAAAATATCCACACCTTTTCCCCCATACCTCGACCAACACAGACTGAATCTCGGGACGAGATTCCCTTCAACGGGGAGATACTGTAACCACTGTGAAAATTTCACCTTGTAAAAAACTATTATATATTCTAATAAAGAATACTTATCCCTTATTCTACGTATAATTTTTTTTTATTATTATTATTTTATTTTATTTAGCTGATCATAACTATTATCTAATGCGACGTAACTCACATCCTCGATAAACGTGCTCTCACGCAAACATACCGTAACTTACTTAATGTTTATTTTATATAAACATTTCATATAAAAATCCTACGATATACCATTTGCAATTTTACGTTAATTCGTTAACAAACGTACAAACTAAACATTTCTTATCTAGTAGAGTTCCTACGAAACCCTAAATCATTATAACAATGAATATGAATAAACTAAACCCTAAAACACTAAAGTACAACTCATTTAAATTAATGTACAAGTCATTTATGCATAAATACCAAATATTAATAAAAATCCTACTAAAAACTTTAATGTACATATTTTAAAGCATATTATTCATGTCTTTTATACACAAGCCTTAAAAAAAATTTCTAAACTCACTAATTATAAGTACAAGTTCCTAAACCTAATGTACAAGTACCCAATGCACAGAAACTAAAAATTTCATTTATATATATATTTAAACTTAATAAAATCAACATATAATTTATAAAACTTAACCAAGCATTAAAAATATATTTTTCCTAATTCATACACCATAGCACAACCCTATTAAGCTTATAGTACAACTCCTTAAAGCACAACATAATTTCCTTTTCCTTTTACACTAATTCGACACAAACATAAAATATATAAACCTTAATTATTTTTCTATACAACAAATACTTAAACAAAACCCTAGAAACTAACTAGTTACTACACTTAAACCTAGGGTACAACACTTCATACACTAGATACCACCTAATAAAGCCATTCGATCCTAATCCTACTTCCCTAGTTTGAATCCAACTAAGATTAAATCAAACTATTATCTCACTAATTACTAAGCAACACATGAACCACAAGACCTCTTCTATGTTCTAAAAACTTCCACATCACATTGTCTCTTGAAAATCTAAACCAAGTCAAAGATTGTAGGTGCCATACATGGTTAGGGTTTTTCCACACGAAACCACACTCCCCCTCCTCACATGTGGCGTCCAAAGAGCATAGCACACCTCACCATGTCTCACTAATCCCATAACATGATGACGTAGTTTACTAGAAACCCTAAACTCATCCTTCTATAAATATCGAACCATGCAAACTATCTTTTACCTCACCATATTTTGAACCAAACCAAAACAGCCCTATACTCATTCACTACTGATCCTAGAGTCCACATAGAAGCTAAATAGAAGTCTTGAAAAGGAGAAGAGCACTTGGTGTTTTGATTTCCAAACCATTCGACCCTATATTTCATAATCAAATCATAAAGCAAGTAAGTATATCTAGCCTTATTTCAATACTTTTATAAACTTTAAACAATCATAAAAACATTACTAGATAACCCCTAATAGCAAGCAAGAGTTAAAACTCATGTTTCTTTTTTTTTTCTTTTCTTTTTGTCGAGTAAACCAAACACACCCTTAATTCACTTTTTTCATATTACTAATCGAAGAAGCCATAAAACATGTTAGAGATAGGTTAAATATGTTAATGATCATGTTAATATACATTAAAAACAAGTTAGAACCTTAAAATATCAAAAACCCAATTCATTTTTCTTTTCCTTTTTCTGTCGCAAATAGCCCCAAACCGCCCACTTTGAATAATTATTTCGACCCTCAAATGACCTCTAAAAATTCTGAAACTTGGCTATAATAAAGACCACCCAGCTAACTAATGATAGGAAAAAGAACGTCATAAAAAGGTTGAATCATCACAAAGTTATTCGAGCTTCTTTCTGCCCCTTTGCCCACTGTTCGAACGCACCCTTAATTAAATTATTTCGAGCTCGTGAGCTCGAATCATGAGCTAATAATTTGTAGAAATGTTGTTTACAAACTTATAATAACTTGTATAAAGGATTCGTAGCAAGTCGTGTCGTTTTCACAAGTTTAAAAGGCGTAAAAATGGAAAAAGGATGTCGTATGAAACGACATCAAGGTCTCAAAGTTATATTCAGTCAAAACTCCAACTATTTTTAAAACAAGGACCTAAAATGAAATCGATCTGAATTTTAGGGGTGAAACCTGCCAAAACCGAAAGATGGAGTTTTATTGGGCCAAAAATGTAAATATCTTAAAGTTATTAAATCAAGGACCATTTTTGCCAACGATCTAAAGTTGAGGGTATAAAGTGTCATCTTCGAGTAAAAACTGTCATTTCACCAAAGTTCAGGGGTAAAAATTGTCATTTTACGAAAGTTCAGGGGTAAAAATTGTCATTTTATGAAAGTTCAGGGGTATAAACTGTCTATACATGAAACTATAGGGTAAAAAGCGTAACTTTATATAATTATTATTATTACTATATTCTAAATATATTTATAATAAAAACTAAATACATTTATTTCGATAACGAACGAACGGAAACATAAAAATGAGAAGTAAATAAAATCTTATCCAACTTTTGAAGAGACTTCATGTTGTCTCAATTAAACATCTATTCGACAATCAAAAACGTTACGAAACGAATATTAAAAACTTATATATACTGGAATATGATTACTGAAACTTGACATAACAACCCAGGTTGCGTGCCGGAGACGTTTATCAACTCGATTTAATTTTGTTTTCCATCCAGACTGCAAAGGTGAGTTCATAGTCCCACTTTTTATACATTTTCCAAATTTGTGGGGAGATACATGCTACAAAACTGAACACAAGTATTTTCCTGTATGCTTTCCTGATTAATATTGCCTAAGTTAGTTGTTGCCTAAAAGACCTCCTATCATGAACCTCTAATCACTTTCGGGTGAGCGCGAATATAGTAAATAGATCTATTGGGTGTGACGACCCCCTTGTGTTACCGTAACGTGACCAAATGTACTTTATTTGAGATGAATAAAGAGACCGGCAATCTCCTACTCGGAGGCAAAATTACTTCATTTAATTATGGAGTAATATACATCAATAGCTCATACCTATTGAAGATCCCCAGTTAATGTTTTGCGTGTCATGAGACTTAGGGCAATATAAATATATAACGAACTGAAATATTACTGTTTTACTTTCCATTTAGCTTGTGTTCAAACCGATTATAACTTTAAATGCTATGGATTCACTCAACCTTTGTGTTGACTTTATAGCATGTTTTATCTCAGGTAATTAGAAGCTTGGTTTGGCACGGAGAGGCTGTGGACTTTTTCTTATAAAAAGAGTGTCCATTTTGTTATCATTCAATGAATAATGTAACTTTTATAACGTATTTCGAAACTACCCGCTGGGGCCTGTATTATGTACTCTGATATTAAATAAATGAATGATAACAATTTTATTTAAAACGTCTCTTTTCGAGTCGTTTTCTATTTTCATGACTGTGATACTTGAAGTAATACCCCAACTTATAATCCGCTGCGATTATCGAAAACGGGGGTGTTACAGCTGACGACACTGATAGAGTGTCTTCAAAATCAGTGCTGAAAGTGTTAAGATCCAAAACTGCAAAGATTATACAACAAAGGCAAACTGTAATACAAGCTGTAATAGTGACTTCAAAGAACAATATTTTAATCAATAATATCTATAAGGTAGAAAGACATTCCAAACACCCCTTTAAGAGATTGAATATATTTACCTTCTAGCGTTAGATTCTTTCTGCTGATAAACAGATCCTAAACAAGCTCTGCAGTCACTTTTTCCTTTCGCTTTTCATCTATAAAGATAGCCAAAATGAAACAAATAAGACTTATTTCCCTTTCCAAAAACCCTTATAAAAGGTTCAATACTTTTACCTATCATTTCAATCCTTGTCCTCATAAACAGCTCATCAAGAATTTCATCTAGATTTTCCTCTGTGTTGGTTTTGTATGGCCCATATCTTGCTTTCATCTGATCCAATAATTCATCATCCAAGTTATTGCCCAGGTTACACCATACTTCTTCATCATCCGCGAAACATTCAATCAGTTTAAGCCCAACCTTGTATATGATATCTACAAAGATTATTCAAGATAGCAGAACTGTAATACAAACCCAAATAATAGTATTTACATTAAATCATAAGAGATTGAAAAAAATTAACCTTTCATGATTTTTGCCCGGTATAACACATGTTCAAGTTTTGCAATCCTATTTTCCATACGATCACAAACGCTCTCCGCATTTTCCTTGTCATTTATAAAGATAGCCAACAAGACTAGATGTGATCACTAATACAGAATGAAACATGAACCAAGAGTACACTTGTTAACCATTCACCAAGATGTAATTACTTAACACAAGCAACTAGACACTACTGTTAACCACTTACAGTCAAATATAATTACGAAAATCAAACTAAGCCAATTTTTAACACATAAAGGAACTAAATAAACAACCTAAATTACTTGAAAGTACTATGAAACAAAAATTACAAACTCAGTCAATACTACTTTTTGGCATCACTCACAGTCAAATAGAATTACCAAAATCAAACTAAGCCAATTTTTAACACATAAAGGAACTAAATAAACAACATAAACTTACCAACACCAAATACCCGTTGCATAGTTTCACTACCAACAGGGCTTCCCCTCTTCTGTTGTGGCGTGGGTGTACTCGGGTTAGGGGATGAAACCGAAGGCGCGAGTAGCGGACCGTATTTTCTAGGCCTCCCTCTCCCTCTGTTTTTCTTTACCACAACCCCATTCCCGCTTCCAGTTTGACCACCATTCATGTTAAAAATATAGGGTTTGTGCAGGCTAAACAACCAATTAGGGTTTATGTTTGTATGTGTTAGACGTTATGGACGATGTGTTTATGTTTGTGTCAGCCCCAAATGAAGCAGTTTGATATGAAAGTTGTATCGCGAATTTTGTCGCTCAAGGTTTGGAGGGTGAATAAGTCATTTTGCATAGGTGCGGGAAAGAAGGCAAACAGGTGGATTTGCGATTATTGAAGAAAAGGAGGGTAAAATAGTCATTTCACACGGCCTCTAACGTGAAAAACTAATGAGCGTTAGGCAAAAAAACAAGATTTTGCAGCTATAGTAACGCTTCACGGACCATTCTTGCAGAAAAATGAAACGTTAGGGACATTTCTTGCAGTTTTTTCGAGGACATTTTTTGCATTTTTTGAAAAGTTTAAGAATATTTTTTGCAGTTTACTCTATAACTTATTAACGATATTCATTGACATGACCTCCCATAACTATTCTAGTCTTTGATTCAAAATTCCTGTCGACCAACATACACAAATGTTTATTGAAAACATATTAAAATTGCACATTGGGTTGTAATTAAGTGATATGAAAAAATGGTTTTCGTTTTTATAATTCTATTAATAACTTACATATGTTCTTTTTGTGAATTTAAGCATATTGAAACATTAAGTTTGGGGTGCATAACTGCATATCCAACATAAATTCAACTATGACTTTGTTTAGTTAAACTACTTGACCGTCTCTTTCATACTTCAAACGAGTAAAGTGATAAGTTTTAATTAAAACAAATAAAAGCGGAATCTAGTGGACCCCTCTGCATTTAAACATCATAACGATATTCAATTAAAGTTGAGAAATAATGGTAGAGAGTTGCTAACCTATGCCTTGCGGGCAATTTTTAACCACATTTAGGGTGCGTTTGGTTTACAAATGGTATTAGGATTTGGGAATGGTTTGAAAGATTGGAGAAAGGTTTGAGAAAAAGTATAGATTTTGAATTAAATGAAGAGAAAGAAAATAAATGATCGATTAGTTTATTTTAAAAGTTTTTTTTATATTATTTTAAGATTTAAATAAAATTAAAAGTTATAAAATAATAATATATTAATTATACAAAAATAATGTGTGGTTATAATTAAATAGGACAAATTGAAACCAACACATTAATTTCTCAAACCAGGCCCCCACGTTAGGATTTAAAAAAGGTGAAATTTTAGAATCATTTACTGTACATCAAAGGAATCAGTAGATGCCAAACAATTGTTTTAAGTCGCAAATCCTAATCTTTCATTCAATTCCCTTAAACCAAACTGCACTTTATTATTCTTTTTATTTCTATTTTTTTATACCATCCAACATTAATTTACTTATACATATTTTGTTATACATTTTCTACCCTTGTTTTATCTGATCTGTTTTTGCAATTTGACCAAGCATTGCAAGTCATATGGATTCACACGTTTTTATATTAACTACTCCGTATTATCTTTCAAAATTTTCATATTGACCAAGCAACAAATACGTACGTTTTATTACATATTTCTAGTGTTCCCATTTGTGATTATCTTTTAAGATTTTCAAATTGATCAAGCCACTATAGTGTTTTTCTTCACAAGGATTGTTTTGACATTCTTCTTCAAATTGATCAAGCCACTAAAGTGTTTTTCAAACGTTTTTAAATTAACTATTAGTCCTAGTCTCAGTAGACTTGTCATCATACCAATTAACTAGTTCCTTGTCTTTATGTATCAACTACCTATGTGATTTGTTCTTATGCTAACGTTCCCACTTCTTAGCATTTAGGCGCCTAATTGGTCATATAGGCGACTAACTTACACTGTTTAAATGCTCATACTTATTTAGGTGGTGATATGGTTAATCCCTATACAACCAAGAGGTTGTCAATCCCTTGATCACCCTAATTCCCAAGTGAGAGGTCTCTCACCTAGTAATCAAGAGCTAAATACCTCTAAGCACTACTACAATTCAAGGATCTCATAACAAACATATAGATATCCAATAAACGAGATTGGAATAATGAACATAACAAGAATTAATTCTTAACTAGGCTAACACAAAAGGTGTTTACCCGGACATGTTGTAAAGTGCAGCAAAATTAATGATTAATACATAAAAAGTAATAAACATTATATTTTATACAATTACTCTATGTCGATCTATCTTCGGTGTATTATCCCTTAAAAAGCTCTTCAATCTTGCTGGAAATTGACCTTAAATTGAACCTTAATCGTTCTCCAACTGAGATGTGGAATAGATGTGCATTGTGAATGATTTAGGGTTTGTATTTGTAGTTTTCCTGGCCTCGACATGTATACGGCATAACCTTAAGTTAAGGGTTACGCTGCATATTGCTCTCGGTAAATATTTCTACAAAGTCTTTCAATGACTATGGCGTAGTTGGATCGGTCCTGTTGCGCCGTAAATGCCCTAAATATGAAATCCTTCCGGACTTTGATATTCTTACGGCGTATAGGTAAATGAAGCATTACGTAGCATCAACTCTCGTTAAATTTATGTCCTTAGCTACGGCGTATATAATGAGTTATGTTTACGCCACATAGATCTTGAAATTCTGATAACCATTAAGTCTTTAATATTGATATGGCGTATTTGGGTCGATATGATTACACCGTATAGATCCTTTAGGTTGACTTGATAAGACTGATTTAAACATGAATACGGCGCTGGTCTTGGATGCCCTCTACGTCGCATATGTCTTCTATTTCAGCATTTTCTTGTTTTCCAACAAATAGCTTCTCAATTCCGCATCTTCTCGCTCCAATGCTCAGATAAATCTTATTAAACAAATAGGAAGAAATTAAGTATCTAATCTTATATAAATACAAGACATATGAGCAAATACAAGGGAATTTGATATAGAAAGGTATATACTATTTGATGTTATCAAATATCCCCCCACTTGACTTCTACTTTCCCTCAAGTAGACCTGATTATAATTTCTAAAAAGATATCTTCCAAACTGGAAAATACGAATTTACAAATCACCTATGCTAGAAATGTCAAGTCGAACACCTCATGAAAAGGGAAACAAGTTTGTGTAAAACTAGAAGGGGGGTTGAATAGTTTTTACCGTTTTTAAAATTAATTCGCTTTGTGACTTAACGTGATTTCAAAGTAAATACTCACAAACAAGCAATATAAGTAAAGTAAGTAAGGATAGGAACAATAAAACCACAACATGGAGATTTATAGTGGTTCGGCTACAAGGACTCTCTTCCTTGCCCTACTCCACTCCTCGAGCCTCTAACTCAAGAGTTTTTCTTCACTAAGAAACAAACTCCCTTCTCGGCAGAGAAAACCTTTATACACGTCGCTTACACTTTATCCGGTACTAAGCTAAACACCGGGTTCTTTACAAGGGTATAACCACTCCCGTTGGTTCTTTAACAAGGGTACAACCACTCCCGTTGGTTCTTTCACAAGGGCACAACCACTCCCGACACTCTTTGTGTTTTAAGGACTAAAACACTAACCAAACTCTACTGAATGAAAGATATAACAATGATGTGTGAACTAATACAAAATCACACAGAACCTAACTAATGAAACTTGCAACAGTAAGTATGTTGAAGCTTGTATGCTTGATCTTCTTTGCTACAAAAGTAAGATCAACATGAATGAAATGAATGATATGGGTTAGTGATATGCAAATGAATGATTATATATTTTAAGCTATATGAGTGATGAATGTGCCAAAATGATCAGCTTGCTATTTATAGGCAAACTGATAAAACAGTTGGCGGATTTGGCGGATCCCTAAATTTGGATCCGCCCTTGTATGGGTTTGGATCCGCCAGTGCAGGACAGCTAAGAGATTCTCAAATCTTTCCATATCTTGCACAATCTTTCCATATTTTCAAATGTCAACTCTTTAGCTTGAAGATCTATACAAGATATCTCAAAATCTTTCTAAGATTATGTTCATGATGCATGCCATGATGTCATCCTAAATA
Source organism: Artemisia tridentata subsp. tridentata (assembly GCA_021014915.2). Taxonomy (NCBI): domain Eukaryota; kingdom Viridiplantae; phylum Streptophyta; class Magnoliopsida; order Asterales; family Asteraceae; genus Artemisia; species Artemisia tridentata. Next base: position 267,973,080 of record CP139502.1, read on the forward strand.
TTTATAATTTAAGAAATAAAAATGTAAATGTATATAATGTTATTCCTAGTAATCTTGTAATGTGTAAATGTGTTTTGAAAGACTTATCACTATAAATGTAAAAGACTTAATCTTATATTTATGCTTTGCTTAAAGATAAACTTTGTAATTGTCATTAACAAAATTAAGCAAAGATCGTAAAATATAAATAACGTTTTTATGACGATATTTGTATTAACAATCTTCCCATTTTTGTTGATGACAAAACATAAAGTGTATTTTTAAGCAATGAAATAAATAAAGTATGAGTCTTTTAAAAATATAGATTAAGTTGGTTTTATGCAAGTTTTGAAAACAATTTTAAGTAAAAAACATGTACTGTGATGTTAATATGTATGAAAGTATGTATGAAACTTAATCCTATCTCCCCCTTTTTGTCGAAACAAAAAGAAGATATGCCTAGCGGAATGTGGTGAACAATTATTGGTTATTACTCCCCCTAAATTGGAGTACCAAGATTGTTTCAATGATTTTGAGAACTTTAAAAGCTCCCCCTTGGATAATACTCCCCCTAATTGGAGTGCCAAGGTTAAGATGCATAGTCCTACAAAACAAATGGTTAGAATATGATATGCTCCCCCTCGATGTATACTCCCCATTGCTAGGGTACCAACGTATACGTTTCAAGGATGAGAAATGCTATAATATGATGAGTTAGTACATGATATACTCCCCCTTGATCTATACTCCCCGTTGCTAGGGTACCAACGTATATGATTCAAAGTTGAGAAAAGCTACAAAACAAAGGTTAGTTGTGAATCAATCCAACCAAGTAGCATAATGCAAATGTATAAGTCAAACAAACACAATATTTCAACCCATTTGACTTTAAAAAGTAAAAAATATGTGTCTGATAAAAAATGCTCCTAAGTACAAGTGGTCGAATCATTATGAGAATTCAAGCCAACCATATAATAATGTTAGTAAATCAAACAAACTAAGATATTATGCCAAATAGTGATCACCCATAAGCATAAATATAACATCCATTACTTGAAAATTTGTTTGTGACATAAGTCACAAAACATGATTTTACAATAAAAAGTTCCTAAAAATAGAAAATTCTTAAAACAATCCTATGAAATCCTATAAAAGGAGACTAGGAGGAAACTAAAATTTGCCTATTGCGGAGGATGAGAGATTGCATTTAGGCATTCGAGAATATGGTTCAAAATGAACCTCATCTCATTTTGAAGCTCATGGACCAAGATGTTGGTCCTTTGGGCCAAGTGAGCGGTCCTCTCGCATTGTGAGCAATCATGCCTTGTAAAGTTAGGAGGAAGAGTGGGCTCAATGGATTGTGGTGGTGGTGGTGATTGGTTGTTTGGTGGTGGTGGTTGTGATTGGTTGTTTGGTGGTGGTGGTGTTTGGTTATTTGATGTTGGAGTTGTGAGGGAGTTAAGCAAGATGGATTGAAGATCCATGACTTCACCAAGGCGGGAATCCACCATATTGGAGAGAGCATAGAGGCGGGTGAGTTCCTCATTGATCTCTTCATGGGTTTGTGGTTGATTGATCCACATTTCCTCATTAATGGCAACGAGTGTAGATGTAGGTGAGAGAGGTTGTGTTTGTGGTTGTGGTGGTGGTGGATCATGGTAAAGTGGACCATGGATATCTCGATAAATGGGATGGAAGAGCATAGGTGTTTGACCTTCAAAGGTCATGGGAGGAGGATTGGTTGACCTTGGTGGAAGGTCTTCCAAATCATCCAAGTATGGATGAGGTGATGAAGGTGGAGTTCTAAACAACTCTAGGGGCTGAAGTTGTGGTGAAGGTGATCTAATAGGTTGTGATGGAGCGGGTGGTGGTGTGGTTGCTACAGGAGTGATTGTTGGAGGTGGTGTGTTGATGATGGTGTTAGATGGTGTTGGTGTAGCAAGGTTGAGAAAATTCTCATTGGCAATTGGTGAGGATATGTTAAGTGGAGATGACTCCTCAGATGATGAATTAGCTAAGTTCACGAAGCAACAAGGACGTACACTTATACGAGCTGTCCTTCGTGCGGGTCTGCTTGTAGATGAGTTATTTGATTTTGTCATTTGAATAGTGAAAATAGTTGTTCTAAGGTACAGGAAGGAAAGTTAGTAGTGATGGTTGTTGTGTGATATGTGATGATCCTGAGGTTCTAATATATAGACAGAAGTTTTGTTGGTCTGTGTGTTTGGATTTGATGTAAATCCAATGGAGAATGTTGGTTCCTAATGATTTGGAACAAAAATTTGTGCTAGTCACATCATTTAAGTCAAACCATAGAGCTTAAGTTGAGTGAATATTAGAAGATTTGCAGTAAATGCAAGGAGTGAGTGGAAATTCAGTTGATGTGATGTTCCCACGGATTTCAAGGATCCCATTAGAGGGTTCCTTGCTTGTATTAGAAAGGTAACTCACATGGAAAATTTGAATATTCAAATTTTTGGTGGGAAATGGATTTCTTATGAATCTAAGTGTGCCTAAATGATCTTAATAAGCTTAATGATCAGTAGAAGAAATCTAAACACTAGAATCAATAATCTATGGATCGGGATTAGTCGGGAATTTTTGAAAAAGTTACTGTTGAAGCCTGCGGATCCAATCGATAACAAAGGCGGATCCCTTATTTGGGTACCGCCGAATCCGCAGGCTGAGAGATGGCGGAGCCAAAGTGCATAGCAGGCGGATCCAAATTTTGGGATCCGCCAAATCCACCAATCAGAGTTACTAATTTGAACAGAGAGTATGTCAAATTTTGCTTTTCTCGTTCAAATCCCGAAAATTCTCCTAAAACTTATGTATCTACTGATATGTGATAGAATAAAACTAAAAACATGGGTTCTAACACACGTTTACACATAGATTAATCCGATCATAATATCTTACCATAAAAGTGGTTAAGCCAAACAGTGGCTTAATCTTGGAAAATTGATAACAACAAGTGTTATCAACCTACAATTTGGAGTTAGTTCACGTACAAGTTAAGTACTAACATAATATCTTAAGAAACACACAAGTTCAACACATCATTGTTTGAAAATATCTAATACCAAACACTCCTAATACTTCACTTCGTGCTCATTTTCTTGTGAAGCTTCATGATCCAACGGCCCAAATTCTTCACCATTCCTTTGGTTTGTTTAAATTCTACTGATTCGTTCGGAATTGGAGGAAGTTGACTTAAGTACTCGGGTGGTGAGATCTTTGAGTTTGGTAAACCATCCTCTTCACTCATGGATGATGATGATGATGATGATGATGTAGGAGGATGAGGATGTTTTCCTTTTGCCACTGCTACCCTATGATCACTTAGAGGAACAAAGGTGTGTGGAATCTCGAGGTAGTCAGGAATGAATCCTAAAGCGTTTCTAGGAATGGGCTCAAAAGCTTTATAGAGACGGGTCAAAAGCATCCCGTAGGGCATGGCGGTGGTGCCTTGAACCGGAATGTCGGCCATTCTTTTGGCAATATAGTAAGCAAGGTTGAAGGGTTGATGGTTTGACACGCAATACATCATGTAGCAAAGACTTGCGTTGATATGGTCTCGATTCCCTATGGTGCTTATGACATTTGCCCTCAAAACTTCTTCAAGCTTCTTAAACTGAGGCTTAAGTTCATTAAGTTTCATGGCAAATGGATCTCTATCAACTTGACGACCTCGGTGTAACCTAGTTTGGTTGTTCCTAGGCAAAAAGAGATGCTCACGAATGGTTTCTTTTGCGATTAATGGTGTGGCATCTGGTGCCAAATGATCAAGGTTAGACTCTAGAATGGTTAACGACCACTTGTTATAATAGAAACACGTTCCTTGATTAGGAACTCCTAAGACATCTCCAAATTGATCTAAAGGAATATTGAATTGAGACCCGTTGACTCTGAAATGGATATTCATGTATCCATAATCATTTGAACTAAGTCCTACACTAGCATAGAACTCGAGAATGAACCTAGGGATGATGGGCTCATCGATGTCTAGAAGGCTATCGAAATGAATTGCGGCTAATTGTTCGCGGAGAATGGTACCTTCATAGAATGAGGGTTCTACGACTCTACCCTCGTGTACGTATCGTTTTTCTAAGGCTTTGAATATTTCAACTTGTTGCTCACTAAGTCCTTTGGTTTTGTGATGTTTAGGTAGGTATTTGATGGTTTCTTTGTGATCATAATTAGTCGCGGGAGGCATGATTATCCTAGACACGAAAGATATATAGTTTAGTTGAAATTATCGAAAATACGTATATATGTCTAGTGTGTGCCTACATGGGGACAATGTGGAGGTACGGTTATCTCGACTCCTTTTGATGCATGAAAATTTTGTTTATGCAAGTTTTATGATAAAACAAGAGATAACCCAAACGCTCCTACTTCAATGTAGCTTCGATTGAATGTACCCGAAAATACATATTAGTTATGTATTTCCTTTAGCATTCAAGAGACATTATGCAAGTGATGTTTAAAACATAACGTTTTTGTATTTGTATGAACAATGTCCAAAAACCATTTTTTCTAGTCGTGAGAAGATTTTAGCAAAAATTTCTCATGGGGATTTTGATGAATTATGACAATGTACTACAAGATGCAATTCCTAACTATCAAAAACATTATTTGTTATGCAATTCAGTAAATATGCTTCATGATTTTACAAGAATTATGCATAAACCCCAAGTTTTGGTTTTGTGCATGAAATAGAAATCCTAGACGCAGATCAGGAATGTAGACATGATAAAGATACTTACAGTGATGATTGGAGTACAAATTGGTTGTGAAAGATGGTCTAAATTGTGAATTTGGTGTGATAATGGTCGAGTTCCAGTAGGTGTTTATGTTTTGGGAAGTGTGATGAATAGTACAGGAAGTTTATTTAATATATAGAAAAGAAGCTCAGCATGCCACGGATCCGGCGGATCCAAAACAAGGGATCCACCCTTATTGTTGTTTGGATCCGCAGGATCAGAACACATATTTAGGTTTATTTCCGCGTTTGGCTAATCTAAGGTTTAAGTTGCGGTTTCTTCTACTCACTTGGTTCCATTAATCCTAAACCTAGTCTAAGATAGTTGAAAGGTTCTCTCTTAAGGGGTTTTGTGAGGATGCCGGCAATGTTGTCCTCTGAGGATACTTTATCGATTGAGATGTTTCCCTTCTGAACATTGTCGCGTAGGAAATGGTGTAGTATTTCTATGTGTTTGGTTCTCGCGTGTTGGACTGGATTTTTGCTGAGGTCGATAGCTCCTTTGTTGTCGCAAAGAATGGGAATGTCGTTGAGTTCAATTCCATAGTCGATGAGAGCTTGTTTCATCCACAGTGCTTGTTGACACGCCTTTCCTGCAGATACGTACTATACTTCGGTTGTTGATATTGCAAGGGCTGTTTGTTTCTTAGCAAACCATGAGGTGAGACAATGTCCTAAAAAAGTACAAATACCACTTGTACTTTTCCTATCGATATAATCACTGGCATGGTCTGAGTCGGCATACACTATGGTTTCTACACCCGTTCCTTTGGGATACCATAATCCTAAATGTGTAGTGCCTTTTATGTACCTAAAGATTCGTTTAACGACTTCAAGATGGGATATTTTGGGATCTTCTTGAAAGCGTGCACATAGACAAACACTAAACATAATGTCTGGTCTACTAGCTGTTAGGTAAAGTAAACTACCAATCATCCCTCTATATTTAGTGCTATCTACGGATTCACTTTCGTCATCCTTGGTAAGTTTAGTTTCGAAAGACATTGGTGTTTTCATGGGTTTGGAATCTTCAAGACCAAATTTCTTAAGCATATCCTTGATATACTTAGATTGGTTGAAGAATATCCCATCTTCTAACTATTTAATTTGGAGACCTAAGAAAAAGTTTAGTTCCCCCATCATACTCATTTCAAACTCATCATGCATGATTTTTGAAAATTCATCGCATAACTCTTGACAAGTTGAACCGAATATAATGTCATCCACATATATCTGGACTATGATAATATGTGATCCCTTTTTCTTGGTGAAAAGAGTATTGTCTACTAGGCCCATGGTATACTTATGGTCAACTAGGAAAGTCTTAAGTCGATCATACCAAGCTTTTGGTGCTTGCTTAAGTCCGTATAAAGCTTTCTTAAGTTTGTAGACATGATTTGATTTTTCAAAATCGGCAAAGCCGGGAGGTTGTGCTACATACACTTCCTCATTTATAAAACCATTAAGAAATACACTTTTGACATCCATTTGAAATAGTTTAAAGTCATGTGCACATGCATATGCGAGTAGTATCCTAATTGACTCAAGTCTAGCAACGGGTGCAAATGTTTCATCGTAATCTATACCTTCTAGTTGATTGTAGCCTTGTGCTACTAGCCTAGCTTTGTTTCTAGATACTATGCTATTTTCATCCATTTTGTTTCTAAAAACCCATTTTGTACCTATTATGGTTTGATTTTTAGGTTGTGGAACTAATGTCCAAACATCATTCCTAACAAATTGATTTAATTCATCTTGCATCGCAATGACCCAAGATTCATCTTTTATGGCTTCATTAACATTTTTAGGTTCAATTGTTGAAACAAAACAAAAGAAACTACTTTCATTTTGGGCTTTAGACCTTAATGTTCTTACATTGATTTTTCCTATGACGTTTTCTAATGGATGACTTTTGGTTTCTTTGATATTAACTATTTCTCTTTTTACCAGTTCATCTTCTTTATCACTTTCAATGTTTTCTTGGTTTTCAACCATTTGAATTTCAACTAAGTCATCATCTACCAAAGGTGATGTCTTAGAGGGAGGTGGACTTTCATCGAATGTTACGTTCAATGATTCCTCGAATCTTGAGGTTTTCTTTGTTCAAAACTATATATGCTTTATTAGTTTGTGAATATCCTAGAAATACACCTTCATACGACTTTGGGTCGAATTTGGTGAGGTAATCCTTTGTGTTTAAAATGAAGCACTTGCTTCCAAACACTCTAAAATATCCTAAAGTAGGCTTTTTGCCTCTGTATAACTCATATGGAGCCTTTTCCAAGAATGGTCTAATTAGAACTCGATTTAGGATATATGTGGATGTATCTATAGCGTGACACCAAAACTTTTGAGGTATGTTTTGTTCATTTAACATGGTTCTACTCATTTCTTGAATTGACCTATTTTTGCGTTCTACTACACCATTAGATTGAGGAATTCGAGGAGCTGAGAAATTATGTGTTATGCCATTAGCATCAAAAAAAGCTCCGAATTGGACTTCGTTGTCAAATTCACGACCATGGTCAGTTCTTATTGACACTATGTTACTTCCTATTTGATTTTGAATTTTCTTACTTAAGATTTCAAATTTATCAAATGCTTCGTTTTTAGTTTTCAAAAACTTAGTCCATGTATACCTAGAGTAATCATCTACTATTACCAAAGTATAGAAGTTTCCCCCGTAACTTTGTATAGCGGATGGACCAAACAAATCCATATGTAACAATTCTAGACACCTAGATGTAGACACCATGTTTTTAGCCTTATGGCTATTATGAACTTGTTTTCCTATTTTGCAAGCATCACAAAAGTGTTGGTCATATTTCAACTTGGGCAGGTTCCTAACGAGTTCCTTAGATGATAAGGATTGAATTAACCTCATATTGGCATAACCTAAACGTTATTCTTCAAAACACCTTTTCCTACGGTTATGCCATCTTTAAGTATTTTACTTCCATTTTCACTGAAAAGGACGTTATACTTTTTGCGGCATAATTGACTAATACTAAGCAAGTTAAATCCTAAATTATCTACATGAGCAACATCATCAATAGTGAGAGAGTCATGAGAGATTGTACCTTTTCCGATGATTTTACTTTTAAGCTTGCTACCGAATGTGACATTACCTCCGTCGTACACTTGGTAGGATGAGAAAAGGCTTTTGTTCCCCGTCATGTGTCTTGAACACCCACTATCTTTAATCCACTCATCTGGTTCTAACTCAACTTTTAAGCACACCTAAGTTCAAGAAAAACTCAAGCGTTTGGTCCCTAATATCTCATGGGTCCGTTTGGGTTAAACATAACATTATCATGGTTCATGTATGGAAATGGTGGACACGTGTTCCATGGCATGAAGGTGGGACTTTGAAAGTTTCTATACATGTTTTGGTTCCAATTATTTTGATAATGATGTTGTGAGTTAAAATTACTCTTTGGAAAGGGGTGTTTGGGAAAACTAGTTTTGGGTGTCTATTGAACCGTTTTAACTCTATACTCATTTCTAACTTGACCTTTTCCTATAGAGACTGATGGTTTTTGTTTGTTAACAGTTGTACTAGTGCTAGGTTTTCTATTGACCTTAACAAATTCAGTACGATTCGAATTACGACCTTTCTGTTCATCAACAGTACCTGCGGATCCCTTGGGTACAACTGGCGGATCCAAAATTTTGGATCCGTCGGATCCGTGGGTGTCTGACTCAGTTGGAACAGTTTCTTTTTCTTTTACTGTTTGTTTCTTAAAGTCATTTAAGCTTCCTAGTTTCATAAAACCTAGTCCGGTTTTATCATGAGGTAATTTTTGCATCTTCATTATCTCATCTATACAACTTATATTTTTATCAAACTTTTTAAACTTAGAATTTTGTTTGATAAGTTCTTCCTGTGTGGACTTAAGTGTTTCTAGTTCTAATTTAAGTTCCTGACATGATACACATGTTTCTTTAACACTTTTACCCTTTTCTATTCTTATCTCTTTTTCTTTTAACCAATGAACTTCGTTTTCTAAAAGTGTTGTTTTGGTTTTTAAGAACTTATTCTTGTTTATGATTTTTAGGGTAATTTCACACAGTTTGTTATATTCTACTTCTAAGGTTTCATCATCAATAGAGGAGTATGACGAGTCAGAATGTACCTCTTCTGAGTTATGAGCCATGAGAACAACTTCGTCGTTCTTAGACTCGTCGTCATCAGCTTCACTGTCACTCCAAGCTCTAAACCAAAGCTTAGGTCAAAAACACCTCCTCCTTAGGTCAAAAACATCTTTAAACCGAAGTAGAATGTACCTCTTCTGAGTTATAAAAGATAGAAAAAGACCCATAGCCAATAATGAGGAAATAAAAGCTTTCTACAAACCATCTTTAAAAACCGAAGTAGAAAACTCTAAACCAAAGCTTAGGTCAAAAACACCTCCTCCTAGAAGACCACCTAGTCCTCACCCTCGGCCTAGAACACCTCAACCTAAAAGAAACCAAAATAAACCAAACCGTCATAATAATAGTTACCCAATGTGGAATTACCCGAATCCACCAAGCTTCAATCCTTGGGGAATACTTCCACCATACATGCATCCTAGTCAACTACAACCCATTTTTGGTTCAAACAACTTTGGATCAATGAGACAATGGGGACTAAGTGGCTAAATTGCTATCTCATTGGATTATTGGTATCTCGTCCTTGATTGACTTCTACAAGTCAAACATAAACGCTTTGAAGCGCTTGAAGACCACACGTTGAAGACTAAAAGGTACGCCCCTCTTTCATGCTCATCATTATGTGCGTAGATTTATGAACTAGCAAATTGCATGACCCCATAAGTTTTTAATGCCTAGTTTAGTTAGTTCTTGTATGGTAGTTAGTAGATAATCCCTTATACGTATACATAACATAAATATATACATATATATATATATATATATATATATATATATATATATATATATATATATATATATATATATATATATATATATATATATATATATCCATATTATTATACTATATACATATATAAATATATCCGCACATAACCTAGATACGTCATTTGTTAACTATCTAGAACTAAAAGAAATTGTTCGTCCTCGAACCTTTTCTTCCCTCTTTGCCTCTTTTGAACTTTAACGTTCAACACGAAAATCTTCCGTGTCCACTATCACATAACTCATGGTGATGAAGAGAAGTGAGTTAAGTGGATTAACGTAGAAGTAGCACTTTGACCGTCGAGTCAAGAAAACTATGGATGAAACAAACTCCCGTCACCGCCAGCACCTATCTCCGTCATTACCTCATCATCTCTTAACTCCATTCAACATCCCACGTTTTCACACAAAATAAATATATATATAAATATGCACTTTTACTCTCACTCCCTAACACATTTGTCAACTTGACATCTTGATTATTTTATCCAAAATTCTCAAGAAATGTTTTCTTAACGAAATGTTAATAAAATGTCAAGTATTCCTTCCTCGTGCCATTAAAACCCAACGTATTTTTGATATATAATAAATCTATATATATATATACATAAAATTATTTTGCTATCAGAAACTAAACCCGAACTATTTCCAAGTTTGGTAGGCGGCCCCCTTAATGTTTAAGGGGACCGGCTAGTAAACGGGGGCGGTCCCCTTAATAATTAAGGGGACCGGCCTACTGTAGCTCCCAAAAAATTTTTTCTTCCAAAAATATTTACCAAACACCCCACTTTTCAAACACACCCACTCTTGCTGCTGCTGTGAACGAACCTCAACTCAAAAACCATTCTCCAAATCACCATCTCCGACTAATTTCGCAAGGGGCAAACACTTGTATCTTGATTAGCAACACATTTTGTAAGTTTTCTAATTCACATTTTATCTAATTCCATTCAATTTTGAGTCTAATCATAATTAGGTCTTTTACTAAACTTTCTTTTAATCCAAAATTTGTTAAAATTAAGTCTAGAAATCTTATAACCAAATGCTCCCCATAGGATTAGAATGCTTAATCAACCTAGAAACTAAGTAATTAAAAAAACCATTATGTCAAACTAATCACTCCTTTTCAAAACTAATCACATTGTTGAATTATGCCATAAACACCTGTTAAAACTAATCACATTAGTTTGTTACAACTCACAAATCCTAAAAATATATTTTTCGAATCATAAAAAATGTTTTTGTTAAATATAAGAGAGTGTTTGGATTAGGAGCTAGAATCATCAAAATTTGATCAAAATTAAGTTCATAACTACTTGTCAAGTTTATAAACACGCAATTAGTTTTTTTAAGTCATCAAGATACATAATTCATATGTATATTGAAATCTTACTAGTTATTTTCTTATTTAAAGGAGCGTTTGGCACAACATTTTGAAAGAAATTTTTGAGTCAAAATCTAAGTTACTTAACACTCGTAAGAAATAGCTAGATATACAATCCAATGTTTGTCTAGCCACATTTCAAAGTAGTTTATGACGTATAAAAGAACATTCGGATATTTTTGATTTCTTATCATAATGTCCCTATAACTATTCTTTAACATCATAAAATACATTTTAAGCGAGTTAAAAATTAAAACTAAGGAACATTGTAAACTACTTCTTAGGATTTAAGTTTTAGAGTCGAAGTATGTTTACGTTCCACATAAGTAGCATATATAATATATGCATGTCATTTTCTTATTTTTCTTTGTTGCTTTCTTGTATAGGTGAAAATGCCCAAAACTACAGTCGGTGATGTCTCAAAAACAAAAGAATACATTCCTAAAGTCTCTGCCACTCCAGGCATTTCTCCTGCTGTTGCTTGTTTCTATCGTCCCATTGAAGATAGAAACATTCATGAAGGGAGAGTTGTCTATCCATCGTTCTATGAATCCGACTATATCGAACGAATGTTCTCTAACGTTCGTCTTGATTGTCTCTACAAAATCAATGAGCTTATCATTCCCCGCTTTGTTCTTGACTTCTATAGCCAAGTGACGGTGCAAACCGATCCCAATGGCTGTATCCTCATATCCTTTATGATTCAACACGAATTCATTACTCTTACTCTCGCTCAATTCGGTCAAATTCTAGGAATTCCCTACTCCGGTCAAGCTGTCTTCTCTAATAAGTGGGATCTCTCATCTCTTGAGCAATATCGACCTCAACATGGTCCTTACTACTCTGAGATTCCATCCTCTGAAGAAATTCGTCAATATCTTGGGCTAGATCGTGGTACGACTAGCCGGAGGATCAAGTCAAAAGATGTTGACATCCATGCTAACCAAATCCTCCTCAAGGAGTTACACCCCGACATAAAGCGTTGGGAAGAACTCATTCGTGAGAATGCGTTCGGTACCGGTGGTCACTGTGATCATGTCACGGCGAGCATAGCTCATATGTTGTATTGTATTGTTGCTGAACAGCCGTACAATTTGGCATATCTCTTTGTCTTCCGTATCATGTCAGCCAAAAACACTCATAATGCAAATCTTCCGTATGGCATGTTTCTCACTCGCCTCTACAATCATGTCATGATGCATTATCCACATCTTCAGAGTCCAATTTATGAGTCTGTTCAACCGGTCCTTAATCCTCTTGTTCGTGTCCGTGAACATCGCCCCCGAAGCGACAAGGGAAAATCTCATAAATCTGTCTCACTTCCACCTCGTGGTTCCACGTCACATCGAGGAGACGATGATGATGATGATGAGGAGGAGGGCACAACACGTGCTAGTACCCCATCACCTAGGACCTTCGTTCAAAATCTTCCGGATCTTGATTACACCGAGTATCAAGTTCCTTCTCCTTCCGAACGAACAGACGAACTGCTGTTTGAAAGACAAACCGAACTACTCAACACCACACAGCAGATGCATCAAGAAGTACGAGGCGGTTTCAAGTCTATTGGAAAGACACTTGGAAGGATGTTTGGAAAGAAGAAGAAATAGACTTGTTTGATGAGTGTTTAGATTGATTATCATCGATGTTATGATTAGACATTTATATGTAGTATTATTATCTTAACATTTGTTTGCTATGACTTTTATTATGATTAGATGATAAACTTATTAGAACTAAGCTACTAGTTTATTTGATATAATATGCATATGCTTCTAATATGATTTTTTTTAGTCTTAAATATGTATATTATTTTGATAATATTTAATCATTCTTGATGTACATGATCCAAATGGAACTTGCTGCAAAAACACCCTAAAAATGACCTTTTTCTGGAAATTTTTCAAATTTGGTCGCCTGGGAAATCACCAGATGGGCGGCCCCCTTAATTCCTTAGGCGGTCCCCTTAATTTTTAAGGGGGCCGCCCAACAATTAAGGGGACCGGCCATCTGGACAGTAAAATTTACTGTTTCCTTTTGCATCTTGTGACCACTTTTACCTAGCCCCAGCTACTATTACCCTTAATGCACGAACTGAACTTGGAATATTACCACAAAACCTTCACAATTTGCCTAAATCAACCACATTTTCACAATATAAATACCCTCCTTACAATTACCTTTCACTTCATCAACCATCACCTTCATCAAACACCCATTTTCATCCACAATGCTATCACCAAAATCCTCCATCTCTAAGACTTCAAGGAAACAAAGACTTGTTATCATACCACCAAAACAACCTTTCATAGACCTAACCCAAGATGACATCAAAACTCCATCACCACCACCTCAAAATTCATCCCCAAGTGCACCTAATGCACCATCAAAAACACCATCCACCCATGGAGCTTCATCTTCCTCCATTCCATCCACTTCATCCATCAATGACTACATCCACACTCACCTAACATCATCACCAAGAGCATCATCACCACCATCCACTCAAGAACCTTCATACACCCAACTTGCCATTTCCCTATCACCCATCACACCTCTTGATGCTCACTTTTCACCATCACCAACCCCACAACCATTCTTTCCTATACCTTGGGCAATGCTTGAAGCCCATGGTGATAATTGTCTTTGTTGCATCCATAACCGGACCTTAATCTTTGGTCTTAGAGATGAGATACACTACATGTTTTCATCTCTTGAAAACATGATTGCCAACCCACATCCACCACCTCCTCCACCTCCTTCACCCACTACACCACCACCACCTCTATTTTCACCCAATTAAGCATATGCAATGCTTAAAAATAATTTTTCAAAACTTTCTTGTAAGCAAGCTCCATGGAAGACCATGTACTTCTAAGACGATTATGTAGTTTCATTACTTGTTTTTATTTGTATGCTTGCAATGCTTCATGTTGTAATCTTTTGGTTGTGTATTTATACACAACACTTTTATTAAATGAATGATCTTATTCTATTTGCTTGCTTATTGTTGTTACACATACTTGTGCTTCTAACATTTTTTTTGCAAGCGTTCCATAGCTCGTTTCCTTGGTGCCCCCAAATGAGGGGGAGTACACATCAAGGGGGAGTTCTCGTCCCGAAAAATTTAGATCCTAAAACTTGTCGGCTTAACCTTTTTGATTCTAGAAAAAGGGGGAGAAATAGATGTAAACTCACTAAATACTTGTCTAAAAACTAATTTTTAGATTTAATGAGTTTAGATTTTGTAAACATCAAAAAGGGGGAGATTGTTGATATAAATAATGCCTAAACACGTTATTAATATTTTTCGATATCTCTACGTTTTGATAATCACAAAATGTAAAATCATTAATCGGAAAATTATGACGTAAACAAGTATTTAGTTGTAAATATCTATTTCTACAACTCTAATCACTTAAGGTATGAATGAACTAATGCTTAATGCATTATATGATCAAAGGAACATTTTCTTAATAACTAGATTTTTTATAAAACATCAAAAACATTTTATATATTTTTGAAAAACATTTTTGGTATTAAATAAAAATGTTTAATCTTTTATAAAAATATGAATTCAAATTTTTAACCAAAATCAGTTAAAATGTTCCAGAAAAACCTTCCCCACAAAAGGACAAAATTGGCCAACGTTCAGTAGGGGCGGCCCCCTTAATAATTAAGGGGACCGCCCCCGCTCCAGTAGGCCTCCAGCTGTCCAGTTTTTCTCCTATAAATACCAGCCTTCTCCTGGATTTTTACTCACCTTTTGCACACTAAAACTTTCTGTTCTAAATCCTTTCTAAAACATTGTAAATCCTTTGATCATATTTTCTTAAGCATTGGTTTCTAAGTGATCCAAGCTTCCACCACCAAAAGTGCAAAAGAAGAACTCTACTTCAACTAGTGAAGAAGTGTTATTACTTACCTCATTCAATTGTGTTGTTGTGTAAAGTGTTGTGTAGTTGTGATAAGTAGATCTAAGTGTAATTACGTAGTGGTGTTGTAAATTAGTTGTGAAGTAGTTGTGAATAAGTAGTTGTGAAGTAGTTGTGAAGAAGTAGTCGTGAAGTAGTCGTGAAGAAGTCGTGAAGAAGTCGTGAAGCCGTTGTGAAGCTGTCGTGAAGAAGTCATGATTAAGTCTTGTAGAAGTTGTGTATTAGTTGTGAGATTGGTTCTAGCTACGATTAGGACTCGACATCTAGCTTTGTGTCGTTAAGCCGGTGTAAGCTAAAGTTGTGTAAGGTTTCTCCGCCATAAGGGAGTTTGTTGACATAGTGAAGAAAATTCTCGAGTAGGTGACTCGAGGAGTGGAGTAGGGCAAGGAAGGTGTCCTTGTAGCCGAACCACTATAAATCTCCGTGTTGTGGTTTGATCTTTCCATCTCTTTCTCTTATTTCATTATATTTACCTTACTTGCATTACTTATCTTTATTTGTTTATATATGTTCATATTAATCAAGAGTTGAATTCACATAAGATAGAATCGAAGTTTTTAAAAAATAAACAAAAGTTTTCATAAATTAAAAAGACGTAAAACTATTCAACCCCCCTTCTAGTTTTCCACAGAATCCACTTTTGGCCTATCCGCTCGACAGATGGCGCTTTGGAGGTCGCAAAAGGAATACTACACCTCCGATTGGCTTAGGGTGGTCTCGATATCTGGGTTGGGACAGACTATGAATGCTAGAACTTTTCGATGTGTTTTATGTTACCGCCTAGGTGTCCCCCTGTTTTCTGTCCAGCTGCCGTGCTCAGCTTGTTCCAGGTTATTTGCGGGGGACATTTATGGGGACCATGCAGTGTCATGTGCTAGTATTATTAGTATTAAGCATCGGCACAACGTGCTACGTGACACTCTCGCTGACATTTGTTCTCGGTCTGGGATCTCGGCTCGTAAAGAAGTTGACATCGGCTTTTGTGGAGAAAGGGACAAAAGTTTACGCCCAACGGATATATTGCTCTATTCTTGGGACGGTGGACATGATGTTTGCGTTGATTTGACATGGTCGTCACCTTTGACGCAAACTGGTATGGTTGATTTTGTGCCAGGACGAGTGGTGTTTGAAGCAGCACAACGCAAGCGTGTCAAGTATGAGACTAAATGTGCTGATATTGGATATGGGTTCCTCCCTTTCTCGTTCTCTTCCTTTGGGGAACTTGGGAAGGATGCAGTGGCCCTACTGAAGCGGATCCGAAAGTTTTCTGTGACTCAAGACATCGGATCGCGTGCTGCTGCTCATATTTTTAGTAGGATTAGCTTTGCAATAGCTAGAGGAGTGGGAGCCTAGTTAGTGTCTCAGCTCCCCTCTAATTTCTTGTAGATCCTATGAGTTTCTAATAAAGTGATGTTTTATAATTAAAAATAATAAAATAAAAAAAATAAAAATAAAATAATAATAATAATAATAATAATAATAATAATAATAATAATATAATAATAATAATAATAGGGAGGTAATTACCAAAATAGTATTTCAAAAAAACATGGTCCATTTAATAGTCACTCTCAACACTTCTTTCCCATTTTGGTCACGCTCGACTGCTCAACCGCTCGACTCCACCAGAATCTTGCCATGTGTCATTCCTTGTACTTGCAAAAGGTACAACCAAATCTTTAGAGAATCTTTGTTACTATTCACTTTATTAAAAGTCAATGCTCAACCGACGGTGCTCGACTTGAAACTGCTCGACCGACGGCGTACCTTTTTGACAAAATATCTTTCCAAAAGATTTTGTGTGTACTTTTTTTTTTACCTTTTTGGTTGTATTTTTTTTCTTTTTGCTGCAAAAAAACACACACACACACTACACTAATTTGATCCAAAAACTGTTTTGGTAAATAAAATTCAAAATTTTTACAGTACCTCTTTCAAGAACACACACGCAACACACACTAAACACTGTGCATGCTTTAAGAAGAAAGACAACTGCTGAACCCTCTAATATTCCGATTAGGAAATACAGACAAGCATCAAACCCTCTATTATTCCGATCAAAGATATGGCTTCTAGAGAAGTAAGTAAAATGTGCGATTTGCACAGTAACCCACACGTTTTTTTTTTTTTTTTTTTTTTTTAATTGATCGTTTGCTATCAATGGTTTTGAATCATTGTTTGTATAAGCCCTTTCGTTTGCTATTTTTTTGGTTTGATTGATAGATTGTTAGGGTTTTTGAATTTTTTATAGTATTTGAGCTTCATTGTGGTTATTTTAATGTCATGTCTGATTATTTTAAGAGCTTATTTTATGCTTATTTTAGGCATTTGTGGTTAGGGTTTGCTCTAGGAATTTAAGTGCTTATTTTAGGCAATTTGTGGTGCATATAAGGAGCGTTTTACCAAAATCCAAAAGCTAAATACTCTTTTTGAAGCAGGCATTGTCTGCATTGTATTGTTAATAGCATAACGAGGTAGGTAGTTGTTCTGAATAATGCTGTTGCTTATCTGATACTCATTAGTTTATCCGTCGTGACTGTAATAAGTTTCTTCATGTGGTTATAAAAGGGCCAAGAAAGTGTATTTTCGGAAAAGGTCACTGTATGCTTATTGGGACATTTACTCCATGCTGTTGGTTTACTTTGACATCATGGAAATTAAGCCATACATGAGCAATGAAATAAATGAGTAAACATTGTAACCTAGTAGCTATTCTAAGTATTTTCAAAACTTGTTTTGAACTTGGCAGTGCTTCAGGTAATCTTAGCGGGTTATAGAAAGAATGATTTGAAACTGATTATTACGTGAAACAATTAGTACGTGAAACATCATGCATTATTACGTGGAGCTGATTATTTATTAAATGGTATGTTTGGGGTTGGTTGAAATATTTATTTGGTTATGAATTATAGTCTATATTTGTTAAATGTTATGTTAATATCTCTTTGTAACATATGCTAATATCTCTTATGTTTTGTTTGTTATCCTGTGTAGTTGTATGCTGCCAAGGTTAGTACCAGAACTAAATTGCACTACATAAAAAAGATAAGCCAAAAATTGAACTTCAATGCTGAGCGGCTTAACTTTTTTAAAAGCACTGTTTTTGGGCAATGGTTGAATATCAAAACATACGAGCATGACAACCATTTTCTTCATTATTTACTTCAACATCAACGCGATGTTAAAAACCCTGATATAAATACTCCCATGTATTTTGATATTTCGGGACACACTCTTGAATTTGGTCGGGAAGATATGTGCTTGGTGTTAGGTTTTCGATTTGGTGATGTTTGTTTAGACCATTTAAAGAAACGCCAATCTGGTTTTGGTAAGCGTATGTTAAGTTTTCTTAAAGAGAGGCGTTCTGAGAAAATTAGTGCCATAAAGACTGAACACCTTGTTCGGATTCTTAGTGATCAAGTTGAGTTTGATGAGCTTTCAAATGATGATGCTGTACGCCTTTGCCTGCTTCTATTCTTAGAGAATATTTTTATGGGCAAACAGGAAAGAAATGTAATCCCCAATGAGATCCTGGTTTTGGTAGATGACTTTTATGCATGGAATGCATTTCCATGGGGCGAGTATATCTGGGTTGAGTTTCACAAGAAGGTTTATAATGCGGTTTCAAAGGTTAGAGACCGTCACTTGACAGAAATTGCTTCCAAGGGCGATCGTTACACTGCAACATATACGTTGTGTGGATTTGCTTTCGCTTTGAAGGTTGGTACATTTCATAACTTAGGATTCATTAATAATAATTTAATTCAGTAACTTGTCATTTTTATGCTAACGTTAATAATAAATTTTTCAGATTTGGCTTTTGGAAACCTACCACAATTCAACAAATTGGTGGAATAAAGAAGACAATGTGATCCCTCGGGGTGTTGCTTGGGAGGATGGACAGAGGTTTGAGAAGACTGATTATGATCTTCTTTTTCATACTACTCAATGTTTTCGCCTAGTACCGACAGGTTATAATATTCTCTTTTAGACACATTGTTTATGATTTTTAATGTTATTAAGAGCATATGGTCAGTTTATAAATACATTTTTTTACTTCAGAGACTGAGATGAATGAACTTTGGTGGAGATCAAGTGTAGACTATTTCCGGAGGTATAATACGAGGTTGTACATTGATACTACACCTAGTCCAGCCATTGCTACACCAGCAGCGAATAGATCAGTTCGGCGGCCAAAGCTGACACCACGTAGAAGAAGTGGTTCGGCTGTTGGTCCAGATGTTCATAGGAAGGTGGATCAAGACATGCCATTTATGGGGGAAGACATGCCACCTACAGGAGCAATTACATCTCAAATGGCTAACATGCAAATGCAAATTAATGAATTACGTAATTATCTAAAGCATTTGAAGCCTGATGAGGTTAGCCCCATTCCGACTCGTCATGAAGAATTGCCTTCTGGTGCAACAGTTTCAGCCCAAATGGCTCATATGCAAGATCAAATTAATGAACTTCATAATTATATCAAGAATTTGGTGCCTGGCGGGGTTAATCAGAAGAATGGTGGTCAATCCGACACTGCACGAGCTTTTGTTGAAAAGGTTATATTACTAACAATCCTTTTAACCTGTTTTTTATATTTAGTTTTGCTTCTAGCGATTATACAGATAAAAACTTAACCTAAACTACTTTAGTTCATTACTAGGCTAGTATTTATGACACTATTGTTGCATTTATTAACTTCACCTAAACAACTTTAGTTCATTACTACACTGCTACCTACCACACTACTTTAGTTTATAAATAGACAACTCTCCCAAGCTGTAAAATCATTCATAACTTCACTTCTAACTTGCCTTCTTTATCAAAAATGTCTGACAACATACCGTTTGAAATTCAAATGGAAATCATTACTAAACTTCCTGTACATGCCTTACTTCAGTTTAGAACTGTTTCAAAGACATGGAAGACTTTCATCGACAACTCCAACTTCCATGTCGGTTTCGGTGTTCGCCCGACTCTGCCTTGTTGTTTGCTTATAATGTATAAGCAAGGTTTTGTTGAGTCAAAATGTATGTGTTTTGTTGATAATAATGTCAATGTGTCACAACAACTTTTTGTATTTCCAAGTCTTCCTAAAGTCATTTGTAGTACACGTTTAAGATTTTTGAATCTTGTGCCAATTGGCACCTCTCATGGTTTGTGGTGTTTTTCTGATTCTTTTAAGATGGCTGTTCTTTGGAACCCATCAATAAGAAAATCAGTTGCTATACGAATCCCTCGTCGGTCAAGTCAATCTTATTTATCTCATAAAGTTGCTGTGGGTTTTGGTGTTAATCCACACACTTTTGACCCTGCAATTTTGAGGATTTCATATCCGGTTCATGGACACGGATCGTGGAATGTTTCAGTATTTATATTGAGCTCCCGGCGCTAGAAGAAGTTAGAAAATGAACATCTGCCTCGTCAATCAATCCGACTTAAACGGTCAAGTCAGGTGGTATTAGGTAGTTTTATTTATTGGGCGGCTTCTGAAAGGATATTTGGTTCTGATGGTGTTTCTTCTCAAAAATGTTATATGATTGTCTCTTTTGATTTGGTTAACCACAACTTTTCGGTATTAGATATACCTGAGAGCTTAAGAGATCGGATTCCTGTACCTTTCTATATTTCAAAGCTAGGAGAGTCTATTGTTATTTATGGAAACATTATAGGAGATCAATGGCACACGTTCTGTTTATGGCAGATAAACTTGGATGGTTGTAACAAAATAAAATCATTTAAAACACTATTTAACATTTTCACTCCTCATTTATTAAAATTAATTGGATTTACGAATAGCGGGGATCCAATTTTTGAATCTGATCAGCCCTACCAAATGGATCACGCTCTTGAAGTCTTCCATGTTCGGTCACGAGAGTTTATTAATCTTCGTGTTGAAGCAGATGCAGGGTCCTTCTTCATGAGCCCCTGCAACGAATCATTACTTCTGCTTACTCATCCAGATTGTTCAATATATTAATTTGTATCTTATGTAGGATTGTTAGATAGTTGGTCTTTGTTGGTCCGTAGTTGTTTGTATGTTTGAGTTTGTATGCTATTAACTGTTATGTATAATAGAACCATATTTTTATTTGTTTTGTTTTGTTTATTAGCGTAATTGATATGTTTATTTATTCAGTACACCGCAATTAGTGAACCAATTATTTAACGTAAGTATTTATATTTTTTTCAGACCGGTATTGACAATGACGATAATATGGATGTAGATAATGATTCAAAGGTTTGTTCTTTACAATAGTATATGTACCAAACAATGTTTTACATGTGTTGATATCTTTGATTAATATATATATATATATATATATATATATATATATATATATATATATGTTTTTTTGTTTTTTTATATATTTTTTTATTTTTTTAGCCAACTGGAATTGATGCTGTGGATGTTGGTGCTTTTGACAATATGAATGTGCAAGAAGATATCTTCAATTGTTCTGGTAACGATTTATCTATACAAGAAGTGCAAGAAGTAATGGTTGACCTTTTTGATGGTCAGGTAATATATGCAAGTTATTTTGTTTATTTATGAGTTAATACATACCCAAATTTGGCCTGTTTACACGTGTATTTTATTAGGATGATAATGTTTGTGACATTGAGCAAGATGTGGAAGTGAAGGGCGTGATGAGTGAAGAAAAAAAGTTACAGTCTCCTAATATGGTAAATATACGTTAAACATGTATACTCACATATTATGTGTAACATGTATACTCACAAAAAAGTTACAGGTTGATACTCGTTTTGGAGTTGAGCAAGATGTGAAGTTGAAGGGCGTGATGAGTGAGGACAACAACCCACAGGTTGAGACTGATGAAGTTGTGGAAATGCAGGGCGTGCAGAGTCAGGATAAAAACTTACAGGTTGAGAATCTTGTTAATCTAATAAAATTTAACAAACATGACATTCACACATAGTGAACTATTTTTCAGGTTGAGAATCCTGTTAAAGTTAATGAAGATGTGGAAGTGAAGGGCGTGAAGAGTGAGGTGCAAAACTCAGAGTCTCCTTTTAACCCGGTAAATATACCTTCATAATGTTAAGCTAAAAAAAATTCATTTTCGACGGCAGCTCCTTTTGGTTAATTAGTGCTCTTGTAGTTCGCGATTGATTTGGTTAATTAATGCTCTTGTAGTTCGCGATTTGAATTTAACATAGACATTCAAGCCACTACGTAGAATTAATGATCTGGCGCAAACTGTTTTTCAGGATGTTATTTTTTTTGGTGATGAGTTACAGAGGACACCAATGGACGTAAAGTCAGAGGCTGCTTTCAGTCCTCTAATTAGGTCTCCTGCTAACGTTAGATTTGTCGAGTCCATTGACTGTGAGGAAAATAAGGTTACAACCCTACGTGTGCCTTTTGAACGGGAGAGGAAGGTTAGCAAGGTTTATCAATCCCCATATATGCAGCAACCTTCGACCACACCAAGAAGGCAAATAAAACGTCATCTGAAACCGACACTTCCTTCAGTCATTGGACCTGATGGGAAAGAAATCAATCTTAAACCGTTCAAAGAGGTATTTAGTTACATCATTTCTTCTTAATGTTAATAACAATGATGTAGCTTATGTTTTATTATCTATTCATTATTTGCTTTATAAATTTCAGAATCTCCGTCGTAATGTTTTAGCGACAAAGTTCAGAGTGTTTGTGCATCCAGAAGTACAATTGTTCTTGGATTCACATAAGCGGAGTAAGAGCCAGCAGTTATTTGTGTTTCCATGGGGCACCGCAAGTACCACTGCTAATCTCCAGTTTTGGCTAGGATTATTTGGTAGGGATGACATAAACAGAGGTTGGCTCGGTGATGTGGTATGTAATTCTTACAAGCTTATAGTTCAAAGTGTTAGCTGCGGGGGTATCCTAGCTAACTTCTCTTTTGTTTCAATTTTTAAATGGCAGCATCTCAGTTTATGGGTTGATCTTATGATGCAATTTAGACCTGCTGATGCTGATTGGGTCATGGTTAGCCCATTTTTTTCAACAATGATCCTTGAGTCGCAGATGCCGCTGTATTATGCTAATGGAGTGACAAACGGCGTGACAAACGGCATCCCGTGGTTTCGTGAAGGCGTCGAAAAGGTGTGTATTTTAATTATCAAATATTAGAAATGACTTATAATATATTTGCACTAAAGAGTACTAATTATTTTTATTAACCTGATATAACTCTTACATTTTAGGTGTTCTTTCCAATCAATGAACCTGATTTACACTGGTGCCTGGGCGAATTAGCCATTAAAACTGGTGTCATAAAATTCTACGATAGCCTTGGATGCTCGGAACCTGAAAAACGTAGCTGGTGGATAAATTTCAGGTCAGTTTTTTCACGTCAACTACCCAAGTATCTTGTTGAGAGTGAGGTGATGCAAAGGAAGAATATAGATTCCAATAACTATCATGTCTCCTTTGAGTATGCACGTGATGTACCTAAACAAGGTGGAAGGTATGGGGATTGTGGTGTTTGGGTCTGTATATTTATGTACCGGTTGTCTCGTAACCTGTCATTGAAGGTCAAGGATCCGGTTCAAGCTGCTTTGGCTTATCGTGAGAATATGGCCGATTATTACTGGAAATACAAGATTCCAATTTCTCAGTCAAACATGTCTTGAAGTTTACATGCTTACATTAAGATAAGGATATGTAGGCTAGAAGGGATGGTGTCACATATAGGATTGGCCGACCAGGCAAAATGGTGTCTTGAATTGGAGGGCTCACTGATGTATGTTGGGTGTATATTGGGAAATGTTGTCTTGAATTGGTTGGGGTGTAGAGATACTGATGCAGGACTAATTGAATTATCAAAAGGGTGCTGGAAATTGCAAACGTTGGTATTTAGTTGTTTGTGTTAACAATTTGGATGTAAAAACATTCACATTGGTATTCAGTTGTTTGTGTAAAAAATTTTGCTTTAAAAACATTAATATTTGATCAAGTGCCTACTTGACTGCTTTAGTATTACTTAACCTTAACAGCTTATTTGGATAGCTTGTTGTTTGTGTTAACAATTTGGCTGTAAAAAAATTTGGCTTTAAAAACATTAATATTTGATCAAGTGCCTACTTGACTGCTTTGTTATTACTTAACCTTAACAGCTTATTTGGATAGCTTATTTTAGTTTATGCTTTATAAATTGGCTGAGGACATACAAAAAAGTGCTCAACTGCTCGACTGATCGACTTTAAGTTTTAATGTGGTATTCTTATTTATTTTTTTAGTAAATTACCAAACTCACACAAAAAAACATGAGTGATTGACTGCTCGACTTTAGATTGTTCGACTGTTCGACTGCTCGACTTTTAGTTTTAATGTGGTATTCTTATTTATTTAAGAGAAAATTACCAAACTCATACAAAAAACTACAAAAAACATGAGTGCTCGACTGATCGACTGCTCGACTACATCCATGGACGCCTACTATATAACTTCTAATTTAAGCTGCTAAACTGAGCTTGAATTTAAGCTACAAAGGTTAGACACAAAACTAAGTTTCACTTAATTAAGCCACTCCTATCACACTACTTGAAAACCCTACACCTACTTCTATTCTGATTGCCCGGCATTTCCCATAACCATGTTTGTAAACTCTAGAATTTTGCAGCTTGTCTAATACTATCATTTTTTCATGACTCATGAACCTTAGTCATAATGTGCCTCAAAATAAGGCATGAACCAACACTACTTTCGGTACATCATAATCAAACAGAAAACTCAAATAACAGTTTCTTCTACAAAATCACTATTTTGTTGTAAAAATATGCCTAATACACTTAAAATAAAAATTTGATATGGAATTAGATGCATTTAACCCCATTAACTGAAGTCATTAGGGGCCTAAATTCACTACCAATAGGGTTATATCGAAACATTAAACTAACTATGCAGACTGTTCTTTTTAACTAACTAATAATTAGCAATTCAGCAAAAATTTCATCTCTCCAAGCTCTCACAACTTACACATATGAAAAATTAAACTAACTAATAATTTATTCATTACATGTATAAGACGATGACAAATACTCCATTAAAACTAAAATATTGCTAACCGCTAACCTGTATAAGAAGATGCAGAGCCACACACCACAATCATCAAACACTCCAGCCTGCTTGGGAACATTGAGAGCATTGCTAAAAGTAATCTTATAGGACATAGGATCAATTCCCTTCTGCTCAAAAACTCCTACTTGTTCTAGCAATTCCGGAAGCCTGTTCTCTAGACAACCCCTCATACTTACATAGAATGGCCACATTTCATTCTCAAATACAGGTCCACTGTCATAGAATGTAACCTGAAAAGTCTGGATGTGAAACAAAGCAAGGGACCAATGTACTTCTGGTTCATTTATGGGAATGAAAGCACGTTCAACATCACCCCAACCCAGCGGGTACGTTTCTTTGTTTGCGTACCAGACAGGCATGGTTCCTTTCATCAATAATGGTAGGAAAAAGCAGCTTACCATAGACCAGTCCATATCTGATGGTCTGGTATGCCACATGTAGGATACCCATAGATCAATGTGCTGTAGGAAAAACAAACAACAAATATATTCAGTCATTTACATATAAAAAAAATTCGCATTTGATTTTCTCAACATGTACTAGATATCAAGTAAGATAGTGTTACGAGACAAACATCATAATAGCGTTGGCAAACCTTGATACTTTGAGCCTCTGGTCAAAAACCCATTGCCATGACGACGTAACATGTATTGGAAATCTCAAAGTACCAAGGTGTGCTGAAGAAAAAATTGTCGATTCTAGAAAAGCATGTGATGTGACTATTGGGAATCGTGTTGAATGGGATAATGAAGGAGTGTGGCCTGTCATGAACAATACACACTATATCATTATCCCAATCAACACGCCTCAATTATCACATCCCATCTATTAAAGCAGATATACCTAACATTGTAGATGGGTTCCATTGCTTAATATGAACACCGTCCTTAGTACCATTTCAGATGCTTGATCCTGATCGCCAGTTTTGGCTAGACAATCAGCTTCCATTCGCGAAAGAGCCAAAGCTTGTTATCAAGATCAAACACACAAACTTGTAATCCTTTTAGAGATCTTAGGGGACTCGCAAAAGGTCACTGCTTATACAAAAAAGCATTGTATGCTTTTTTTGTTATTGAATTCAAGATGATGAACTTCATCTTTTTTGTATAAGCAGTGACCTTTTGCGAGTCCACTAAGATCTCTAAAAGGATCACAAGTTTGTATGTTTGATCTTGATAACAAGCTTTGGCTCTTTCGAGAATGGAAGCTGATTGTCTAGCCAAAACTGGCGATCAGGATCAAGCATCTCAAATGGTACTAAGGAGGGTCTTCATATTCAGCAATGAAACCTATATTCAACGTTATGTATATCTGCCCTAATAACCGCATTATCAAGTCTCTCATGTAACACTAATTTACTGGAAATCAATTGGCAGGCAGAGACAATCAAAAGCATGATTTATAAATAACTGAGTAAAGTAAAGTTATATTTACTTTACCTCGTCAAGTAACCATCCTTTACGATTATTGTCAAGGCCGATTAAAGCATCCCAGAAATTACGATCGACAACCAAATCAGACCAAGGGAACACACAATTACGCCACCCGTCCTTAAACATGAACCGATCAATTTCATAGCTAACATAAATTTTGTCGATGTTTTGGAATGGTCGCTTAAGAACCTAAACAGAAAACAAAATAAACATAAATGACCATCATAAAATTAATGAAAACCAATACCCCCCTTCCAAAAAACCAGATACACTTCTAGAACCAATATACATTTCCAAAAAAAGCAATCATACCTCTACCCACGGTCCGACTTCTAGTAACTTCTCAGTGATAATTGGATCTTGTATACTCTTTCGGCATCTAAGTTTTTCTGGGCTAGGAACTTGAGAAGTTTTACTTCGCTTGATGACATAGGGTGGCCTAAGAACACGTTCAAAACTCCTCTTCTTTGTTACGCATTTCTCAATAAGTTTCTTCTAATTTCAACTTCATCCTCTAGCTTTTCAGCTTTCTCTAGCTTTTCAACTTCATCAACAGCTGGCGAATCAAACAACTTGAAAAAATCATTGTCTTCACTGCAATACTCATCAGAAAGATCTAAAACCTGTTAATGAGATGAAAAAAAAGTTACCAAAATTTTATTAGCGCAAGTTATTTATTATGTCAGAACCGAAATAAGAACAAAAAACAACATCATCAAATTTGTACCAACACCTAATTAGCTTGAAGCAATCCCAACAAAGCAATTTAAAAAAACCTAATTACCAATAAACTGTGTTGTAGTTTGAAGCACTAAAACCTAGCGTACTAAGAAAACCTAATTATGCTCACTGAGCCTTATCTATGTACTAAGAAAAGTACTAAAACCTAGCGTTAAACGCGTTAATAAGCTCCTTATACTTAGCAACTTCACATTCAGCGACTTACAGTAAACTAAACTCATTAAGCTCACAATCCTAGTTTAACATAAACTCATTAAACTAAACTCATTAAGATTTACAATAAAACCTAAGACTCACACCTTAACACCTAAGCAGTGAAGCACAAAAAATAAGCAGTGAATCACAAAAATAATCAGTTGAGCACTTCTCAATTTAACATAAGTTACAATATAAAAAATTTAACATAAGTCACAAAAATAAACAGTTAAGTTACAATAATCAGTCGAGCACTTCTCAATTTAACATAAGTTACATACAAAAAATAAGCAATTACAATATGGAACAAAAATAAATCAAATCCCTGATAAGCACTTAAAAAAACATACCATTTCGTTTTGAGGCCGCTTTCGTTTTTTGCGTCTGCGTCTGGGTACTGGAAAAATACTATGGAACAAACATGAAGATGAACCGATGAAGAAGAAACTGGGAAAACTAAAATGTAGATTTTAATTTACTAAAAACAGTGTTTTAGTGTGTGTTTTAGGAAATATGAGTGTAGTGTGTGTGTGTTTTTTTAATCAAAAAACAAAAAAAAAGTACAAGCAAAAACAATAAAAAAAAGTACAAAGGAAATCTTTTCAAAAGATCTTTTATCTTCCCCATGCATAAAGGTACGCCGTCAGTCGAGCAGTTTCAAGTCGAGTACCGTCGGTTGAGCATTGACTTTTAATCAAGTGAATAGTAACAAAGATTCTCTAAAGATTTGGTGGTACCTTTTGCAAGTACAGGGAATGACACATGGCAAGATTCTGGTGGAGTCGAGCGGTTGAGCAGTCGAGCGTGACAAAAATGGGAAAGAGGTGTTGAGAGTGACTATTAAATGGACCATGTTTTTTTTGAAATACTATTTTGGTAATTACCTCTAATAATAATAATAATAAAATCAAAAATTTTTAAACTAAAAAAAATTTAAAAACCTAAAAACTCAAATTTTAAAACCTAATTAGCTTCCCGACAGCGGCGCCAAAAACTTGATACGCGTTGATCAGGTCTTAAATTTATAAAGTATCGTCTACCTTTTGGATCAACACCTATACTAACGGGTAGTGTACCCGATCGTACGTAGTGAGGAAATGGTAAATCCGAGGTCTTTTCCAAGAGCTATGAGGCGGTCTATCAATTTGAGTCTATTAATTAATAAACTTAATTGTCACAATTAAATTGAAGAAATAATCAAAGTAAATTAAATACTGAATGTAAATTGTTGTGTATACTAATCAAGAGGAGAAAATGAGTTAAGTTAATCCATAACTAATGCCATGTTCGTCTTCCTAGTGCAATATCTAATTGTTGCTTTTATTAGTGATCTTGGGTCGCTAGGCATAACTGGTCATTATGTTACTAGCTTATAGTTCCTAGTCTCAGTAGACTTGTCATCATACCAATTAACTAGTCCTTAGTCTTTAAGTACCAACTACCTATGTGATTTTTTCTTATGCTAACATTCCAACTTCTTAGTATTTAGGCGCCTAATTAGTCATATGGGTGACTAACTTACACTGTTTAAATGCTCATACTTATTTAGGTGGTCTCTACACCTAGTAATTGGGAGATAAATAACTCTGAGTACTACTACAATGCAAGGATCTCATAACAAATACATAGATATCCAATCAACGCGATAAATAAAATAAGGAATAATGAACATAACAAGAATGATTAAAACTGAAAAATGTAATAAACATTGTGTTTGATACAATTACTGTATGTCGATCTATCTTCGATGATGGTTGGTTGTGTATTCTCCCTTGAAAAGATCTTCAAACTTGCTGGAAATTGACCTTGAGTGGAACCATATTCGTTCTCCAACTGAGATATGGAATAGATGCGTGTGTTGTAAATGATTTAGGGTTTGTATTTATAGTTTTGCTGGCCTCGACATCAATACGGCGTAACCTTAAGTCAAGGGTTACGTTTCATATTGCTCTCGGTAAATATTTCTTCAAAGTCTTTCAATGACTATGGCGTAGTTGGATCGGTCCAGTTGCGCCGTAGATGCCTTAAATATGGAATCCTCCCAGACTTTGATATTCTTACGGCATAGAGGCAAATGAAGCATTACGTAGCATCAACTCTCATTAAATTCATGTCCTCATCTACGATGTATATATTGAGTTCTTGTTACGCCATATAGATCTTAAAATTTTGATAACCATTACATCTTTAATATTGATACGACGTATTTGGGTCGATATGAGTACGCCATATAGCTCCTTTGGGTTGACTTGATGAGACTGCTTTAAACATGAATACGGTGCAGGTCTTGGATGCCCTCTACGTCGCATATGTCCCCTGTTTTAGCATTTTCTCATTTTCCAACATATAGCTTCTCAATTCCGCATTTTCTCGCTCCAATGCTTAGATAAATCCTATTGAACAAATAGGAAGCAATTAAGTACCTAATATTATATAAATATAAGACATGTGAGCATAGTATATGGGAATTTGATAGAGACAAGTATATACTATTTGATGTTATCAGTAACAAGAAATGACGAAAGTATTGCTAGATTAACATATCCATGTCTGGTACTTTCTGAAATATCGCAAAGTACAAGGGATATTGTTATATACCTAAATATAACTGTGAAAGAATTTCGTGCAAAGAAGCAACATCTGTCTCTGTTGGCCTTCACAAAGATGCGAAGGTCACACCCGGTGCACACTAAACAAAACAGGCAAGTGGAAATAAGAAATGAGGTGACAAAATGAATTGAGAGTAATGAGAAAATGAAAATATAGTAGTATTTTTATTGAAAGGTAAAACGGTAATTATCCAAAGAATATATTTATCTGGGATAAATATATAAGCACAAAAAGGCAAAAACACAAAACCTAAAAAGGGTTGTGGGTTCGTTCGACCCCTTTGTGGGAAAGGAGGGGTTAAGTTTGATTTTTTTTATCAAACTAAAAGTTCTTAAGGATAATAATGAAAGAATCCTAATCCTACTAGAATGTTTTAGGTACCTTATAAATACCAAGGGAATTCTAGGGATTATAATCACACACATAACCCTAAAAATATCTTCCCCTCCTTATCTCTCCATTCGACCATTTGACCAAGGGTTTTCAAAACCTTTATTGACTTCTTTTAGTCGACTATCCTTAGTCGATTAGTTTACCCCATTTTGTACTCGCCAACTTGCATAGGTTCGAAACCCTAGTCCTACCTGTGAAGTATCGGTGGATACTTTACGCGATCCAAGTTTAGATTTTCACCAAGAAACCTAAAACTGGCCGAACCGAGAAGAGAAGAAAAGAAGAAGGTTATTTCATGCAAGCAGACTAGTCTAATTAGGGTTTTGGTTTCATGTTCTTTGTGTGCTTACTTTCCATTGTGTATGTTTTATATGCCATGCGGGTGACCATCAAACCTCTACAATGGTATCAGAGTCACTCTAATCATGTATAACCTAGTTAGGGTTCCTATTAATTGCTTATATTGCCATAAAAAGTTAAGTATTTAATTTGGTTATGCATGTGTTTGGCCGATTTGTGTAGTTAGGGATTTAGGGTTTTTTCTTTTATTGACAACTAGGGTTTAACCACTCTTGTGATTTAATTAGGGTGTGTATGCTTTGGTTGCACAAGGTCGATCCATTAGGGTTTTCTAAAACCTAAAGGAGTCCACTTTATGATGATACGGGGGTATCCGAGATCATACATGGAAAACCTCATTCGTGTTGCCATAATTACAAGAACTAGGGTTTATTAGATTTATGTTTCCTTATATGTAAGTAATGTTGTCTTACTTTGTGTGATTTAGGGTTTTAGGTATCTTTGAAAAGTGTAAACTTTCCTAAAAAATATGTTAAAAACTATTTTTGAAAACCTTAGGTTAGCAAAATCAATCATATGGAAACAAGATAACTTACGGAAAAGGAAAGACTAATATAAGTTTACCAAAACCCTAGGTGGACCGATTTTATGTATCCTAGCTAGATGGGATCATAAAATTTGACTGGTACAAATCTTGGTGACCAAATAAGGAGTTTCCAAACACTAATGTGACTTTAGTTTTACCCAAATTAGCATCCGGGATTCCTGTACATGAAGAATAGGATTTTTAAAATATTTAATACATAACCGTGTAATTTAGAAAAATATTATTTTATTAAAAACCCATAATAAAAGTATTTTCAAAACATAAACAGTACGGGTGAAGCTCGTGGTTTGCATGTACTATTAGGATGGGCTACGTATGCAGTGCATGTGCATATGTGGTAGCTCGTAGCAAACCATAACTTAAGTATTTTCACCTGTAATTCATTATTAGTACATTATGCTTTATTTTTAATCATACATGACACGAACCTGAGCCATAGACCAAAAATATAAACTGCGTGGTTGTGATATAGTTATATAGTTTATATGTTTTTTTTACTGCTTTTAGGTTTAAGGGAGTCTTGAGTGCCATTGCTATTCCCTATTGTAATTTTAATTTTAAGTAGAGTAGCTTTAGATTAAATGTAAAACAAGACGGATGTGACATAAGGAAGCCCAGACGAGGTAGAAGAACTTATGGAGTATGAAGAGATATGAGATCCAGTAGGAGCACGAATGAATAGAGATCCACCAAGAGTAAAGAGAAAATCATTAGCGATGCTGAGAAGACGCAGAGTCTGAAGACACCTTCTTACCTTGTGTCATGCTTACCCTTAGGATAGACCCAAGTTGATTCCCAAAGTGACTCTTGGGATCAACATTAGATTATGGTTGGCTGTGTCAATAATGTGTTTTATTAATGTATGATATGCATGCTAAGTGTAAATAATATGACAACTGGTATTATTTAGAGACATAATAAAACGGGGCGTCTCTGCTAAAGTCATAGGAAAGGGTGTATTTAAGCACTGAGTCCCTGATAGCGAGATTACGTAATAAAAAGAATAAAGTCTATGAATTTAGTCAACCTATCTAAAAAAGGCTTGGGAGGGGTAACCTGAGTTTAGACACTTTATTACAAAAGATTTGTTTTCTAAAACTTAACAAATCGTTGTGTGAATTCATATATAGTTCATATGTAAAACGGATTTTTGAAGAAAATCGTTTTAACATTGGATATATAAAGATAGGACTGGTAAAACCGATGGCTTTGAGTCTTACCCTATGTGTAATCTTAGAATAATGCGCCATCCATAATTGTTATACTCTCTTAGATCAGACCCTACAAGCAGATAAGGCCAAAGTCTTGTGTCTGTGGGTACATGGTTGACACGGGATGAGGTGGCCATTGGAATTCATTGGTCATATGCCAAAGCAGAAGCCAATAAATTTTCAAAGCCAATGAATTCATTGGTCATATGATGCGGCCTTTGTCAATTTGTGACTCGTGTGTAGTGCTGCGAAATGGCCAGCTCGTCAAGTTCTTGTCCAGTGGGTCGGAGGTTCACCATAAGAAGCAACGTGGGAATGGGTGTCCGAGTTTCACTCAACTTATCCTGCTTACCACCTCGAGGACAAGGTGATTTTTGAAGGAGAGGGGAATGTTACAACTGAGGTTGATGGAGCAGGACGAACCAAGAGGGTCTCAGCGGTCCCAGCGTGACACAAGGATCATGTGATGGGATAACTATCTTCATTTAATTGTTTTAGGATGTATTCGAGTTGTGTTAGGATAACTGTTCATGTGAGTCATTGTTTAAGATACGTATTCAAGTTGTGTTAAGATAAGTGTTTCGTTGTGTTAGTTATCACATAACCAGTATATAAAGTGTTTCATTATGAATGAAGTCATTAGTTTTTTTGATTTACAATATCTCTCGTTCTCTCTTCTTCTTCTTACAGAGCTTGCACACACTTGGAGTGGTGCGTTTCTAACGATATAAGTCTTATCATGTTACTGTATGCGTTGGAACGTGGGTTAATCCCACCTTAATATACCCCACGCGCCGCCGAAGATGATTGTGCCGGTGGTATTTCCATCGTGCACTCGCCGCTGTGAACAATTCGGTTTTGAGATCTCGCAACTGAATGCACTCATGCATTTCTATTGTTTTTTTATCAATGTGTGTTTGTGTAACATGGCGCCAATGCTATCTTTTTCGTGCCGACTGTTTGAGAGCATCATGTGTGTGGTGGCTAAGCCACTTTCACCTTTTTGGTGTTACCTCGACGCCACCTCAACATCACCACTTTCAACAGTCACACTCCAAAACACCCCTTCACTAGTGGCATGCCATTCACATTCAATTTGGGCCGCACTATATACCCAATTAAAACACTACACTCACACACAAAACCAATTAAAAAAATTTAAGAGAGAGAAAGAGATTTTTTGGGTTCCTTTTCCATGCCATTTAAGTGGCTATCTCTGAAATCTCTGAACTAAAAGGTGTGGTGACATACAAGTGGCTGTGC
Organism: Artemisia tridentata subsp. tridentata; assembly: GCA_021014915.2. Classification (NCBI taxonomy): domain Eukaryota; kingdom Viridiplantae; phylum Streptophyta; class Magnoliopsida; order Asterales; family Asteraceae; genus Artemisia; species Artemisia tridentata. The sequence goes on from CP139502.1 coordinate 268,006,906, forward strand.
CAAATTGGGTGCCCTGTTGGAAGTGGCTATGACATTTAGTCACCATACATTATGCTATGAGTAGGGAAGTAGGTAAAACTCTCCCTACATTTACCTCACTCATCGTGTGAACCGCAAGTGAACACAATTGTTGATGCTTGTTTTCTAGATCACCTTTTAAATTTATATAGTCTCGTTTACCTATGATCTACGTGAGCACTAACGGGCAGTGTACCCGGTCGTGAGTAGTCTAGAAATTGGTAAAACCGAGGTCGTCCCAAGAGCTATGAGCGGAGTCTAACGCAAGTCTTAATGCTCACTAAAATGGTTTTTGATTTGAATTATAATTAAATACTGATGGATCGTGTTTTGGATGAAATATTGTGAATCGGGAGGTCTCGGATGATGGAAAAACATCATCTCCATGGTAGAGGTTAGAGAGAGAAAGTGTAGAGAGAGAGAAAGAGGAAACCTGGTTTTATTGAAAATACGAAAAGGTGAAAAATTACTCAAACAAAGCTCACCCTCCAAGTGAAGTCTAGGAGGGTATATAAAGGCTACAATACACATGACTTTACATTAATGACGGTTTCAGTCCATGTGTTTGAGGCTAATAAGATAACAAATGTAATCCCGAATATGTTGTCACATTTTCGTGTGAGAAGCATACCCAACAATCTTCCCCCAATGTGGCAACATATGGGATTACTTACATCATTTCCTACAAGTACAAATACAAATAAAGAAAGGTCTTCATAAGCTCTTCAAGTGCTGAGGATGACTACAGTTGACGTTCTTTGTCTTCATCTTGTACCTCGGCTTGAGAACTTTTCTTCACTTGTAGTCAAATGATGTAATATACATGAACTGGATTAACTTCCCCCCAATTCATGCTGCATGTCTTTAGCGGCTTCTTCATATACTTCCTTTTGGTGAAGTTTCTGAATCAGCTTCCCCCCAAACTGACAACCGTCTTCAGCAGATTCGAAACTTTGATGTAGTTAACATGTCTTCTATCTTTTGAAGGTTGTAAGTACGCAACGGAATTTGTAGATAACATCGTAAACCACACCAATCAAATCTGACTAGTACTCAGTAACGATTATGCTTAATGCAAAAACTCCGTTTGGGGGTAACATGCAAGAAATTAGCAAGATCTTCTCACATAAGTAGGCTACTTCACACTTCACAACCTGCAAAAGTTGAAACGAGTACACCAAAATCACAAAACTGAACCATTGATCATCTCTGCGGACATCTTCCGGTAGTAATAAAATTGTAAGCTCGATCACGTGAGTCTGTTATGCGTCCCCGATGTGCACATTTCTTCCCCCTGAATGCAGACCCATCTGGAAAAAGAGTGTTTTTGCAAAAAATGCAAGAAAAGTCCAAGAACATCCACTCTCTCTTCCCCCACGATGTCTTCGCGGAATCGGAAGCATACACACGATGGTTACGATGGAAACGGAGGCAGCGTAAACCCTGTATGTCCAATTAGTCGAAGATGTGTGAAGTACCAAAAATAGCCCGTGAGAATCAACTGCTGATAAAATCTCTACTCTTCTATACTTTCCTCATCTAACTCTTTACCGACCCCATTATCATTCTGACGGCTTTTTGTAGTGACCACTGATGGAGAAAACCCAGTATTACGAATTTGAGACTGAAGTAAAATAACCCAAGCTTGTGACTTAAACTTGCACTATTGTCTGACTAAGTACCTATACTGAGCACTACAACGTAACTCCTTAAAGCATAGGTCGTTTCATATACCCATCCAACCATCCTTTACTGTATATGAACTCATCTTGAATAATCCACATCTTTGTGTGACACTTGAGCACTACAACGTAACTCCTTTAAAGTGATAGCTATACTCTGTGAGCACAACAACGTAACTCCTTACATCAGGTATAACTAGATGACTCAAGTCTTAATCATTTTGAAGGTTATAAGCTCGAACAAGGATCTCGAAGAATCATGCATCCAACCAACCCCGATATCTTCAAGATACTAAGTACACGCACCCGTGAAATTCCACTTCAACCTCAAATAAATAATAAAGAATTATCCCCGTAGTCACATCTTGCGGTTCAATACCCAACACTAGCCTTTTGAAGGTTTAAGTGAACTATGATAATGGTTTTATCCCGATCTTGTCAAAAACGTATCCCCATGAAAAATTTGTATCACCCAAAAAATACCACGCATTCTTCCAAATATGGAAAAAAAAGAAAAAAAAAATTACGACAATGTATGAAATTACTTGAATAAATTTTCAGCCCATCTGTCAATAATTTTTCGGATCCAAGATAGTGCACTCCAGCCCATTACCTCATTTCAGCCCACTTAATCAAAATGATAAGGCCCAACTTGAAAACAACCCAATCCAACTCCCAACCCTAACCTTTGTGTATTAAAGAGTATAAAGCACCAACTCTTAACCCTAATAACCTAATAATCCGCCCCCCTCACCCATATCTCTCACCCACTCGCTTATAACATCTCATCTCATCAAAAACAGATCTGCAAAAGTCATGCTCTCATCAAATAACTTCCATCACCAGACTCAAACAAATATAATCGCATCATCCATTATCATCAATCCGGAAAAAAAAAAAAAACAATTGAACTACACAATCATAAATGTAATCGAATTTGATGTCCTCGTTCTCTATACCATACGAATCAAGACGGCAAAAAATTATGGCTTCAAGATCCAATGGGTCTCGGGTAGGTGGTACTTATGTTGTTGTTCCTTTAGTTATTTTATTACCGAAAGAAAGACACGGGAATAACACAATTGTTATTCATCGTTCTTTAATTATTTCGGATATTAAAGAAGCGAAGCTTCAACAAGGATCAATGATGATAATTAATTCGTGTGATTGATCTTTAAGGTCATATGAAGAAACTGTTGAGACACACGAAAAAATATGAGATCTGTTATGATGTTGTTAGTCAGTTTTTATGTTTGTACGAGTGTTGGGAATTGACGGTGAGAGACTTTGGTTGTGGCTAGTATTAGGTTAATTGATGGAGTTTGATTTGTGTTGGGATTGGCGTGTTACTGGTATTTCATTTTGATTTAAGTATAGTACATGAACTGATGAAGTTTATTTTTGGTTTAGTGGTCGAAAGTCTTGGTCAAAGTTTGGTCGTCATCTCTTCATCTTCATTCAATTTCTTTTTAATTTGAGATAAGTGTTTCATGTTGACCGGTTTGACCACTGACTAATTTGACCAGTTAAATCGTTTGCGATAAAAATCGTTTGCGATAAAACAGGGTTCATCGCAAATGCTTTACAAACATTTGCGATATCAGTCTGGATTTGCGATAAAAAAGGGTTTGTCGCAAATGCTTTACAAGAATTTGTGATAAAATGGGGTTTTGACTTGTTGACCATGAATTCCGGCGGTTTTTCGATGATTTTTCCGGCCATCTCATATTTTACCAGTTTTCCGACCATTAATCCGACCACATATTTGACCCTTTTTCTGACCAGTAGCGAACACCGTATAGACTCAGTTTCAGACCACTCAAATCTGACCTCTGACCAGTATTTAGATGAGTATAATCCGACCATGTATTCCAGTTGATCAACCACAAATATTCACGGATCTGATATGAACAGTCATAAAAAATGATAAAAGGTGTAAACCATGACTATTAGACAAATAAAATAGTGGTATAAATCTTGTTGACTCAAAAGGTAATAGAAAACAGTGAAGGGTTGGTACAACAGATTCAAAAAGATACTTTTTGACAAGAAAAATACAACAAAAAACAACCAAAACTAAAACCATGGCTCTTGATAGCAATTGATGGATCGTGTTTTGGTTAAATTATTGTGAATCGGGAGGTCTTGGATGATGGAAAAACATCATCTCCATGGTAGAGGTTAGAGAGAGAAAGTGTAGAGAGAGAGAAAGAGGAAACCTGGTTTTATTGAAAATATGGAAAGGTGAAAAATTACTCAAACAAAGCTCACCCTCCTAGTGAAGTCTAGGAGGGTATATAAAGGCTACAATACACATGACTTTACATTAATGACGGTTTCAATCAATGTGTTTGAGGCTAATAAGATAACAAATGTAATCCCGAATATGTTGTCACATTTTCGTGTGAGAAGCATACCCAACAAATACTTAAATAAATGGAAATGAAATGGAAACAATTAGTGGGACCTAACCTATAATCCATAGACTCCAACCCAGATGGTCACGGTGGCCGAAAGTCTAGTCTTTATCATTACACACCAACTATCTTCTAGACCTATCTTAGTGGTTTTAACACTAAACCCTCGTTTGGTCCATGTAGGGTCTCTCGCACTCCTTAAGCATTTCTACTAGTGTAGGTAGTCCCATGGTTAAGTCCTACACAAGGACGATAGTCACACCTAAAGCAACCTATAGGCTAGTGTTTTAATGGTCATGTACTAACTAGCATATGAGGTACTACCCTAGCTTCAATGCTACCAAAACACGGGGATTAACGATAGGCTAGAAAGATATCTACATAAAGCGATAAATAAACAAGGAACATAGATTAAGGCAAAGATAAATTCATAACTAGGCTAACACATAAAGTGTTTAACCTCTCATATTAAATAATGCATGAAATACCAAGGTTGCAAAAATCGCGAATCGATAGTTGGGCGGTCGACCACCTTGTAGCTTGTAATCGGTCTAGGCAGGATTAATCGGTGATTAATCGGATTGGCATTACTGACAAATTTTAGTTATTTCCACCAAGTTTTGTGTATTTCTGGTGAGTTTTGGGTATTTCCGGCACGGTATTTTCTAAAAAACAACTTGTAATAAACTTAAACAGTTACTATAAGTGATCAAAAGAAGTTTACAGTGAGTTTTGGGTACTTTCGACAAAATTTATAGGTTTCCGGAAAGTTTGACCACCATTGACCGCCATTGATCACCGTTGACCACGGTTGACCTTTTGTTTCACTCAGTTACATAAATCGGCAAGGTCGGTGGCCTTGTAGCACCTAATCGGTGATTAATCGGCCCTGTAGACCTTTTTTTTCAACACTGGGAAATACAATGTTCATAATCAAATGAAAAGTAAACATTGAGTTTGATACAAATACTTGATACGATGCTAAAACTATGAATGAAACGAAATGATTTCTCCCTTGGAAAGTGGTTTAGAACTGCTGAATTTCGTCCTTCAATAAGCCCTAATTCATCCCCTTGCTGTTGTGTTGAGTGAATGATGAGAAAATGCAAAATTAGGGCTTGTATTTATAGTCTCGACTAAGTTACGACATAACCATAAGTAAAGGGTTACGTCGTAACCTCCTTATAACTGGACGATTCCAAGTCTTGATAATAGTTGCGGCGTAACCTTGATGATAGAGTTACGTCGCAGAACTCTCGTTAACATTTTAATCAATATCTATGCCGTAACCCATTTGCTAAGGTTACAACGCTACCTTCATGATCACTGAATAAAGTCTTTGGATTTCTACGGTGTAACCTAGTCGATGGAGTTACGCCATAACCTTGAGATGCGTTTACTTTAGTCTTCTAGTGATATCTTTAGTTACGACGTAAGTTGAACGTGGTACTTACGCCTTAACTTTCCTCTGGTCAGCAAGTTTAAGTGTAACTTTGTTAATCTTCTTTTCAAATCCGCGTTTTTTCGTTCTAATGCTCATTTATACCCTGAAATGAAATATAGAGTGATAAGAGTATATATTCATACAAAAACAGATCAATCACGAACATTATTAGGGGAAATTGATACTAAAATATCAGGACTATTTGATGTTATCAGTCATCTTCCACTCTGGTCTAATAGCCAGTGAACAAAATTTATTATATTTTTTGGTTAAGAAAAATACAACCACTACAAATAAAATTCAGTAAAAGTAAAAAGTATTATATAAAGTGATTAGACTAACACGAGTGGGAAGTGAATCCTCACTCGTGGGACACCAACTCACTCGCCACCCCATTTCAAGCAACGCTACTCACGTGTGAGGAAGAGAAGAAAAGTGAGATAGAGGTGAGCCGGGCACCTCTCGATTCTCATGTAATCCTTTTGTATATATATATATATTTTTTACTTTTGTGAATGTGTGTGGGGTATTTAGTGGGGTATAATTGTATAAAGTGAGTATTTCAATAAAATGTGATGAGTGGTGTGACCCAAGGTTTTCAAGATCGGGATCCTACCTAGGATCGTTTTCGTTTTGCAAGATCGTGATCGTAAGATCGGATCGGGATCCTAAGATCCTACTATAATGCTATTTTTTAATAATCTTTGTAATATTGTTAATATCATACGTAGGATCCGGATCTTTTTTGCTTTGTAGAATCGTAAAATCGTAAGATCCTAAGATCAGGATCGAGATCTTAACAACTATGGTGTGACTGTGACCACTTTGGGTGAAAGGTGAGAGGGAGTGAGAGAAAATGAAAGAAGAGAGAAAAACCTGAGGTGGCGCTGATGTAGAAAGTGAGAGAGTGTGACCACTCCCTTAGCATTATTCAGAGCAGTTTCAGTATACAGATGCAAATATTGGGATGATTAGAATGAAAAACAAGAAAACTTACATGTTGATGAAGAAGGTCGAAAGCAAAGTTACATGTGGGATGGTGATTTTTCAAATGGACGTGGTGTAGAAATGAAGTCGGGGTGGCGTGAGGGAGTGAAAAAGAGAGTAATTGGTAACTATTGGATGCAAACAAAAAAAGGAAGTCCTTTCTCAAAAGTCTTTCAACATTTTCATGAAAAGGTTTTTTGAATTTATTTAATTTAGTATTTTGCCAAAAAAAAAAAAAAGAAAAAAAAAAAAAGAAAGAAAAAAAAAAAAAAAAAAAGTCCTTTTTGGCTGTTGATGCAAGCATAGTGTCCAATAGTGCACAACTCTTTAATATTTACGTGTCAAAATTTCGGTAAAAAAAGAAGACTTCTCTTTATACTTCGTAATGTTCCATTAACACCAAAACATCTCTTCCTATTTATATCTGTCAACAAGATATAAAAACCATAGAGAACCCTCACCAAGTTTCACTGAATCCTATTTCATTTTCATTTTTTATTTCTTTGCTGTCACAATAATGCAAATGATTTGATTCATCTGTATTGAAAACCCAACATTCTAATCAAATTTATTGTCTGTTTTTTTGCTGGGAAAACACACTTGATATTGTTGCTTCAATCTTCCTTCATAAGTTGATCTCAAAGGTTTGTTAGCTTTATTCTATTTATATTACTTATTCTTAAGAGTATCATAAGTTTATATGTTTTTCTAGCATCGATCACGCACCTCACGCGGCATCGTGAACCACTTAGGTCACTTGTATATATATGTTCCTGTGTGCGTTAGGAGGTGGGTAAATCCCGCCTTAATCTATCCCACGCGCTCACGCGCCGTCGAAGATGATTGTGCCGCCGTGAACAATTCGTTTTTGAGACCTCGCGACTGAATACACGCGCACATTTCTCTTGCTTTTTTATCAGTGTGTGAATTGTGTAACATGGCGCAAATGTTATCGTTTTCGTGCCGAGCTGTGTGAGTAGGGAGTAGGTAAAACTCGCCCTACAATTAACTCACGCGCTTCACACGCCGCGTGAACCCAAACACAATCGTCGTTTACTCCGGTCTAACAGCAGGTGAACGAAATTTATGATATATTTTTGGTAAACTTTTACAAGTGGGTTATTCCGATTAGTCGTATATCGAGATGTTTTTACCTTTGTTCAAAAAAAAAAAAAAAAAAAAAAAAGGATGTTTTTAACTTTTATGTTTGTTATATATAAAAATAGAGTTCAGGTGGAAAATAATTGTGGTGGCTCGCATAAACAAAATAAAATTTGTGACTTTTACGTTCCAATTATATTTTTTGCTTAAGTATTCCTGGATAAAATGAAAATGATTGATTAGGTTATGATTATGATCGATAAAAGTGGTGAAAGATATTGGGATTTGAATCTTTTTGTTTAGATTAAGGGTTATACTATACAAGCCCCTATGATGTCAAATCATAGGGGACAAAGGGAATCTTCTTTTGATTTTGCAGTATAACACAGTTTTTTGTCGGTTTCTATTCTGTATTTCTGACAGTTTTTGGCGTTTGACATATTAAACTTTATATTTTCTGTTCCGTACTTTCAGGTTTATAGTTTTTTCATATAAATAAAATTATAAAAATAAAAAAAAATAAAAAAAAATAAAAAAAAAATAATAAAAAAAATGGGGGGGCTTGGATAACAAAAAAAAGGGGGGCTTGTATAACTTGTCCCTACTAAAATATAGACTTTTTTGGGGGCATGTTATACATACCCTCCCTATGCGTTATATGTACAAACCGTAAATCACATGGTACAACCGTACGAATGTTTCAATAATTGAAAACCCTCGTTAGAAGGGGTTCTTATACACTGCCCCCTTTTTTGATTGGCCGATGTTTATTTTCTTTTTTCTATTTATATACACCGTACCTGTTGTATGCTTGTTGACATTTTGCTAAAGGGGCAGGAGCCCCTAAAAGAAGGCCTACTACTTAGACCATCTCCAACGGATGCTCTTTTGGTGGTTCAAACCAAGCCTCATGGTTTTTAACCATTGGAGGGCCTTGTTCAAACCAAGGTGGTTTGAAAAACCAAACCAACAAAACCCAACCAAAGTGGGCCCCACAAGATTTCACTCTCACACAAATATATATATACACCTATATTTATATATATAAATATATTAAAATAATGGGGTTTGAGAAGGGATATTATTGGAGTAAAAAATGAGGTTTTTAAGAAATCTGATGTGGCAGTGACGTGGCTGGTTTTTGGTGGTTTTTAAGAAATCTGAGGGGCAGGAGCAGGTTTTTAAAAAATGAGATGCTCTTAAAAGTGTCTTTGACTCTTGAATATGCTATAATAAGATTAGCACTTAAAAGTGTCTTTGACTCTTGAATATGCTACTATATAAGATTATGCTATAATAGGTTAAAAATATAAACTTGGCATTTAAAGTGAGAGCCAAGCTGGTTTTTTTGCTTTTAATGATTAAATCACCAAATAGTAGCCTAGTTTGATTGTTGTTTCAAGTGATCAGTTTTAACCTCACAAATGACTAATCGGTTAATATTGTTCTAGGTTGGTGAAACTTTTACAATCAAGTGGTGTAAATGGAATAGTTATGACTTGGGTTATGTGTAATGAGTAATACCGTGTATGCGGGAGAAGAGGTGATTTTTGTGATAAGAGTTCAAGAAACAAGATGTCGTAATCAAACTTTTAAGAAATCTGCGAAGTTGATGTGGATAAAAGTCATTTTTTCCTCTTATGTCTAAACAAAACAAACATTTTTTTTTCAGAAATATTTGCCTACAGAGGAAATAACAAACACTTTTTTTCTTTCGAAAATGGATGTCCGGCTGCAAATATAACTATAGTGATTTTTCCTTCAGTTTTTACTAAGTACTCGAAGTGAAACTCTAAAACGTGAAAACAAAAAGGTCACGAAGTATTAACCAAGTTTAACTATTGCTTTTAGGTAACTTAGCTTCTATCAGTTTAAAAAAAAAGTCACAACAATTGTATAATACTGAGAGTTTGAAAATTGAGTGCTTTATGTTATCGAGAAATTAATGACTTAATTAAAAGTGATGCGACTTGGCTACTATGCCTTCATCATCCATCATCTTGAAATCCTATGATAGTTAAGATTTGTTTTTTTTTGCAACATTCTGTTTCAATTTTGTAACTTCAAGAATTCACTAAATTTAATTCCTAATGTTTGTAGGTGTTATGTTTCCACATTTTTGCACTAAGTACAAGTTTGGCACATCTTATCCCTCAATGTAATCACAATTGAAACATTTTGATATTTAGGACTGACTAATAAGTTTTGTTTGCCGTTGCAGATTACCATGGAACCAAATTTTGATTTTCAAGGAAACTCAGGTTTCCTTCAGTCCTGGGAATGCTGCGCAAGTGGGGATTCAAACAAAAATGGGTGCTATTTGCTTTTGACAGATCAGTTACCTGTATCGGACGTACGTGATAACAGACTTGAAGCTTACAAGCGGACATGTCTCAATGATAACTATCGTTTTGTTGAGCGAGAAAAAAATGTGGGTGACTGGTTTGCTGGCCGAGCAGCTCAAACCCAGGTTGCAGATTACCAATATGATGAAGCATTAGGTCTGGGACAGTTGGTTATGCCTGTGTACTTTAATCATCTGGGTGCTGTGTTGAAACTTGCCGGAATCATCGAGCTTGTCACAGCTCAACACAATGAAACTTATGCTGCATATTTCAACCAAATCCAAGCGTCACTCGTGGTTAGTTATTTGTGCTGAAACATTGTCATATAAATTGATCTGTCCCAAAATAAATTTTATGTCACTAAAATTTTCCCTGCCGGCAGGTACTAAAACAGGGTGTTTTAAGATTTAACAAAGGATTTGAGGCGATTTTGGGTATGGGTTTGATAGTATTTGAAGATGTTAGTTAATTTTTAGGGCATGGGTTTGATACTTGTGGAATCATGAATCATTTACACCTTAGTTAATTATTGATGCAAATCACACAACACCTTAGTTATAGGTTTTCTTCACCTATGTATATCCTTGATGTTTGAAGGCATTATTAGGAATACTAAGTTTTCTATTTTTATTTATTTATTTATTATTATTTTTTCTTTTCTTTTGAACTAAAGGAACTCTAGCTTGGGTCATCGCAATCTTACTACCTTGTACTTTCCATTTTTTTTTTAAGTATTGCAGTTTACACAAATGTTAAGTGGTAACAAAAAGTTTTGTTAAGTGATTCATGAAATAATCTTTTTGTGCTTCTCTTCTTTGCAGGAGGTGAACTTAACATCCACTTATTTGGGGAAGACTATAAAAGTTGAATACAATCAACAATTGGTCAAATTTACTTTGCCCTTTTCAGCCAAACTTCCAGACTTGCAAGAACAAGTGACTATGAGGTTTAAAGAATTGAAGAACAAAGCATTCTCTATTGCGTATAAAGACACCAACCATATCCGTCATTCAATTTTGAGCGACCACGACCTCCACTTTTGCATAGAAGGGTCGATTTTAAACAGGACAACACTCATCAGAATGGTTGTTGAAGATGTGGTAGGATGATTGTTTCTCTTTATTTTCAAGTGACCACTGCCTCCAATTTTGCATAGCCGAGTCGATTTTGAACAAGACAACACTCATTAGAATAGTTGTCGAAGGCGTGGTAGGATAATTGTTTCTTTTTACTTTTATTTTGCAATGATGATTCTAACATATGCATCAAGGTAGATAGATGACTAGATGAACTTCAATTATTCAATAATTGCTGTATAGATACGCATTAGCATATAGTTATACACAATGATAGAAGCTAGGTTTATGGTTTCACGAAATGTTTTGTATTTTTTATAATGAATATGGTGTTACCTTATGTACAAACAGAGTCCATAAGTTTTTGCCTGTGTTCCTACTAAGTTGTATCACAACATAGGTGTATTCAACACTGTTGACGCACAGCATGATCCCTGGTTACATCTTTTAAGAACCAACAAGATCATGTGAGTGCTTAGCGTTAACCCATAAAGGAATAAAGGGGATTTTTTTTTTTTTTTTTTTTTTTTTTTTTTTTTTTTTTTGTTGGAAATGGAAGAAAATGTGAAAGAACATACAAGGACACAAGGCACCAAACAGAGGATTACACAGAACGGATGTGGTTTTCTTGTGAGGTTACATGGGAGGGGCAGGCATTTTTGGCCCAAATGTACGTGGCATCACCAGATTAATCTCGGAACCGTTTTCGACTATCCTCTAACCACCTCAAATGAACACACCTCAAGAGGTTTGAACCCTTAACCTCTCTGACTTCATCAGATTAATCTCGGAACTGTTTTCGACCCTTCCCTGACCACTTCAAATGTACACATCTGGAGAGGTTTGAACCCTTGACCTCTTGTTAGAGAGCTAAAAACCTTACCACTTGGCACACAGTGGAATACACAACAGGCCCTTAAATTGGCAGGCACCACACTCAAAACTGACTCACCCAAAGGACAACAAAGCATTCTTCCACCAACAAGAAATAAACACTACTTAGCAAAGAAGAAGAAAAAAAATAAAAATAAAGATCTATATAGGGATGCAAGAGACCATGTGAACAAAATGAGGAGAAACTCATATATTGCCATAAGAAGGATCACTTCTAACTTGATCTGCATTCCAAAACAAATCATCACATCGACTCATCACAAAAATACCACTTGACAGGTGAAAAAGCATAATTTAGATCGAGGTCCTTGATAGTGTACCCTAGGCTTCGGCCGTATCCTAGCCTCCGAGTCATACACGCATGATGATGCTCAAAGTGATCATTGGCGCAAAGCCTACTAGTGTAGTAAGGGAATCTGTCAATACACGAAAGTACATCTCATGAAGCCTGACCCTCCAAGAGGCCCCAACCTCCGAAAGAGATCTAGGCTTCGTACTAGAAGACAAACAAAGAATATTGCGTGGTCCATACCACCAATAACGGGTTTCCTGTATTCCCGTGCGTGCAATAACCGCACATGGGCAAGATCTCGCATCCTATACTTTTTTTTGGTGCAAAGGTTGAAATATTTATATTAATCACAAGAAATTACAATACATCACTTATTCAAAGGAATAGACATATCCATCCTGATACAATATGAAAGACTATACTATCTGATATCTGACATTCAAGTGTCCAATATCTGTTGCAGCACAAAACAGAGGACACCATTTGGATTCAGCTGCATTATCCCTTATGCAGCACAATCCTTCCATTTGATTCACCCATAAATGCACCAAAGACCATAACCTCATAATTACAATCCTAATCCACCTTCCAAACCTTGATCCTTCAACCAGCATCTACAAGAACCAAGTGGAAAAGTGGATAGGCATCATTATGTGAGTTATAGCCACCCATCATATTCCAGTCAAGGGCTATACCAGGTTTCTTACATTTCCATCTTTACAAATGGCTTCAGAAACCTAGGAACAGACACCTTGAGGGAGTACTCCTAACCTCCTGTGGTGAGACATTGATTGGACCAAGTAGATTCATCTTTCACTCCTCACTATTCCAATCATCATGTCCCACCCTACTGTTCATTCTACCCTTCACACGCAGGGAACCTACTTTATGATTCCTTATCAAACTTAAAGTCATATTCAAAACTGTGAAGAAACCTTAATTACCTAAGAAAGGCCTATTAAGTGTCACAACCTGAAAATGAGATAAGCCATCAAAGGTAATCAATGTACAAGGCTATCTGTTGTAAATGAACATAAAATACCATATCTTCTGAGACTAGAAGATGAGAGTATAAGGATAAACCTTTTATGATTCCATATATGTCAATGGAACTTGCAGATTTCTTGTGACAAATGGTGAATTTGCCCTAATATTTAACCCATAACAATTCATTTATTATGACTAAAAGATCAGAGTAGGCCATTATGTGATTATCACGAAAAATAGACCTGCACATATTGTCAACCGAAAAGCTCACCAAAGAACAGTGAAATAATCACATGTTATAATTTACTCACTATATTGTAATGAGAATGGGAGGTTATCCTAGTTTCACACAGACCGACACCACACGCAAACCAAGAATAAATTTTGAGACTCAGAAATATTAATGAATACTTAAGGACTCAAAAATACATTCAAGTATTACAAAACGACTTTAAAGATATAATATCTCATATTTGTGACGGTTCCAGGAAGGACCCGAATTTGACCCAGTTTAACGAGATGCGAGGATAAAAATACCACACTTTACTAATTATTCACTATATACTTAAAATTAAAAACAAACCAACACCCACTCACACAAACCCCAAGAACCTGTAACCCTAGATCACTATCTAAGTTTTGTCCGCCCACTTCATCTCCCCAAAACCCATCGAGCTATCATTTTCCCACCATCACCAATACTTTATCTCTTTGACCCAGGATCTTGTCTTCTTCACTGGCCTAGGAAACCCACCCAAGTCAAACTAGGATAAGCTCCATTGAAATAGAGATAGCACGCAAAGGGAAAGATTATCCCTCCCAAAACCGAAAGCTCCTATGGAATCACTCTCCATAAATCACCATTTAAGCTGCGCCTCTAAAGGTTATCGAATCACAAAATCACCCAAAACACATCAAAGATCTGAGAAGTTCTCAAGAAAGGTTAAGAAGGTGTTTGTGATTCGATTTGGAGGATTGGGGTAATCGGTATTGGAGCAGTGGCTACTCGGAATTAAAGTTTCATTCGAGCTTTTCATCCCACAAGAACCATTGTAAGGTTTGGAATTTGATTCGGACTTATTACATTTTTTTAGACTCATTTATGATGAAATTACTAGTCCAAATGAATAAGTTAAGTATTGATTTTGTTAGATTTCTGTCGGGTCGTATTCCCAGAAACACTAATAAATTTTGAGGAAAATAATTTAAGAAATATGGTATTTAGTTCGGGTCGAATGAGAATGATGATTTTGTGAGGAAAATTGTTAAATGTTGTTGTTATTGTTGTTGTGGCATAGGATCTTAGGCAAAACCCTATAACTCGTTGTGATTGATGAGATTGTGATTTCCCCAAGTCGAAGCAAGGATAGAAACACCTTAGTTTAGGCCAACTATTGTTAAAACGGGTTAGGAAACTAAGTCCCAATTCGTAGGACCAGGGATACATCGCTAGAAACATGAGCCCTTTGGCTCGTTAGAAAGCATGTAGGAGCACATTTGGGAGGTCACAAGCTTGTGGCCAAGAACGATGAGGAAATAGGAGCCTTACGCTAACGTTTTCCTCAGGTTGGATGTTAGACACAATGTGACCAACCTCAGTAGAGGAGATTTGTGGTCAAGCTATAGCGTGACAGTTAGACCCAGGGCTTGAGGGTTACACCCTCGGTTCGAATCATGTAAACACTCATTCGAACCATAGGCCGAAACCCCAAAAAGAGCTATCACCAATTCATTCCAACGCAAACACACCAAGGTAGATAGTAAACGAATAATGTGCTAAATCCTTTGTGGAAAAATAGGCATCAAGGAAATAGGAATATAGTAATATTTGAGTCCTAGAAAATAAGCTCATTTGAGGACAATCCCTACTCTTGTCGACACACCTGTAAAGCCAACAACCAAAGACCTTTGCTACACCAAGACTCCAAGGCTTTAGAGTGAGTAATACTCAAATTCTAGCCAGGAAGGCAAAAGCCTTAGACTTTGCTAATGACCATTTTCGGCAAAAAGGGGAGTTCCAGGAAGACAACACAAGTTTTACTTGTGAAGCATCCTGAAATTCCTTGTAATAAGTACCAGGCCGAGCCCAAAGGATTAGAACCCATGTAGAAGCCCAAACTTAAGCGCAACAAACACCCTTTGATTCCAGCCCTGAGATGGGCCTGAAAACAAATAGACCAACCCACTAGAACCTGTGACTAGTAGAGGGAACCAACCCAATTAACAACCCTTATTGCCCCCTCCCTCGAACCCAGTGGGCCACAGCCCAATTAATAAAAAGGCATACAAATCCGGTTAACATTTATGATATTAGTTGTCGCGAAACTTAAGTTTACAGGAGCCATTCACGAGAACACAAGGAAATAACTAACATATAAACGTGTAAAAACTTGTATAGCCGTACACTAAATGAATCATCACAACTGGAATAACATATAAAAACTTGAATAGCTTTAAAATAAAACACGACGACGAAAATTGAACCACTTAGATTATGCTAGCACCATATATATATATTGTCACGATTTCAAAGATGATAGAACAAATAGTTGGAGAAAGGAGACATGGGCAATTTCACAATTCCACAAATGGTGGAACATACTTACAACATAGGAAATATAAATTGTATACGAGTTCATGTGGAGTTAAAAAGTGAAACACAAGTGAAATAAATGATGAACCAATCCCACGTTAGGTTTAGACTATAACACACGTCGGAATACATATAAATTGACACCTACAAACGTCACTTTAAAACTAAGTCAAAGAATATAAACGTCACTAGTGAAAACATGGGAAGTTATATCAAACTTAACTGGAACAAATTAGACGATGTATATATTGTTCTAAATTAATAATATGTAAAAATGAGTCGTAATAGATTATTTATAACAACTTCACTAAAATATTAGTTAACCAAGTTTATTAAAATGATTAACGATATATTAAATTCTCAAACCATTTAACTAATAAGATGATAAACACCACATACGTTAGGTCATATTTTAAAAATCAACGTAAACGGACATAACGAACAAGTTACACAACTATATATATATATATATATATATATATATATATATATATATATATATATATATATATATATATATTACATCCCGACTAAATCCATTTAGGCGTTAGATGGTTCAATACCCCCAAATCCCTCATTCTATACACCTAAGCTATCCATAGGACCAAACCTTACCAGTTTCTAGGAAGAACCTTCGTCACCACCCTTACTGCCACACAAGCAACAACAACAACATAAGCACTCTGAAATATTGAAACTTAAAATTCTGAAAGAACTTAATTTAAATACTTGAAACTGAGACATGATTATTTACTATAGGTCGCGTGTTGGTGCCATACCTCCTTGCATACACTGCATCCATTGTTAAGGTGAGTTTATAGCCCCTTTTTACTATTACTTGTTTTGAATGAATGGGGTGAGAAACATGCAAATCCAATTTTGTGGACCATAAATACTATTATTGCGCAGTTAGCCTAAGTCTTGATATGTCCCCTACTGCCCGAATTTCATGAACCGTTAATTCCAGTCAGGAAGCGTGAATGTTATAAATAGATCTATTGGGAGTAATGTCCCCGTTCGGTTTGACCAGATAGGCAAACGAGCGTATACCATATCAATGTACAAGTGTCTGGGATAAACACTTGCCAGGGCTTTTATGAATTACATGCTTCTAGAGCATGCAGACCTGTTAAAGCTTCGGTTGCATGAACTTAGTGCTAGCGTAATAAAACATATATGTGACATTTCAATACTTAAACCAAAACTGTTGGTCCTAAGATGTTATATTTGTTTTAACTGAAACCTATGAACTCACCAACTTTTTGCTGACTTTTTAGCATGTTTTTCTCAGGAATCTTGGCTCGTGCAAAACGTGGCGAGGAACGGCAAGACGACAGATTTATACTTTGACCAATGCGTTTTAAATAATAATTAAGACTTGTTTTTGAGGGACCAGTAACATGTAAATGATTTTGAAATAAAATGATTGTTATATATATATTGAATCATGCTAAAGAGTACGTTTTATAAAAGGTGTAATTGGTTTCTCGATAACTTGTGTTATGATTTCCATTTCCATAGCACCCCATGGTATTAATGCTTCCGGAAGGTCAGATTTTAGGGGTGTTACAGATTGGCATCAGAGCCTAGGTTATCGAGAACTAGGTACATATAAACCCTAAACTATAACAACTTTTTCAAAAACAAGTCCCTATGACCGCCGCTTGCCTTGCTTGCCATGTTGCTTGAGATTTATTTTGACTTGACTGCATGTTATACTTTGTGACGTACTAAGTGTCTGCCATGTTGCTTGAAACTCGACTGTATGTTATAACTTGTGACGTACTAAGCATACTATGAGTACTACACATATATGTATGTCTATATACGCTTGACCCACACTAGTTATTATTTCAAGATACTTACACACATTTACCATTTTGTCACAAATTATGCCTTCCCACGACATCACTCAGACTTCACCAGGCTCAAGGGATTCCAACACACAGATGCCTCAAGATCACCATAACCATAACACCATTGAGCCTACACCACCATCACATACTCATACCATAGCAGCTACCCAGATTACCCCTACTATCCTTCGTCGTACTACACACATAATCATACGCCCATCTACCAGACCATCACCTCACACTGCAGAGAGTACCCAAAACCCTACCCATATCCTTCTAGTATCCCCATCCTGTTATAGGTCCTTACGCTCACAGATAGACGCCCCTACTACCCCAGCATCACCACCACACTCACCTACCCACTCACCCCCATGTCAGAGACTCAGGAGAAGCAATGACTCCTATTCAGCAGAGGGTGTAGGGCAGACTTTAGATGAGAGTGCTCCTGTCAAGGGTACAGGGGATGATGCTAACTCGGATTCGGGGATGGGACAGAGAGTAGCTGTACCTCGAATCAGCATAGTACTAGAGGATGTCCCTAGTACTTTTGAGATTGGAGAGAGCTCAAGAAGGGCTCAGGATGAGATAGAGGTTAGCCCAGAGATACCACATCCCTCACTCCCAGTGGCATCACCAGCAGCTACAGAGACTGATACTATCTCCCAGATCCAGACCCAACTAGACTTACAGACTGACATACTAGGTCTCCACTCCGATTTATTTGATGAGTTGTATCCAGCTCATTTCCAGCAGTATGATAGGGATTTCAGTCGACTCTATGCTAGAACACACTCCAACAGCTGAGACCTTCTTGACTTAGGAGACAGATCAGGTAGGATTGAGCAGACACAGGTTGTAGCTCAAGAGGCAGCTCAGATGATGCACGGGAGAATACTGATTCTAGAGGCTCAGGTTGCAGCATTGTTAAGAGCAGATCAGGCACACCATGATGAAAACTTAGCATTAAGGACTCGCCTTGTGGAAGTCGAGGCACAGCTTGGAGAGCATGCTTTTAGGTTCCGACACATGGATAGGACCAGGAGACAGTCTTAGTTATGATTAGTAGTGACTTGTTTAATTGAGTAGTTCTCAGTCAGTGTAGGACTTTATTAGTGAACTTGTAATTTTCAGACCATGTAATCAACTTTTAATCTATAACAAGTTCATTCCATTATATATTTCCATTAGTAATTTAATCATTTTCCTTTCGGAAACCACCGTGATGTTATAACTTTACCTCACCTTCCCAAAAAAAAAATCTCCCAATTATCCTTGGACAAATGACAGCCTTATACGATACTTCATTAATAACCTGTAAAATGCCTTGTTCATTCCTTTTAGCCGCAAAAATCCCCAGAACCCCAACATTCACACAACTACTAAATTCACCAATCGTTTATAACCCTACTTAAAGGTCATCAATCGTTTCATTACAAATATTACCCAATTTACCTCACTCCAAATCTCCCTACTATCCCCCCCTCAAATAACAAACCATATTTTAGACGCCCCATAAAATTCCTCGAAAAATATTTCCCATTACCACCCTCACCAGAAAATATATCCCCGTCAACTAAACTCGACACCTCTTCCACCCAGCCTAACTCCTAGTCCAAATGATACACAAGAAACAATGACCCAAAATTGTTACCGCAAGATAAATCATCTACCCCGTCCCGAGAAACCAAAAGGATTACATAGGATGGAAATATGAGAATTAAGTAACCCTATTAGCAATAATGAGAACAAATTCAACCTAGATATCATAAGAGGTTTACCTTGCCCCTGTTACGACTTAGTCCGATAGGAAAACCCACAATTTCCGACTACCGTCGACTAACACCTCATACTGACCTCTTCCAGCACCAATTTGACCAAGCCTTAAAACTGATAGTTATTAAGCAAATTGTAACCCCGTAGATAGCTAGAACACATATGAACCGTATAGCAATGGTGTTAAAGGACCGTGACGATTATATTCAGATCCTTAAGCCTTCCTTCCGTACGTTACACTGCGCACTTGAACGAACTGACTGGTCGATTGCTGATAGCCATCAACATGGTACTACCAAGATGAAACCCTACGCGTCAGATAATCCATATCTCGCTGAGCCGACAGATTGACTACTGAGAATGGTCAACATCGTCCTTCTAAGACTAAAAGTTTAGAACTATGAGACATTACCCACCGAAACATGAAAATTTTAACAATATCCATAGTATACACCAGGCGCCATAATATTCTATCAAGAATTTCCAAGGTAGGAAATATTCGTCCGTAAGACTCATAAGATTTTAGCCACAAACAAAGGATTCCTTAGAAAGAACGAACAATAAATAAACTATAAGACCCTTAATAACCCAGGGACTTACTAAGATTAACTGGCGACTTAATAGAAACCTCGAAGCCTCACGGAATGGCCCGAACCTTTATCGTAGGATTTAAATTGTCCATCTTTTCACTAAACCCTTAGAATTTCAAACTAACCTTGGACAAGAGATTCTAGCAACGCGTTGTTGAGCACAAAAAGCAAACCTCAGAAAAATTAGTCAAACACCATCACCCAGACTATAGGTATCGGCATAACACGCTTTGGTAAAATTCACCGAAATAAGACTTGTTATCCCTAGCTCATAAGACACCAGGGACACCTTAGGAGTCCAGACCGTAAGACTATTATGTTTACTAGGAGACTTAAATCCTAAACAAGAATCATTTAAGGACCTTAAAGTATCAAAGGAAATCTCCTACAAAGTTCTCACTAGAAAATATACCTCAGACCGATATATTTACATTGGACCATTGACTAGACCGGTTAGAACAAGATGCCTCTCGAATAAGACTTGCAGTAGGACATATATCTAAGACTATAAGTTTCGCTTGTTACCAGATTTCCAGTTTTACCCAACTAGACATTCAAAGTGTACACTAGGATATTAGTAAGAACATGAACCTCATTTATACTTTCCTTCCGATATTTTTCCTTAGAGATCTACCCCTCCTAGAATGTGCTTTATCAATTGTAAGACACATATGACCTCCATTTAAGATCTCACTCATTTTCATCTTTTATGGTATAGATGAATCCTACAGGAAGGACAGCCAACGCCGTTCATGACCAGCCTATTGCTGCCACTGTCCCAGCTGAGAACGGAGCAAACCTGCTTATCATAAACCCAGCCATGCTAGACGTGTTAGTTAATCATCTAGCCGCAGCAAAAGCCAACAACAAGAACACTGAGATCGGATGCTCCAAACCTAGAGATGACAGCCAACGCCGTTCATGATAGCCAACGCTGTTCATGACCAGCCTATTGCTGCCACTGTCCCAGCTGAGAACGGAGCAAACCCGCTTATCATAAACCCAGCCATGCTAGACGTGTTAGTTAATCATCTAGCCGCAGCAAAAGCCAACAACAAGAACACTGAGATCGGAAGCTCCAAACCTAGAGATGACAGCAACCACACTGGCACTTATCAAGAGTTTCAAAAGGCCATGTCTGGAAATCTTAATGGAACTGAAGGAACCATTGCTGTGATAAGATGGATGGAACGGCTGGAAGCCATGTTCCAAGCATGTGGATGTGCAAAGGAGGATAGGGTAAAGTATGCTTCGCTCACCTTCACTGATGATGCTCAGGCTTGGTGGAATAACCATCTGAAGGTCACAGGCATTGATGCTGCTTATGCAATGCCCTGGGAAAGTTTTAAGGAAATGGTGCGTAGGAAGTACTGCACCTACAGTGAAATCAAAGGAATGGAGGAAAAGTCTTGGAATCCAAATGTGCGAAGGGATAGTGCTACTGCACGCCGTCAAGAGAAAGCACCAATGAGCCCCGAGATGATCCAGACAGAAGCTCGGCTAAGGGAAAGGTATTTAGGAAGTTTTCCCCCGTTCCAAGGGGAAAACGACACTAACTCCAAGACCACTAAACCCCAAGGACCCACAAATGTGGCCCGCATGCCAATCGGATCAACGGCTAGGACAAATGGCGGGAGAGCGGCTGAACTCAAGAGAAAATGGGAAGACCACTCCAAGGGTCGAGGAAGTGTTAGTACCCCTGCTGCAGGCACCAACATGAATAGGGGGTATGCTGGAAACTTACCAAAGTGCAATGCGTGCCCATTTCATCATCGTGGACCTTGTCCCATGCGGTGTGGAAATTGCGGAGGAGTCGACCATTGAACCAAGAACTGCGAGGCTTTTGCTCATGAAATTGACTCCAGACTCACCACCGCAGTCTGCCTTGATTGTGGAATGATTAGACACTATAGGACTGCTTGCCCCGGGCCGAGAAGTGGAAGTGAGAGGGTCATTCAGAACCCAAATAGCATGATGAATGGACTTGCAGCTTGGAACTCTTTCTTCGCATGATGACATCTACCTTTAGGTTCCCTTAGGTCGTAATTTCCCGAATAATTGTACTTCTTAAGAGACATGTTGTAATGGTAGTTTGTACGAACCTCTTTGTAGTGAATTTCCTTACTTTTGGGATTAAGATATTATGATGCCTCTTTTCTTACCCCATCGCTTTAAGACCCGTTCACTTATTTTGTACACCGGTGATGACTTGTTGCGATCTCCAAACCAATAGAAACCAAATATCATAATAACTAAACCTAGCATCGCATCATCAGTCCTAAACTAAGCATAGCCTGATCACCTATGTTCAGTTCAGGGAGGATCATGCCTTGATGCGAATAGTCATTGTGTGAGACTCCTGCACCCTAGAACTTTCAATGCAAATCTTGACCATTGAGTTACACCTGGCACTCACCAAGCCCTGAATTCACGTAGAAAGTAGAACTAGAGACCCTAGAACCTTTAGAACCCAAACCCCTTCAGGTATTTCTAAGTGAAAACCGAGGACGGTTTTCATTCCTAAGATGGGGAGGATGTGACAAACGGTGAATTTGCCCTAATATTTAACCCATAACAATATATTTATTATGACTAAAAGATCAGAGTAGGACATTATGTGATTATCACGGAAAACAGACTTGCACATATTGTCACCCGAAAAGCTCACCAAGGAACATTGAAATAATCACATGTTATAATTTACTCACTATATTGTAATGAGAATGGGAGGTTATCCTAGTTTCACACAGACCGACACCACACGCAAACCAGGAATAAATTTGAGACTCAGAAATATTAATGAATACTTAAGGACTCAAAAATACATTCAAGTATTACAAAACGACTTTAAAGATATAATATCTCATATTTGTGACGGTTCCAGGAAGGACCCAAATTTGACCCAGTTTAACGAGACGCGAGGATAAAAATACCACACTTTACTAATTATTCACTATATACTTAAAATTAAAAACAAACCAACACCCACTCACACAAACCCCAAGAACCTGTAACCCTAGATCACTATCTAAGTTTTGTCCGCCCACTTCATCTCCCCAAAACTCATCGAGCTATCATTTTCCCACCATCACCAATACTTTATCTCTTTGACCCAGGATCTTGTCTTCTTCACTGGCCTAGGAAACCCACCCAAGTCAAACTAGGATAAGCTCCATTGAAATAGAGATAGCACGCAAAGGGAAAGACTATCCCTCCCAAAACTGAAAGCTCCTATGGAATCACTCTCCATAAATCACCATTTAAGCCACGCCTCTAAAGGTTATCGAATCACAAAATCACCCAAAACACATCAAAGATCTGAGAAGTTCTCAAGAAAGGTTAAGAAGGTGTTTGTGATTCGATTTGGAGGATTGGGGTAATCGGTATTGGAGCAGTGGCTACTCGGAATTAAATTTTCATTCGAGCTTTTCATCCCACAAGAACCATTGTAAGGTTTGGAATTTGATTCGGATTTATTACATTTTTTAGACTCATTTATGATGAAATTACTAGTCCAAATGAATAAGTTAAGTATTGATTTTGTTAGATTTCTGTCGGGTCGTATTCCCAGAAACACTAATAAGTTTTGAGGAAAATAATTTAAGAAATATGGTATTTAGTTCGGGTCGAATGAGAATGATGATTTTGTGAGGAAAATTATTAGATGTTGTTGTTATTGTTGTTGTGGCATAGGATCTTAGGCAAAACCCTAGAACTCGTTGTGATTGATGAGATTGTGATTTCCCCAAGTCAAAGCAAGGATAGAAACACCTTAGTTTAGGCCAACTATTGTTAAAACGGGTTAGGAAACTAAGTCCCAATTCGTAGGACCAGGGATACGTCGCTAGAAACATGAGCCCTTTGGCTTGTTAGAAAGCATGTAGGAGCACATTTGGGAGGTCACAAGCTTGTGGCCAAGAACGATGAGGAAATAAGAGCCTTACGCTAACATTTTCCTTAGGTTGGATGTTAGACACAATTTGACCAACCTCAGTAGAGGAGATTTGTGGTCAAGCGATAGCGTGACAGTTAGACCTAGGGCTTGAGGGTTACACCCTCGGTTCGAATCATGTAAACACTCATTCGAACCATAGGCCGAAACCCCAAAAAGAGCTATCACCAATTCATTCCAACACAAACACACCAAGGTTGATAGTAAATGAATAATGTGCTAAATCCTTTGTGGAAAAATAGGCATCAAGGAAATAGGAATATAGTAATATTTGAGTCCTAGAAAATAAGCTCATTTGAGGACAATCCCTACTCTTGTCGACACACCTGTAAAGCCAACAACCAAAGACCTTTGCTACACCAAGACTCCAAGGCTTTAGAGTGAGTAATACTCAAATTCTAGCCAGGAAGGCAAAAGCCTTAGACTTTGCTAATGACCATTTTCGGCAAAAAGGGGAGTTCCAGGAAGATAACACAAGTTTTACTTGTGAAGCATCCTGAAATTCCTTGTAATAAATACCAGGCCGAGCCCAAAGGATTAGAACCCATGTAGAAGCCCAAACTTAAGCGCAAAAAACACCCTTTGATTCCAGCCCTGAGATGGGCCTGAAAACAAATAGACCAACCCACTAGAACCTGTGACTAGTAGAGGGAACCGGCCCAATTAACAACCCTTATTGCCCCCTCCCTCGAACCCAGTGGGCCACAGCCCAATTAATAAAAAAGGCATACAAATCTGGTTAAAATTTATGATATTAGTTGTCGCGAAACTTAAGTTTACAGGAGCCATTCACGAGAACGCAAGGAAATAACTAACATATAAACGTGTAAAAACTAGTATAGCCGTACACTAAATGAATCATCACAACTGGAATAACATATAAAAACTTGAATAGCTTTAAAATAAAACACGACGACGAAAATTGAACCACTTAGATTATGCTAGCACCATATATATATATATTGTCACGATTTCAAAGATGATAGAACAAATAGTTGGAGAAAGGAGACATGGGCAATTTCACAATTCCACAAATGGTGGAACATACTAACGACATAGGAAATATAAATTGTATACGAGCTCATGTGGAGTTAAAAAGTGAAACACAAGTGAAATAAATGATGAACCAATCCCACGTTAGGTTTAGACTATAACACACGTCGGAATACATATAAATTGACACCTACAAACGTCACTTTAAAACTAAGTCAAATAATATAAACGTCACTAGTGAAACATGGGAAGTTATATCAAACTTAACTGGAACCAATTAGACGATGTATATATTGTTCTAAATTAATAATATGTAAAAATGAGTCGTAATAGATTATTTATAACAACTTCAATAAAATATTAGTTAACCAAGTTTATTAAAAAGATTAACGATATATTAAATTCTCAAACCATTTAACTAATAAGATGATAAACACCACATATGTTAGGTCATATTTTAAAAATCAACGTAAACGGACATAACGAACAAGTTACACAACTATAGTGTGTGTGTGTATATATAATATATATATATATATATATATATATATATATATATATATATATATATATATATATATATATATATATATATACATATTTTAAAAATCCCTCATTCTATACACCTAAGCTATCTATAGGACCAAACCTTACCAGTTTCTAGGAAGAACCTTCGTCACCACCCTTACTGCCACACAAGTAACAACAGCAACATAAGCACTCTAAAATATTGAAATTAAAATTCTGAAAGAACTTAATTTAAATACTTGAAACCGAGACATGATTATTTACTATAGGTCGCGTGTTGGTGCCATACCTCCTTGCATACACTGCATCCATTGTTAAGGTGAGTTTATTGCCCCTTTTTACTATTACTTGTTTTGAATGAATGGGTTGAGAAACATGCAAAACCAATTTTGTGGACCATAAATACTAATATTGCGCAGTTAGCCTAAGTCTTGATATGTCCCCTACTGCCCGAATTTCATGAACAGTTAATTCCAGTCAGGAAGCGTGAATGTTATAAATAGATCTATTGGGAGTAACGTCCCCGTTCGGTTTGACCGGATAGGCAAACGAGCGTATACCATATCAATGTACAAGTGTCTGGGATAAACACTTGCCAGGGCTTTTATGAATTACATGCTTCTAGAGCATGCAGACCTATTAAAGCTTCAGTTGCATGAACTTAGTGCTAGCATAATAAAACATATATGTGACATTTAAATACTTAAACCAAAACTGTTGGTCCTAAGATGTTATATTTGTTTTAACTGAAACTTATGAACTCGCCAGCTTTTTGCTGACTTTTTAGCATGTTTTTCTCAGGAATCTAGGCTCGTGTAAAACGTGGCAAGGAACGGCAAGGCGGCAGATTTATACTTTTACCAATGCGTTTTAAATAATAATTAAGACTTGTTTTTGAGGGACCAGTAACTTGTAAATGATTTTGAAATCAAATGATTGTTATATATATATTGAATCATGCTAAAGAGTACATTTTATAAAAGGTGTAATTGGTTTCTCGATAACTTGTGTTATGATTTCCATTTCCGTAGCACCCCATGGTATTAATGCTTCTGGGTGTTACATTTCTTGAACCTCATCATCTGCTAAAGCATAACTATAATTCCAAACACCCCTTTATTCCAGCCTGGAACTTTTATTCAGAATACCCTTCACTTATTCATTGCAATTGAAACTGCATAACTAGACATGTCATTACCACTCCAATCAATACAGTCCTCGCTCAAAATCTCCTCTACTTATTTGAACATTTTCTTAGAAATTTGACATTCCACAACTGTTCAGCTTTGAGAACATTTGCAGTCTGTTTAACTGTGATGGATGTCATCTTGGCTCTTAAATCTTCACACAAAATACCAAATACATCCTCTTCACTTCTCTTACAATTATTAAAAAAATCTCCAATTCCTTTCTTGCCAAATGTAGTACACTACAACATCAAAACTAAGTTTTCTGATGTTACCCCAAAAACTCCTTCCATTTTTTCTTTGACTTAAAGCTTTCACAGTATCCTCCCAGGTATCTTCATTGAGTTTAATTTTTGCAATATCACACACTTTCTTCCATAGTTCTTGAGCAAATTAACACCTAAAAAATAAGTGATCATGTGAATCAGTTTCTTTATTACATGAACTGCACACAAAGTTCCTGTTTGGGTACCACTTGGCTAGTTTGTCTTGTGTACATAGTTTTGACTTTACAGCCAGCCATAGGATAAATGTGTGTTTAGGAATGCAATTTGGATGCCATACAAGATTTTTCCAAGACACTTGATTAGAATTACCCTTGACATCTCACCAAACAGTGCTAGTAGAGAACTTCTTTTCATGAATGTGTGTTTAGGAATGCAATTTGGGTGCCTTACAAGGTTTTGGTCACTCTTTTTTGATGAAAACGGCCACAAAACTAAACAATGTGACCATATGATACCTACGGTGGCGCGACTTTTTGTCACACACACCCAAAAAAACGTGTGTGACTATATGCATATAGTCACGCATTTCCAGTGTGACGATAGGCAGAATCTGTACCAGTGCAAGCTCATCAGGATGATTCTTTAAATTTGGGACTGCAATGTTTGTTAGCCAAGTATACTTAACGAACCAGCTTAGAGGCCACTTCCAAACTTTTTCATTCATCACATCTGCAATATTATCAGAATCTTTGAATCATGCATAGAAAATCTGTTTTTTGCTTATAACACTGGATAAGGATGTTTCACTGTTCCATTTATCATGCCACACATTAATGCTTTGCCATCACCAACCTTGTACCTCATATGTCTTCCCACTATATCTTTGAGATTGAGGATACTTTTCCATCCCTAACTGTCTTTAGGTTCAACTATCAGAGATTTCCATCCCCAAATGTCTTCCCACCGCATCCTATACTTAGAGCTTTCCTATTGGCTAGAGAGAATGTGCTTCACCCGAATCGATCTGGTTGAGACACGTGGCTGGATATAGGTCTTTCCTAGATCATGCCTATAAATACCCATCTCATTTACACATTTCAGGTATGTCATCACTGATTGCTTACTCTCTTCATCTAGAACACATTTATCCTTTAACCAATGACTGATTCTCACGTCAGAGCCGGTTCTTAGGGTCTATCCCAGCTCTCCGACTAATGAAGCGTGTTTCTTTGACTTATTTTAGGCCATCTCAAGCTCTTAGAAGTGTCCTATCTACAACTCAAGTAGGTTCTGATCATCAAGTGCAAACCATTGTATGATCAGTGGCCCCATCCGTGGGACCACGTTACTAAACAGCTTTGTTGGTTTGTTTGATATATGTTTTCAATACTTCTATTAACAAAATGGTGGTAGAAGCAGGCTCGGTGCCTCCACCAACAATGTTTTTAGCTTCATCGAAAGTGTTTATGGAGACTTCCAAAGGATTTCGCGAAGAGTTCCACAAATTGCCAGTCAAACACTCACAAACCCCATGTCGACCATAACAACCACCAGCCAAATGAATCCAATTACATCGGTGCATCCAGATACGCACACTATTGATGAAGCATTCATAATGGCTAACTTTTCACAGTTGGAGCCTCTCATGAGGAGAAGGGTGAGAGAACTAAGGCTAAGTGGTGTAAGGACTTAGTTAGAGTATTCATGTGAAGAGTATGAAGAAGAAATGGAGATGGATGCTCCACCGGGCTTCTAAATGTAAGGTCATCAACCTTCGCCTCCAGTGAATCAGACTTAAAGGAACCTCCCACCATTGCTTGTTGCACACTTAAGGAGTAACCAATCAAGACTATAATGCCTTTGTCTCGACAGACTAATATCCCCCCTTTGGGAAACCAGTTGACCAATAGCGGTGTTGGAACTCAGCAACATACTCACCAAGTTCAAGATAACTTGCAAGGATACCCCCTGAATTTCAATAATGCTCAAGTATGGGAAACTATCCTTTGAATGGGTTACACCATCCTTATCCTATAAACGAAGGATATCCTCCGAATGGGGTATACCCCCAAATGGAGTGTATCCCTTGAATGATGTATACCCTCCAAATGTTCTTAATCGTCTAAGTAATGTATATCCTCCAAGTGGAACGTATCCCCCGGGTAGGACATATCATCCGAATGGAACATACCCTCCGAACAGTGTATACCCTCCAAATGGGACCTACCATTCGTATGGGACATATCGTCGAATGGGAGGTATGATGCATATCCTCTGAATGGAACATATCCCTCAGCAATTTTCTATCCTCCGATAAACATAAATCCTCTTCATAACACTTATTCTCCGATGGGAATGTACAACACCTGGGCTCCATGGCAACCAAACCAAGAGGGAGGAAGTTGGAATGGCGCTTTTAGCACGTCTCTGTTGGTTAGATGGATAGAGGACTTTCAATTCCTAGATGGGTTGAAGGTTTCGAGTCACGTAGGTCATTATGATGGAAATAGAGACCCAAATATTCATACACATCTTTGAAGGAGCTATATACATAGAGAAGTGATCAATGTCAGTGTCTTGTCATATGTTTGTTTATACTTTGAAGGACTCCGTGAGAATATGGTGGGATAGTTTGAAAAAAGGGAGTGTCGCAACTTTTGAATATTTGAAAAAAGGTTTCGGACTCACTTTAATCAAAAAAAGAAGCAAATGAAAACGCACTTGACAGTTAGTAACATCAAAATAAAGGAAGTGGAGAGTATACGAGCATTCATGACACGATATACCGATGAAACTGCGTAGATAAAGAGGCTTTATGAAGATCAAAGAATCTTAGGATTCATCCATGGAGTCAAAGTTAAATTCATAGTGAAATTCCTCTACGAACCTTCCAGACTCTTATGACGGGCTTATGAAAAAAACATACAAATAGCTACTGGCAGAAGAGACTGCCTCGGAGGGTAGACCTATTATCGCCATGGATAATCAGGATATGAGCCAAAAGGGTGAGCCATGGGATAATTCTGGTAAGAAGTTGAAGGACAAAAGAGAAAGGTTTAGTACCTATAAAGAACCTAATCATCGTATTCTTCAAAGCCTAACCAAATCTTCGAGAGACATACTAACATTAGAAAAGGTAGGCCAAGGGTTCAATAAACCTCTGATAATGATATAGATGGCTCAAAACATGACTAATTATTGTGAGTTCCATGAAGACCATGGTCATGTCACAAACTCATGTAGAGCGTTGAGAAATCAATAGAAGAGGTAGTAAGGTCGGGAATAATGGAACTATATAGCTAGTCACGTGTATATTTTAAACTTTCGATATATAAATCATCATATTAATAATCAAACAAGCGGAAGCAAATAATAACAATTATCAATACATGTATATGGATCTTTATGTATTATGAAACAATATACCATATACATGGTTACAACATAATCAATCAATCATCATGTCATGTTAATATCAATTACTACATAATTTATATTAACATAAAACCAAGAAGATTAAAGAGACTTACTTTTGATTTTCACAAGATGATACGAATCGAACCCCCGAACACTACTTATTGTTCGGTACAAATTAAACCCGGACTCAACACCACGATTAGGTTAAAAAAACAAAGCACAAAGTGTGTTTGTGTTTCGTTTTGGCGTCGGCCAAAAACAATAGAGGGGAGGGAGGAGGGTTTTAATTGCTGTAGAAATTAGAAGGGGTGGCAGAGGTTGAATAGTTTCATCGTTTGTAATTATGTTTAAAAAAAAATTTAGTTCCTTTTTGAAAAACCGTTTGATTCAAAGTTATGTGATATCTATGAACACAATAATGATGCGTAAAGTAAAAACACAAAGTGTGTTTGTGTTTCGTTTTGGTGTCGGCCAAAAACAATAGAGGGGAGGGAGGAGGGTTTTAATTGCTGTAGAAACTAGAAGGGGTGGTCGGGGTTGAATAGTTTCACGTTTGTAATTATGTTTTAAAAAACTTTTAGTTCCTTTTTGAAAAAACCGTTTGATTCAAAGTTATGTGATATCTATGAACAAAATAATGATGCGTAAAGTAAAGACAAGAGATAAAGGAAGAGGACAACCAAACCGAGACGCGGAGATTTATAGTGGTTTGGCACGAAGCTCACTCTTCGTCCTACTCCACTCCTCGAGTACCACACTCGAGAGTTCACAATCACTATGTCAACACACTCTCTTTAGGCGGAGCAAACTGTACACCAAAGCTTACACCAATTTACCGACACTAAGTGGAATGTCGAGTCATAATCCTAGCTAGAACCAATCTACACAAAAGCCTACGTGGCTACACGGACATACACCCATTCCACTTGAATCTTCACATAATTTAAGTCTTCATGGACCTTCACCCGATCCTAGTCTTCACTTCACGGGCTTACACCAAGTTTAAGTCTTCACACACGGACTTACACCAAGTCCAAGTCTTCACACACCGACACACGAACTAACACAAAGTCCTAATCTAGATACACCACTTAATGGACTTACACTTTGTACGTATTTATCCTAACACACCTAATCACGACTCACACATAAGTCGGATATACAAATTTACAATATACACAAAAGTGATAGTTTGGGGGAAGAAAAGAATCGTAACACAAGTTACGTGTGTGTGTGTGTGATGACTAACACTTCGTTTCTTGACGAATACGAGCATTCTTCTCTTGCACTTTGATATAGAGGGTAACGGGATCACTTATAAACACATATCGACATGTTATAGTGATCAAAGAAGGGAGGAAGAAAGAACAGAATGTTTTTGTGCAAAGAGGCATATTTTTCTGTGTGAAACAGTGAAGTATTTATAGGCACCAGGAGGAGTGAGGGATGGTCCCTTAAAGTTGGACGGTCCTGTATATATAAGGGACTATCTGGGCATTTACGGGACCGTCACCTAAGACGCTCCTGTTTTTATCCTGATGTGGTGAAAGTTTATCTAGTGAAAAACTTATCTGGTTTAGGCGGGAAAGATAGCTGTTCGTAGATTTGAAATTCAAATTTATTTTCTTTAATAAAACATTTCTTTTTAATTACAAAAATACTTTTGTGAAAATATTTTGTCACATAAAAATGTGAGGTTTTGAGAAAAATAAATTATTTGATCACTTTACTAATGTCGGTATTGTGTTTGTTCATACCTGAAGTGATGTTGTAGTCGGTACGTTGTTGAAACAATTTTTCTCGATTAAAAACTTATCAAGTGTAGGTTTACGTAACGTGTTTTTATATTTTGTGATTATCAAAACGTAAAGAGACCGAATAATGCAAATGACGTTTTTGACATTATTTGTATTAACAATCTCCCCCTTTTTGATGATTACAAAATATAAACTCATTTTAGGTAAAACTATATGTTAATAAGTTTTTAATGAGTTTTCGTTTACTTCTCCCCCTTTTGGTAGAATAAAAAAGGCTTTGTCGATGTGTAGAGAGGAAAGAAATCGACGGTACTAAGGCTCCCCTTGCTTAGTTCTCCCCCTAGATGAGGGCATCGGGGAATCGAGCTATGGTGTTGTGCTACAAAAACAAGTTTGAATACAATGCACATACACATATTTGTATGAGAGTTAGAGGGGGTGAAAAGAGAATTGAGATAGATAGAAGTAGATTGGATGAGAAGAAATGATGAGGGGGAGGGTGAAATCAGATAGATTTAGCATGAACCAGATAATTCAGATTAAGCAGGGAAGAGAGATCAGATATTTAATACTGACTGGGGACGGTCCATCATACACACCAACGGTCCCTTAAATATTGGGGACTGTCCATGTATAAGGGACCGCCGCCAATGTGCGAGTTTTAGGCAAAATCTTGTGATTTAATCATAAACCATTTTAAAGATAGAAACCATAACAAGCATCACATCATAAAAGCATAGATTTCAGTATTCGTTATGTTAACCTAAGTTAATATTATGAATTAACACAAGTATCACACCACATAAGAGCTAAATTTTGCGGAAAACTAGAAGGGGGGTTGAATAGTTTTACCGTTTTAAAAATTAATTAGCTTTGAATACTTAGTGTGATTTCAACTAATGAAAATATCAAACAATAAATAACATGAAAGTAAGGAAAGAAACGATCAAACCACAACACGATTGTTTATAGTGGTTCGGTCTACAAGGACTCTCTTCCTTGCCCTACTCCACTCCTCGAGCCTCTAAATCAAGAGTTTTTCTTCACTACGAAACAAGCTCCCTTCTCGGCGGAGAAAACCTTTACAAACGTCGCTTACACTATTTCCAGTACAAAGTTAAATACCGAGTTCTTTTACAAGGGTACAACCACTCCTGATACTCTATGTATTTGGAGGACTAAAATACTAACTAATCACTACTGAGGTATTATGATTGTTTGGTACAAACAATGATGTATGAATAACAACAAATTCACTCAGTGACTAACTAACAAGTCTTGCAACGCTTTGTTGAATCTTGTGATGCTTTGATCTTCTTGGTATAAAGAAAGATCACTTAAAATGAAATATGAAATATGAATGGGTTAGATATGAATGAAAGAATGTATGATGTCGTTTATGCTTATGAGTGATGAGAAAACATGAATGTGTGGCTTGCTATTTATAGGCCAACTGCCTCAATAAGCCACGGATGGGACGGATCCAAAATGAGGGATACGTCCATGTATGAGTTTGGTTCCGTGGGAACCTGACAGCAAATCTTCAAAAATCTTCACCAAATCTAACCAAGATATTTCCATATCTTTTCATTGAGTAAGGATCTAAACAAGATATGCATATGATTTTCAAGTGATCTTCAAAATCTCTAAAAGATTTCAAAGTGATGCATGCCATGATGTCATCCAAATTTAGAATTAAAATGTATATGAATGTAACTTGTAAAATGTATATGAATATGTAACATGTATGTACTAGTGACTATATATGTAACATGTAGATGATATTATGTGTTTATGAAAAGCTTGTGACTATATATGTAAAAGACTTAACTATATTTATGTTTTGCTAAAAATAAAGTTTATAATTGTCATTAACAAAATATAGCAAAGATCGTAAAATATAAATAACGTTTTTTAGACGATATTTGTATTAACAATCTCCCCCTTTTTGTTGAGGACAAAACATAAAGTTTATTTTTAAGAAATGAGATAAATAGAGTGCAAGTCTTTTAAAAATATAGATTAAACTAGTTTTATGCAATTTTAAAATCAATTTAGGCATTTTAAATTTTATAAAACATGTGATGTATGAGTTTAATATTATCTCCCCATTTTTGTCGAAACAAAAAGAAGAAATACGTAGCGGAATGTAGTGCAATCCCTTGTTCAATATTCCCCCTATTTAGGGTGCCAAGTATATATGATGCATGGATTTTGAGTGCTTGATTAGCTACCCCTTGGAAAATATTCCCCTAGTTAGGGTGCCAAGTATATGATGCATGAATTAAGAATGCTACAAAACAAAGGTTAGTGCTTGATTAGCCCCCCCTGGTCAATACTCCCCCTAGTTAGGGTGCCAAGTATATGATGCATGAATTAAGAATGCTACAAAACAAAGGTTAGTGGTAAATAAGAAGTCACAACCAACCATGTACAATAGAAATCACAATCAACACACAAACATCATCAAACATCTTTCATTAGAAAATATTTTGTGACAAAAGTCACAAAATTTGGCTATAATGGAGATGCAATAAAAATCCTAAAAGGAAAAAAAAAAAAAAAACTTAAAAAAGAAAAATCCTAAGATATAAAGCTCCTAGTGTGAGCATCTATTGAGGAGGATGAGAAAGAGCATTAAGACGCTCGAGGATGTGGTTCAAGATGAATCTCATCTCGTTTTGTAGCTCATGAACCAAAATGTTGGTTCTTTGAGTGAGATGAGCGGTTCGTTCACACATGGGGCAACCATGGCGAGGGAAGTTTGGTGGTAGGGTAGGTTCGTTTGTTGGTGGTGGTGGTGGTGGAACATAGGTGGATTGGTGGTTGGGATTTGGTGGAGTGATGGAGGAAAGCAAGGTGGATTGTAGGTGCATTGCGTCATGGAGGTGAGAATCCACCATGTTGGAAAAGGCATAGAGGTGGTCAAGTTCCTCATTTATTTGACTTTGAGTTTGTGGAGGGTCAATCCACATTGACTCGTCAATGCCTTGAAGTGTTGAGGTTGGTGAGAAGAGTTGAGGTTGAGGTTGTTGAGGTGGTGGAGCTTGATCTCCGTATAGAGGGCTATGAATTTCCTATAAATGGGTGGAAGAGTATGGTTGTTGTTGTGAAGGTTCACTCTCAAATGGCAATGGTGTGATTGGTTGATCTAGGTGGTAGTCTTCTAGAGTTTCCAAGTAGGGTGTGAGAGGTCGGTGGTGTGGCAAACAACTCTATAAGATGGAGTTTTGGAGATCTTGGAGGTAATGGTGATTTGGTAATTGAGATGGGGGGAGGTGGTGTGTGTGGCCACTGGTGTTTTTTTGGTGGTGGAGTTGTTATGATTATTGGTGAAGGTGTTGGAGTGGACAGGTGAGGAAATTTTCATCATTGATTGGAGATGAGATGTTTAGTGGTGATGAGTCTGATGATGAAGAGTTGAGGTTGACAAAGCACATGGCTTACACTCATCCTAGCAGTTCTCCTAGATGGTCTTGTTGGGGATGAAGAGTTGTTTGGCTTTGTCATTGTGAAGAAAATGGTTGAGATATGAAGAAATTTACTAGAAAATGGTGGTGAAGGTGTGAGAAATGATCATCCTCAAGGTTTCTAATTTGGTAGAATTCCAAGAATTATGGAAAAGTGTATTTGGATTTGATGTTAAACCATACAAAAATGGTGGTTTCTAATGATTTGGAAGTGGAAGGGAAGGTTGTCCAATCATGAAAGTCAATCTAATGGGATTGAGTTGAGTGAAATGGAGAAGATATGCAGTTAATGCATAGTGGTGAGTGGAAAATCTTATGATGTGATTGATCCACGGAGACTCAATCCAATGGGATTGAGTTGGTGGGAAATGGTTTTCCTATTGGTGTAATTAAGCTAAGATGATCTTAATATGAAGGAACAACAGTTAAAGTATCCTAATAACAAGAATGAGTGAACTAGAGTGCGGGATCAAACAAAAATTTAAAAATATAGCTGTTAAATGGCGGAACCAAACGATAACACAGGCAGAACCAAGAATTTGGTTCCGACTGATCCGTTAGGCAATTTTTGGCGGTATCAAAAATTTGGATGGACTTTGGTTCCGTCTAATCCGCCAACAAAAAAAATAAAATAAACAGAGGCAATTTTTGAACCCCCGAACCCCGTTCAAATCTCGAAAATTTTCCTAAAACATGTGTGATTAATTAGTTGTGATTGGAAAATAACAATAAAACAGGTAATAACACATGTAAGGTTATAGATCAAACCGGGGCTAATGATATTACTAACAATGTGAGTTGTGCCAAATAGGGGCTTAAGGATAGAAAATTGATAACATCATAATGTTATCTCCCTGCAAGATAATGTTAGTTCATATAATTGTTCAATGATAAGTTATCATCCTACGACCATAAAAAATTCATCACATCATTGTTAGAAACAAATGTACCAAACACTCATGAAACCTCTCATTGCCTATCTAGCTTCTTGTTCATCTTTGTTAGGAATCTTCCAATGCACTTGAACATCCCTCTAGTTTGCTTGAATTCTTCCGATTGATTATCAATGGCCGAAAGTTGTTGCATGTATTCGAGAGGTGGAAGCCTAGAATTTGGAAGTCCATCAACTTCGCTCATAGATGATGATGATGATGAGGAAGTAGGTGGATGAGGACGTTTTCCTTGTGTTTTAGCTACTCTCTTATCACTCAAAGGTACAAATATGTGATTAACAAGGGAGTGGTCGGGACAAAAACCTCTAGCGTTTGGTGAAATGGGTGCAAAGGATCTAAAAAGACGGGTAAGAAGCATCCTGTATGGAAGAGCGGTGGTTCCTAACACTGGTATGTCCGCCATCCTTTTGGTGACATAGTAGGCAAGGTTGAAAGGTTGATGAGTTGACAAGCTATAAAGCATGTAGCACATATAAGCATTGATGTGGTCACGATTGCCTATGGTACACAAGACATTGACTCTAAGAATTTCTTCCCACTTTTTGAATTGTGGCCTAAGTTCATTTAGCTCCATGCCAAAAGGGTCTCGGTTGACTTCATTTCCTTGGCGGGTTGTTCTTGTGTTGGAATTTCTAGGAAGGAAGAGATGATCTCGAATTATCTCTTTTGGAACCAAAGGAGTGTCGTATAGAGGCATACGATCAACAATAGAATCAAGGGTTGATAAAGACCATTTATTCGAGTAAAGGCATGTACCTTCACACGGAATTCCAAGGACTTCCGCAAATTGATTTAGAGGAATGTTGAAGTCATTTTGATTGACTTTGAATTGGATAGAGATGAGACCATAATCATTTATGGTGATGACAACACTAGCATAAAACTCTAATACAAATCTAGGACATATTTGTTCATTGATGTCAAAAAGACCATCAAAGTGAATAGTTGCTAGTTCTTGGAGAATATTGGTTCCTTCTAGAAAGGAAGGGTCAATTGTTCTACCCTCGTGAACATATCATTTCTCTAGGGCCTTAAAGATTTTCACTTGTGCCGGTGTAAGTCCCTTAGTTTTGTGGTGTTTTGGAAGGTAGTTTAGGGTATCCTTGTGGTCTTAGAATGTCGCGGGAGGCATGATTGATCCCAGATACAAAAATTACATACTTTAGTTAAAACTAACGAGAGTTTAGATATAATGTTCTAGTGTGTGCCTATATGAGGACAATGTGGAGGTGTGGTTATCTTGACTCTTTTTAATGCATAAAAATTTCATTTAGCAAATTTTGTAACAAAACGAGAGATAACCCAAACGCTCCTAATTCAATGTAGCTTCGATTGAATGTACCCGAAAATACATATTAGTTATGTATTTCCTTTAGCATTCAAGAGACATTATGCAAATGATGTTTTAAACACAACGTTTTTATTTGTATGAACAATGTGAAAATCATTTTTCCTAATACTGAGAAGCTTTTTACAAAAAATTTGACCTGGGGTTTTTAGTGAATTATGATAATGTCTTACAATATGCAATTCCTAACTAAGGAAGACATGATTAGTTATGTAATTTAGCAAATGTACTTCATGATTTATCAAAAAGATGCATAATCCCCAAGTTTAAGTTTTGTGCCAGAAATAGAAACCCTAGACTCAGATCAGGAGTGTAAATGTAGTTGGGAAACTTACAGTGTGGATTAGAGCACAAATTGGTTGAAAGAGAAGCCTAAATTGTGAGAATGGTGTGCTATAGGACGAGTTTGAGTTATTTTGTGTTTATGGGTATGAGGAAAGGAGTGTTTGTTTAATATATTCAAAAACGAACCCAGGAACCCAAGGATGGGGCGGAACCAAATATTTGGTTCCGTCCTTGTTGTCGAATGGTTCCTTGGGACCAGTTTTGGGTTTTGGTCATTTTTATCGTGTTTGTTTAAGCTAAGGTTTTAACTATAAGTTTGGTTCCATTAGTCCTAAACCAAGTCTACAAAGATTAAATGGTTCTCGCTTAAGAGGTTTTGTCAGGATATCGACAATGTTTGTAACACCCCAACCCGACAAGGGTAAAGATGTCACGCTAATGGTTTCATATCAGATAAAAACAAAGCATACATTACAGTAATACAAGGAATCTCAAAGGTTACAACTGAAATACTGAAATTACAAGGTTACAAATGCGAATACAAATGCTAACAATATAATAACTTCTAATCATCTCTAAGCCAAAATAACTATCAAGTCTTCTAAGTCCAAAAGTCTCTTCACTCATACCCATCTTCCAACTAAAACCTGCCGCAGGAAAAGAAATGCGGCTGAGCTTAAAAAGCCCAGTGAACAGATATAACGGTAACAAGCAGTAATACAGAATAATGGACAATAAATGAAATACGAATCAATCAGAGTTATAGCAGAAGAAAAGGTAACAGTAATGAGAAGTACAAGGGTATAAGGTGTAGGAAACAGTAATCCTCTACGAGCCCAGTAACAGTAACAGTAACAGTATCATCATGTAGCCATATATAGAGGGGAGACCTCCCAGTAATCAGTAAATATGAGGGGAGTCCTCAATCAGTAAGTGGAGTAGCTAGCTCCCAGAGTGTGAAAGACGTGTATCGCACACACCATCAGTCACCAGTAATACAGTAATCAGTAATCAGTAACAGTAACAGTTCTAGGATGCATCCATACGCCCCAGGTGGCCATAAACCTCCCAACACACCAAATAAAATACAGTCAGGGACGGAACAGGTCATCACTCTCCAGCCCTAGAGTCATGCCATCGGTGCATCAATGACATGGTCATGAAACCCTCATGACTAGTTATGGCTCGTAGTATCAAACTGTGGGTCAGTGGTCAAGTATCAGTATTCAGTTCAGTTTCATAAGTCAATTACCATTTCAGTTATATCAGAAAGTTCATATCAGATGGTCCAATATCAGAAGGTTCAGTATCAGTAGGTTCAGTATTCAATATCAGAAAGGTCATATCAAGAGTTCACAAACAAAGGGGAACATAGCAATGGCTTAGGGAAATCCTATGATGAGTCAGAAATCAGAAAATCATGAGTACGAAGGCACCTTACTGAGAAGGGCAGAATATCTGTACCTTATCGCGAATGCAAAACAAAGACAAGAACAGAAAGCACATAAATGGATCAGGACCTCTCCTTCTTCACACCTAAAGGAGTAGAAGAGAATTACAAAGGGGTTCAAGTTCAAATTACCATTTTTAGTTATCTTTCCATTTTAAGTAACTTTCCATTTTTAGCAGATTTCAAAAAAAATTGTAACTTTCCAAAAATAGTAAGTTTCCAAATTAATAAGTTTCCCGAAATAGTAATTTTATACTTTAGGGTTATAATTAGCAATTACATAATCTTTAAGGATTAAAATGACCAATATTATACTTAATGCTCCTTCGAATAATCTACACGTGTTATGAAAACAATATTTACAATAGTTGGACTAGTTTTTGGTCTAGTATAACATTGCTCATAAATAGGTCATAAAATTATAACTTGGACTAGTTTCAAAAAATTTTACATGACATGGTCGAATGTGATAACATACCTTAGTTTTGGTTTTGTTGGAAACAACATTAAAATTTAGGGACTACATTTAAAATAAGCCACTAGCATGTTTTCTCTAGCTTTTCTATCAAAGACCAAGAACAGAAGTATTTTAAGAAAAGTTCTCGTATATGTCTCTTCATAGCAAGAAATAATACAAGTTTTTTTTTTTCTTCATGCATGGGATGAAATCCATGCGTATATCAAACTCGTATATTTGTGACGTAAGTTTAGATATTAATGGTACTTTTCATTCTTGTTATATAGAGCTCTTATGCCACATGACCCGATTAAACATCCGACAACTCGATTCGTTTAGTGACTCAAACAATATTTTCGCATATATGCATATAAGCTTTGTTACGTTAAGTTATTTAGTTATTTAATCAACGACATACGTGTACACTTCGAGCCATGAGTGACTGATATACCATGCGAAGTGGGTTATGATGAGTAATTAAGATATGGATGTGACATAGATCGTACCTCATAGTCGACCGAAAACCGATCGTGATCTGGAATGGACACGAGCAATAGCACCTAACCAAACTCAGTTCGAACACTATCGAAACTCGGATTTCCGCGTACACGAATATATGAGCCAAAAGAATCAGCCCACCGCGAGCTACAACGCATCGGCGAATGAGATCAAACGGACTACTCGAACCAAGCTTCCATGCGATACACTGGACTCAAACCCATCGTTACCCACCCACGAACAGAACCCAAAACAAGATGTAAACACCAATCTGAAACCGTCCTCAAACCAGAGCAATGAAATAAGGCGCATGGAATAGATACCCGAGTGTGTTTTGAGAGATGCAGAAAGATTTTAAATGAATTATGGGAGCATGGAATAGGTAAGTTATATTATGGAGGTAGGCAATAGCCTACCGTAAATCACTCAACTGATTTACGTATTTTAGGCATTTGATTGTGTAATATTTTGTTATCATTTATATATTTACTTTTCTAGTTTATAGGCATCCATGTATTCTACATATTGTTTCTAAAATCAATACCAATGGATGAGATTTAGTCTCCATATTAATAGTAGGATACATATATATGAGGTAGGGATTTAAAACGTGTGATGATGATATGGTCTCATCCTTTAATTCGTGTGGAGCAATGAGGGCAAAGAATTCGGATAAGGAGAAACGTGTGATGCATATTTATACTTGTTAATTCATAACTGAATCTTTATAAATGTCCGGATTTTAAGGAGACGTGCTTGACTAATTAGCCCACAAGACC
Organism: Artemisia tridentata subsp. tridentata; assembly: GCA_021014915.2. Lineage (NCBI taxonomy): Eukaryota > Viridiplantae > Streptophyta > Magnoliopsida > Asterales > Asteraceae > Artemisia > Artemisia tridentata. The sequence goes on from CP139502.1 coordinate 268,048,262, forward strand.
AGGTCATATATTATTAGGATAGATGAGCCTAACTACCAAAAGAAAGTATTTGAACTTTGTATTTTGCTTCCCATCTGCGTTCACGAATTAAGTTTCGTGTCATATATATATATATATATATTTATTTGAAACAATATTATTTCATTTATGACTCAGGTTTGTATAACATATAGTAATTATAATGTGTGAACGACATATGGTTAAATCTTTATACTTGGGTTAAATTTCTTGTGTAATTAATTGTATGCTCGTATAAATCCAAAAATTTTGAGGGCAAAATGGGAATTTCAAATGAACGGAAATTTAGGGTTTTACAATTCTTCCCCTCTAAAAGAAAATTTTCGACCTCGAAAATTGAAGGGAAAACAAAACGGAAACACAACGGACTGTGAACGGAAGTGTGAATAACTTGTTTCTCATGACTCGATCTAGATGCTCAAAATAGCTTCGGTTCCTTCAGAAAGGACATACCATACTGAATCCAGATCAAAAGAATAATATACCCAACTTAATAGATGATAATCGTATCCCCTCAGAAGAGATACAAGGAAGATGTAGGATTGACGGATATTTCGTCCGTGGAATGGAAATAGACAAATCAGATGAGAATGTTTCGAATTGCAGAAATTTAATGGTGGTAAATATGCTTAACTCTTCCGATTTTCAAATAGTCTCGTCTTCAATATAACCTTTCAAAGGTATTCTCATAAGCAGACAGGTCTTGTTTTCTCAGAATCCAAAATCTCATATCTTAACTCATAGCAGATCATAATGAAACAGATTGAACGAATGTGAAACGTACATATGGCAAAGCATAGGTGTATTCCTTCATAGTACAGATCGAATCCATACAGACAGAAAACAAGTTGTTTGATAACATCAAATGGCAGAAAGCTCTACAACAGAACCTAAGGTTCTTATCGGAAGTACAGAGGTCAGCAAACGCGTGTCGAGAATCCAAACGTATCAAACTGTATAACGGTGAAGGCAGATTAAATGCATAGGTAGAATGAACCTAAAGTCTCACTAATCACGGATAAACCAACGGAGATCAGATTCTAAACTTCTTAGGTACTCCCCTAAGATATCCTATGGCCACAATGAGTGCACGTTATATGGTGTAAGTATTATCACGTTGATCAGGCGTCATAATACTAGCACCACATAAATATGCCTTCATGATGATCATACTTTATCTCAAGTCGTATTCAAAACCACTTATCTTAATCCACCTAGTACTTCTACAGTCTCAGAGGTCATCAAAATCAAACACCATAACTAAGAGAAGAACGAACTACTCGAAGAGTTAACGGAAGTCCCAGAATGTCTATCAGAATTTGGTACATCGTTTAAAGCATCAACTCGTCCATCATTCGTCAAATCTCTCATAACAAAACCATCGTCCAGCATACGCAGAATGAACACCGAGCGGAATTACTAACAGGGAACATAACTCATTCAAGGGGTCCTATCATCAGATAACGAAAATTTGAGTAGATTAAGAGAAAGTGGATTACGTCATTCATGGCTTTATTCTTCACAAATTACTCTTCCAAACACAAACGTTCGCTTTCGGAATTATCGTCCATTCAAATGCATGAGCTTAAACTTCTTCCAAGTCCATGCAGTCTATCGTATGATCATAGGGTGGAAAGGAAATATAACTCGAGTCTGGTCCCTCAAGCCTTCGGCACCTCTTCTTGGCACTGCGGTGTAGAAACGCGAATCTCCGGTATGGTCACTGTGCAATCTCCCATCCGCGAGTCTACTTCTGCGCTCAATTCATCTTAGTACAACTAAAATGAATAGAGAAGCAAGACTGCGGGTTTTTAGACTGGTCTTCAGCATAATTCGGAATTCGCCAACTCAACTGCCATCATCGCCGGATGCATGGTAGTGTCGTCTGTTACAGTCTCTGAACGCCAATCAATCTACTTCTTCCATAATAAAGGGTCATTCCACAAGACGGTCTACATGTTCCTCTTCGTGCATGAAACTGAAATACTTCTCGGAGGTTACTCTCGAATAGTCATCTCTTTTCTTAGAAGTCCTTGGGGTTGCTTCTTCAATCCTTCGATCATTAAAAGAGGCCGTCTGGTATGGAGTTTACAAGAATAGAATCGATCATTGATACGCTGAGTTGAAAGATGGTCATGATAGTGATACAATTAGGTTTACGATAGTCAACACTCCAAAGTTTTCTCTTTCTTCTTTACAAGCTAACAGGGTATTCAAAGTGAAACACTGAGGTGAACAAAATCATATTCCATCATCTCCTCCGATTTCTCAACTTCCATAGCATCATGGTCCGTCAACTGAGATTGGTTCAAATTTCATTCTACTTCTCAACCAGGAGGGAAACCCAAAAGTTTCATCGGAGAACAACAGAAAATTTGTACAACAAAATTTCCAATGCCAAAGCTTCTAGGGTGGGTACTAGTAGGTGTCAGGGGACAATCGACAATCAAATGAGATTTTCCATAACGGCGTTAAGCTTAAATAATTTGAGCGGTTAAAGGTTATCATAACAAAAGTGGGATGAAACATATTGCTAAAGGTCACAAATCAGATATGGTAGTCCCTGGCAGCGTATGAGGGCCAGCCAATCCATAACTTAAAGACCTCAAAATCGAATAGGTCAAAAGTAAACGGATTCGTAGGATGAGTACGGTTGCCGAGCCAGACGGATAGTTCATGTATCAAGGTCAAGTACATAGTTCATCAAAGTGTGGAGATGGATAAACGAACAACTTAAGGTGTTGGAGTCTTGATTAGCTATTTAGCATAAGTGGCAGGTGGGTTGTGAGTCATCGGTAATATGAACATCACATAACTATCAAATGTGAGGCATATCGAATATCAGTAATCAGCTTCATCCTGCTCAGTTAACCATTCCTCATCGAGGCAAAATTATCGTCATATCCATGGCTAATAAGCGCCAGAGTTCTCATAGGAGTAGTAATGGACTTTGCAAGGACAGAGTACTATCAGGTGATACATTTTCATCCAGCACGGGTAATGAATTTATAAAATGTATCAAACACATTAGGGTTAAATGACCTTCGGGACGGTCAGAGGAGTATCAAACTGCTTATCAAACAGGTCGAAAGTGAAGAACAAAATTAGGTAGTAGTAGCAAAAGTTTAACAATCGGAAATCATGGTAGGGAGTTCAAATGGTTTCAAACACCGAAGGTGGAACAAAGGAGGGTAGTCGTCAATGATCAATCAATCTATCCTTTATCAGAATAAAAATCAAAGTTAACTATTCAATGAAAACAGATCGACAACGCAAGTCTTATCGTTCAGAGGTGAGGGAAAAACACTCTTATACTCATGGTCAAAACACCACTAGACTTCTCATGGAAACGAAGATGTTTAAGACGAACTCAGATAGGGTCAGAAGATTCATAGATTATCGAACGTAATTAACAGAATGTATCAAGTAGGTTATCGTTGTGGAGATTCTCAGAATACCAGAAGAGACATCAAAATGATTTACAAAAGAATCAGAGGTCGGAGTAGGAATCTTAGGTGGTGCAAAACGTGAGTTTTCAATCTCCAAAAGTGATCTCAACAAACAGGGCATAAATCAGAGTGATGCGGAAGCAATGTTACTTAAACAAAAGCCTTATAGTCTACCCAATCATCACTGGTCAAAACTTAAGTTCCTATAGGGAAATCCTAAAGCAAATCTTAAAGGTTATCTTATGAGCGCATACAGTGGAAACTTAGTGGTCTAACTTACACAGGTCAAAGGTAAATGTATTACGAGTTGCAGCCTGTCTCTCTGATACCATAATTGTAACACCCCAACCCGACAAGGGTAAAGATGTCACACTAATGGTTTCATATCAGATCAAAACAAAGCATACATTACAGTAATACAAGTAATCTCAAAGGTTACAACTGAAATACTGAAATTACAAGGTTACAAATGCGAATACAAATGCTAACAATATAATAACTTCTAATCATCTCTAAGCCAAAATAACTATCAAGTCTTCTAAGTCCAAAAGTCTCTTCACTCATACCCATCTTCCAACTAAAACCTGCCGCAGGAAAAGAAATGCGGCTGAGCTTAAAAAGCCCAGTGAACAGATATAACGGTAACAAGCAGTAATACAGAATAATGGACAGTAAATGAAATACGAATCAATCATAGTTATAGCATAAGAAAAGGTAACAGTAATGAGAAGTACAAGGGTATAAGGTGTAGGAAACAGTAATCCTCTACGAGCCCAGTAACAGTAACAGTAACAGTATCATCATGTAGCCATATATAGAGGGGAGACCTCCCAGTAATCAGTAAATATGAGGGGAGTCCTCAATCAGTAAGTGGAGTAGCTAGCTCCCAGAGTGTGAAAGACGTGTATCGCACACACCATCAGTCACCAGTAATACAGTAATCAGTAATTAGTAACAGTAACAGTTCTAGGATGCATCCATACGCCCCAGGTGGCCATAAACCTCCCAACACACCAAATAAAATATAGTCAGGGACGGAACAAGTCATCACTCTCCTGCCCTAGAGTCATGCCATCGGTGCATCAATGACATGGTCATGAAACCCTCATGACTAGTTATGGCTCGTAGTATCAAACTGTGGGTCAGTGGTCAAGTATCAGTATTCAGTTCAGTTTCATAAGTCAATTACCATTTCAGTTATATCAGAAAGTTCATATCAGATGGTCCAATATCAGAAGGTTCAGTATCAGTAGGTTCAGTATTCAATATCAGAAAGGTCATATCAAGAGTTCACAAACAAAGGGGAACATAGCAATGGCTTAGGGAAATCCTATGATGAGTCAGAAATCAGAAAATCATGAGTACGAAGGCACCTTACTGAGAAGGGCAGAATATCTGTACCTTATCGCGAATGCAAAACAAAGACAAGAACAGAAAGCACAGAAATGGATCAGGACCTCCCCTTCTTCACACCTAAAGGAGTAGAAGAGAATTACAAAGGGGTTCAAGTTCAAATTACCATTTTTAGTTATCTTTTCATTTTAAGTAACTTTCCATTTTTAGCAGATTTCAAAAAAATTTGTAACTTTCCAAAAATAGAAAGTTTCCAAATTAATAAGTTTCCCGAAATAGTAATTTTATACTTTAGGGTTATAATTAGCAATTACATAATCTTTAAGGATTAAAATGACCAATATTATACTTAATGCTCCTTCGAATAATCTACACGTGTTATGAAAACAATATTTACAATAGTTGGACTAGTTTTTGGTCTAGTATAACATTGCTCATAAATAGGTCATAAAATTATAACTTGGACTAGTTTCAAAAAATTTTACATGACATGGTCGAATGTGATAACATACCTAAGTTTTGGTTTTGTTGGAAACAACATTAAAATTTAGGGACTACATTTAAAATAAGCCACTAGCATGTTTTCTCTAGCTTTTCTATCAAAGACCAAGAACAGAAGTATTTTAAGAAAAGTTCTCGTATATGTCTCTTCATAGCAATAAATAATACAAGTCTTTTTTTTCTTCATGCATGGGATGAAATCCATGCGTATATCAAACTCGTATATTTGTGACGTAAGTTTAGATATTAATGGTACTTTTCATTCTCGTTATATAGAGCTCTTATGCCACATGACCCGATTAAACATCCGACAACTCGATTCGTTTAGTGACTCAAACAATATTTTCGCATATATGCATATAAGCTTTGTTACGTTAAGTTATTTAGTTATTTAACCAACGACATACGTGTACACTTCGAGCCATGAGTGACTGATATACCATGCGAAGTGGGTTATGATGAGTAATTAAGATATGGATGTGACATAGATCGTACCTCATAGTCGACCGAAAACCGATCGCGATCTGGAATGGACACGAGCAATAGCACCTAACCAAACTCAGTTTGAACACTATCGAAACTCGGATTTCCGCGTACACGAATATATGAGCCAAAAGAATCAGCCCACCGCGAGCTACAACGCATCGGCGAATGAGATCAAACGGACTACTCGAACCAAGCTTCCATGCGATACACTGGACTCAAACCCATCGTTACCCACCCACGAACAGAACCCAAAACTAGATGTGGACACCAATCTGAAACCGTCCTCAAACCAGAGCAATGAAATAAGGCGCATGGAATAGATACCCGAGTGTGTTTTGAGAGATGCAGAAAGATTTTAAATGAATTATGGGAGCATGGAATAGGTATGTTATATTATGGAGGTAGGCAATAGCCTACCGTAAATCACTCAACTGATTTACGTATTTTAGGCATTTGATTGTGTAATATTTTGTTATCATTTGTATATTTACTTTTCTAGTTTATAGGCATCCATGTATTCTACATATTGTTTCTAAAATCAATACCAATGGATGAGATTTAGTCTCCATATTAATAGTAGGATACATATATATGAGGTAGGGATTTAAAACGTGTGATGATGATATGGTCTCATCCTTTAATTCGTGTGGAGCAATGAGGGCAAAGAATTCGGATAAGGAAAACGTGTGATGCATATTTATATTTGGTAATTTGAATCTTTATAAATGTCCGGATTTTAAGGAGACGTGCTTGACTAATTAGCCCACAAGACCAGGTCATATATTATTAGGATAGATGAGCCTAACTACCAAAAGAAAGTATTTGAACTTGTATTTTGCTTCCCCCCTACGTTCACGAATTAAGTTTCGTGTCATATATATATATATATATATATATATATATATATATATATATATATATATATATATATATATATATATTTATTTGAAACAATATTATTTCATTTATGACTCAGGTTTGTATAACATATAGTAATTATAATTTGTGAACGACATATGGTTAAATCTTTATACTTGGGTTAAATTTCTTGTGTAATTAATTGTATGCTCATATAAATCCAAAAATTTTGAGGGCAAAATGGGAATTTCAAATGAACGGAAATTTAGGGTTTTACAACTCTTCCCCTCTAAAAGAAAATTTTCGTCCTCGAAAATTGAAGGGAAAACAAAACGGAAACACAACGGACTGTGAACGGAAGTGTGAATAACTTGTTTCTCATGACTCGATCTAGATGCTCAAAATAGCTTCGGTTCCTTCAGAAAGGACATACCATACTGAATCCAGATCAAAAGAATAATATACCCAACTTAATAGATGATAATCGTATCCCCTCAGAAGAGATACAAGGAAGATGTAGGATTGACGGATATTTCGTCCGTGGAATGGAAATAGACAAATCAGATGAGAACGTATCGAATTGCAGAAATTTAATGGTGGTAAATATGCTTAACTCTTCCGATTTTCAAATAGTCTCGTCTTCAATATAACCTTTCAAAGGTATTCTCATAAGCAGACAGGTCTTGTTTTCTCAGAATCCAAAATCTCATATCTTAACTCATAGCAGATCACAATGAAACAGATTGAACGAATGTGAAACGTACATATGGCAAAGCATAGGTGTATTCCTTCATAGTACAGATCGAATCCATACAGACAGAAAACAAGTTGTTTGATAACATCAAACGGCAGAAAGCTCTACAACAGAACCTAAGGTTCTTATCGGAAGTACAGAGGTCAGCAAACGCGTGTCGAGAATCCAAACGTATCAAACTGTATAACGGTGAAGGCAGATTAAATGCATAGGTAGAATGAACCTAAAGTCTCACTAATCACGGATAAACCAACGGAGATCAGATTCTAAACTTCTTAGGTACTCCCCCAAGATATCCTATGGCCACAATGAGTGCACGTTATATGGTGTAAGTATTATCACGTTGATCAGGCGTCATAATACTAGCACCACATAAATATGCCTTCATTTTGATCATACTTTATCTCAAGTCGTATTCAAAACCACTTATCTTAATCCACCTAGTACATCTACAGTCTCAGAGGTCATCAAAATCAAACACCATAACTAAGAGAAGAACGAACTACTCGAAGAGTTAACGGAAGTCCCAGAATGTCTATCAGAATTTGGTACATCGTTTAAAGCATCAACTCGTCCATCATTCGTCAAATCTCTTATAACAAAACCATCGTCCAGCATACGCAGAATGAACACCGAGCGGAATTACTAACAGGGAACATAACTCATTCAAGGGGTCCCATCATCAGATAACGGAAATTTGAGTAGATTAAGAGAAAGTGGATTACGTCATTCATGGCTTTATTCTTCACAAATTACTCTTCCAAACACAAACGTTCGCTTTCGGAATTATCGTCCATTCAAATGCATGAGCTTAAACTTCTTCCAAGTCCATGCAGTCTATCGTATGATCATAGGGTGGAAAGGAAATATAACTCGAGTCTGGTCCCTCAAGCCTTCGGCACCTCTTCTTGGCACTGCGGTGTAGAAACGCGAATCTCCGGTATGGTCACTGTGCAATCTCCCATCCGCGAGTCTGCTTCTGCGCTCAATTCATCTTAGTACAACTAAAATGAATAGAGAAGCAAGACTGCGGGTTTTTAGACAGGTCTTCAGCATAATTCGGAATTCGCCAACTCAACTGCCATCATCGCCAGATGCATGGTAGTGTCGTCTGTTACAGTCTCTGAACGCCAATCAATCTACTTCTTCCATAATAAAGGGTCATTCCACAAGACGGTCTACATGTTCTTCTTCGTGCATGAAACTGAAATACTTCTCGGAGGTTACTCTCGAATAGTCATCTCTTTTCTTAGAAGTCCTTGGGGTTGCTTCTTCAATCCTTCGATCATTAAAAGAGGCCGTCTGGTATGGAGTTTACAAGAATAGAATCGATCATTGATACGCTGAGTTGAAAGATGGTCATGATAGTGATACGATTAGGTTTACGATGATCAACACTCCAAAGTTTTCTCTTTCTTCTTTACAAGCTAACAAGGTATTCAAAGTGAAACACTGAGGTGAACAAAATCATATTCCATCATCTCCTCCAATTTCTCAACTTCCATAGCATCATGGTCCGTCAACTGAGATTGGTTCAAATTTCATTCTACTTCTCAACCAGGAGGGAAACCCAAAAGTTTCATCGGAGAACAACAGAAAATTTGTACAACAAAATTTCCAATGCCAAAGCTTCTAGGGTGGGTACTAATAGGTGTCAGGGGACAATCGACAATCAAATGAGATTTTCCATAACGGCGTTAAGCTTAAATAATTTGAGCGGTTAAAGGTTATCATAACAAAAGTGGGATGAAACATATTGTTAAAGGTCACAAATCAGATATGGTAGTCCCTGGCAGCGTATGAGGGCCAGCCAATCCATAACTTAAAGACCTCAAAATCGAATAGGTCAAAAGTAAACGGATTCGTAGGATGAGTACGGTCGCCGAGCCAGACGGATAGTTCATGTATCAAGGTCAAGTACATAGTTCATCAAAGTGTGGAGATGGATAAACGAACAACTTAAGGTGTTGGAGTCTTGATTAGCTATTTAGCATAAGTGGCAGGTAGGTTGTGAGTCATCGGTAATATGAACATCACATAACTGTCAAATGTGAGGCATATCAAATATCAGTAATCAGCTTCATCCTGCTCAGTTAACCATTCCTCATCGAGGCGAAATTATCGTCATATCCATGGCTAATAAGCGCCAGAGTTCTCATAGGAGTAGTAATGGACTTTGCAAGGACAGGGTACTGTCAGGTGATACATTTTCATCCAGCACGGGTAATGAATTTATAAAATGTATCAAACACATTAGGGTTAAATGACCTTCGGGACCGTCAGAGGATTATCAAACTGCTTATCAAACAGGTCGAAAGTGAAGAACAAAATTAGGTAGTAGTAGCAAAAGTTTAACAATCGGAAATCATGGTAGGGAGTTCAAATGGTTTCAAACACCGAAGGTGGAACAAAGGAGGGTAGTCGTCAATGATCAATCAATCTAACCTTTATCAGAATAAAAATCAAAGTTAACTATTCAATGAAAACAGATCGACAACGCAATTCTTATCGTTCAGAAGTGAGGGAAAAACACTCTTATACTCGTGGTCAAAACACCACTAGACTTCTCATGGAAACGAAGATGTTTAAGACGAACTCAGATAGGGTTAGAAGATTCATAGATTATCGAAAGTAATTAACAGAATGTATCAAGTAGGTTATCGTCGTGGAGATTCTCAGAATACCCGAAGAGACATCAAAATGATTTACAAAAGAATCAGAGGTCGGAGTCGGAATCTTAGGTGGTGCAAAGCGTGAGTTTTCAATCTCCAAAAGTGATCTCAACAAACAGGGCATAAATCAGAGTGATGCGGAAGCAATGTTACTTAAACAAAAGCCTTATAGTCTACCCATTCCTCACTGGTCAAAACTTAAGTTCCTATAGGGAAATCCTAAAGCAAATCTTAAAGGTTATCTTATGAGCGCATACAGTGGAAACTTAGTGGTCTAACTTACACAGGTCAAGGGTAAATGTATTACGAGTCGCAGCCTGTCTCTCTGATACCATAATTGTAACACCCCAACCCGACAAGGGTAAAGATGTCACACTAATGGTTTCATATCAGATCAAAACAAAGCATACATTACAGTAATACAAGGAATCTCAAAGGTTACAACTGAAATACTGAAATTACAAGGTTACAAATGCGAATACAAATGCTAACAATTATAATAACTTCTAATCATCTCTAAGCCAAAATAACTATCAAGTCTTCTAAGTCCAAAAGTCTCTTCACTCATACCCATCTTCCAACTAAAACCTGCCGCAGGAAAAGAAATGCGGCTGAGCTTAAAAAGCCCAGTGAACAGATATAACGGTAACAAGCAGTAATACAGAATAATGGACAGTAAATGAAATACGAATCAATCAGAGTTATAGCATAAGAAAAGGTAACAGTAATGAGAAGTACAAGGGTATAAGGTGTAGGAAACAGTAATCCTCTACGAGCCCAGTAACAGTAACAGTAACAGTATCATCATGTAGCCATATATAGAGGGGAGACCTCTCAGTAATCAGTAAATATGAGGGGAGTCCTCAATCAGTAAGTGGAGTAGCTAGCTCCCAGAGTGTGAAAGACGTGTATCGCACACACCATCAGTCACCAGTAATACAGTAATCAGTAATCAGTAACAGTAACAGTTCTAGGATGCATCCATACGCCCCAGGTGGCCATAAACCTCCCAACACACCAAATAAAATACAGTCAGGGACGGAACAGGTCATCACTCTCCTGCCCTAGAGTCATGCCATCGGTGCATCAATGACATGGTCATGAAACCCTCATGACTAGTTATGGCTCGTAGTATCAAACTGTGGGTCAGTGGTCAAGTATCAGTTTTCAGTTCAGTTTCATAAGTCAATTACCATTTCAGTTATATCAGAAAGTTCATATTAGATGGTCCAATATCAGAAGGTTCAGTATCAGTAGGTTCAGTATTCAATATCAGAAAGGTCATATCAAGAGTTCACAAACAAAGGGGAACATAGCAATGGCTTAGGGAAATCCTATGATGAGTCAGAAATCAGAAAATCATGAGTACGAAGGCACCTTACTGAGAAGGGCAGAATATCTGTACCTTATCGCGAATGCAGAAAAAAGACAAGAACAGAAAGCACAGAAATGGATCAGGACCTCTCCTTCTTCACACCTAAAGGAGTAGAAGAGAATTACAAAGGGGTTCAAGTTCAAATTACCATTTTTAGTTATCTTTCCATTTTAAGTAACTTTCCATTTTTAGCAGATTTCAAAAAAATTTATAACTTTCCAAAAATAGTAAGTTTCCAAATTAATAAGTTTCCCGAAATAGTAATTTTATACTTTAGGGTTATAATTAGCAATTACATAATCTTTAAGGGTTAAAATGACCAATATTATACTTAATGCTCCTTCGAATAATCTACACGTGTTATGAAAACAATATTTACAATAGTTGGACTAGTTTTTGGTCTAGTATAACATTGCTCATAAATAGGTCATAAAATTATAACTTGGACTAGTTTCAAAAAATTTTACATGACATGGTCGAATGTGATAACATACCTAAGTTTTGGTTTTGTTGGAAACAACATTAAAATTTAGGGACTACATTTAAAATAAGCCACTGGCATGTTTTCTCTAGCTTTTCTATCAAAGACCAAGAACAGAAGTATTTTAAGAAAAGTTCTCGTATATGTCTCTTCATAGCAAGAAATAATACAAGTTTTTTTTTCTTCATGCATGGGATGAAATCCATGCGTATATCAAACTCGTATATTTGTGACGTAAGTTTAGATATTAATGGTACTTTTCATTCTCGTTATATAGAGCTCTTATGCCATATGACCCGATTAAACATCCGACAACTCGATTCGTTTAGTGACTCAAACAATATTTTCGCATATATGCATATAAGCTTTGTTACGTTAAGTTATTTAGTTATTTAACCAACGACATACGTGTACACTTCGAGCCATGAGTGACTGATATACCATGCGAAGTGGGTTATGATGAGTAATTAAGATATGGATGTGACATAGATCGTACCTCGTAGTCGATCGAAAACCGATCGCGATCTGGAATGGACACGAGCAATAGCACCTAACCAAACTCAGTTTGAACATTATCGAAACTCGGATTTCCGCGTACATGAATATATGAGCCAAAAGAATCAGCCCACCGCGAGCTACAACGCATCGGCGAATGAGATCAAACGGACTACTCGAAACAAGCTTCCATGCGATACACTGGACTCAAACCCATCGTTACCCACCCACGAACAGAACCCAAAACTAGATGTGGACACCAATCTGAAACCGTCCTCAAACCAGAGCAATGAAATAAGGCGCATGGAATAGATACCCGAGTGTGTTTTGAGAGATGCAGAAAGATTTTAAATGAATTATGGGAGCATGAATTATGGGAGCATGGAATAGGTAAGTTATATTATGGAGGTAGGCAATAGCCTACCGTAAATCACTCGACTAATTTACGTATTTTAGGCATTTGATTGTGTAATATTTTGTTATCATTTGTATATTTACTTTTCTAGTTTATAGGCATCCATGTATTCTATATATTGCTTCTAAAATCAATACCAATGTATGAGATTTAGTCTTCATATTAATAGTAGGATACATATATATGAGGAAGGGATTTAAAACGTGTGATGATGATATGGTCTCATCCTTTAATTCATGTGGAGCAATGAGGGCAAAGAATTCGGATAAGGAGAAACGTGTGATGCATATTTATATTTGGTAATTCATAACTGAATCTTTATAAATGTCCGGATTTTAAGGAGACGTGCTTGACTAATTAGCCCACAAGACCAGGTCATATATTATTAGGATAGATGAGCCTAACTACCAAAAGAAAGTATTTGAACTTTGTATTTTGCTTCCCATCTACGTTCACGAATTAAGTTTCGTGTCATATATATATATATATATATATATATATATATATATATATATATATATATATATATATATAGGGGGACTTTCAAACGAGAACCATTTTATCCGCAAGAACTGAGAGAACCACCAAAAACATACATGCACGCCTTTTAAAATAAAATAAAAATACATGCAAATCATCAATAATCGTAAACATCCACCTATGTTCTTCAATATCATTATGAACTCATCCTCTTTTTTCACAAAAACCTTACACACGGCCGCAATATTGTCGTTGCACGTTTTATAAGAACATACATGCACACCTTCAAAGAAATTTTTTGTATTTCGAATTTCTTATCAAATTCTTTAGAACAACTATGTTTTTTTTAAAACATATGTGTTGTTTTGAAAACATATGTGCAAAAATACAATTATTGAAGGCGTGCATGTATGTTTTTGGTGGTTCTCTCAGTTCTTGCGGATAAAATGGTTCTCGTTTGAAAGTTACACTATATATATATATATATATATATATATATATATATATATATATATATATATATATATATATATATATATATATATATATATATATATATTTTTGAAACAATATTATTTCATTTATGACTCAGGTTTGTATAACATATAGTAATTATAATGTGTGAACGACATATGGTTAAATCTTTATACTTGGGTTAAATTTCTTGTGTAATTAATTGTATGCTCGTATAAATCCAAAAATTTTGAGGGCAAAATGGGAATTTCAAATGAACGGAAATTTAGGGTTTTACAATGTTGTCTTCTGAGGATACTTTCTCGATTGAGATATTTCCTTTCTGAACATTGTCGCGAAGAAAGTGATGACGGATTTCAATGTGTTTGGTTCGAGCATGTTGAACTGGATTTTTACTAAGATCGATAGCTCCTTTGTTGTCGCAAAGAATAGGAACATCGTTGAGTTGAATTCTGTAGTTGACGAGAGCTTGCTTCATCCAAAGAGCTTGTTGACATGCTTTTCCTGCTGACACGTACTCGGCTTCAGTTGTTGATATTGCTAGAGCCGTTTGTTTCTTTGAAAACCATGAGGTAAGACAATGCCCAACAAAAGTTATTATACTTACATTGAGTAACTTCTAGGTGTCTTTTTCCATTGACCTCAGCCTTCCCCGATGCGGCTCGCTTGATCATCAATTGGAGATCTTTCCGGTTGGAGAAAAGATGATATACGTGACTCAGTTATGGGTTCCATGAGTCGATAGAAGAGTTGGTATTGAGGATTTCGGAGGTATGGATATGATTCCATGAAATAGTTGTAGAGTCAAGTTAGGAGCATCTCATAGGGCATTAATTTAGAGTTATTGTCCTTGAGATGCATTATTCGCATAGCGAAGAAGTAAGCGAGATTGTACGGTTGTCTAGTGAGAATGCAATAAAGCATATGAGCACAACACGCCGGTAGATACTCACGATCTTTTACTAGACAAAAGACATTTTCTCGTAAGATAACCGCCATTGGTCGAAGAAAATAGCGGAGTTCAAGCATACGAATTCTCTTAGGATGAGAGACACTGGGTGAATCACATAAAGATGCAATTAACTGAGTTGAAAAGGGAATATATGAGCGATATGGACCTTCCTCTTCTCGGTGTTCGAGGAGGGACTCAAGCTCAAGTTCTTCCATGTAGGCACATTGCCCACGATTTGGATGTCCAAGGATTTGAGAAAATTGCTCAAGAGACAAATGAAAGTTGTATTAACCGACCCAAAACCAAAGAGATATGGAATAGTCTTGGTTACGTTTAATTTTGATCTCACGGAGTAATTCTAACATGGAACGAGGACATATTAGTTCATTTATAGTAAGTAGGCTTTCAAAACCTATTATTCGAAAGGCTCTGTCGATTTGTTCCTGGGCTACCAAGGAAGAATCAACAGTTCGGCTTTCGTGGATATTGCGAGACTCAAGATCTTTGAAACTTTGGACAAACTCAGGTGGTAAGTAGGGTTCTAATGAAATTTTAGAATGTAGTTGTTGGTTAGAAGATTATTAAAATCATATATATGTGGCATTGTTACACCTACACCAGAAAACAAATAAACTGTCATGGAATTAATTTTAAATACACATGTTAATTTTAATCTATTAATCCAAGCACTCCTTGATTTGATTTATTCTACCATGTTGAACCTATGTGACAATCTAAGCATTCCTTAGTTTGAGTTTTATTTGACAAACTATGTTTGAAAACCATATTTTTGTAAAATATTGACTTATATTGATGTACGGTTGTGAAAATGTTTTTGACATGTATTAACAATGCATGATTTCGTTACTAAACATGATCTTTTACAAGAAGTCGAATTGGGGATTTGCACATGTTTTGACACTTTTCAAAATTCATTTAATTGAACAATTCCTTCATCTAGGTGAGTTATGATGGTTGTACATTGTTAAGTTTTGATGTTAATTTCTGTTGTTCCCTTTACACAATTAGAATTAACTACAAAGTTAAGCTAATCATGTTCCATGACTGAGTAATGTATTGATTAACTAAGAAAAATAAGTAAAACACAAATGATAAAGACAAGAGTTTTTCAACGTTTAAATTCTTATTAGAAGTTAATCAAAAGAATATATAACCAAGTGTTCGCGGAAAAAACACTTGGGATTCAAATGACAAAGTATGGTATTGTCTCTTCATTATAATTAAGCTAAGCTTAAGTGGCAACTATAAAGAACCACTGAGCTATCTCAGGGACTAGGTTGCTCTTTGGGGGAGAAAAAGTGGCTTGTGAATGTCTAAGCATTAATTGCACAAACTTGTCCACTTTTATCCCTTATGATCCTATTTATTGACATGTATGAAAGAGCACCCGTGACTTAAAAGACAAAAGAATGACCTAAGCTAATCAGGACAAAACACTTATGTATTTGATCCCTATTACAAGAACCTATTTTGGGTATAAGACAATTGTGCTTTCTGAGTAACAGTGATGACACTGTTCTTGTTCTAAAGCCTTTCAGGGAAAGTTTGAATTTGGCCAGATAAGGACTTCTACCTATCTCTTCAAATCTTTCCTGCCTTGTCCCACCTTTCTTTCAGTCTTCAGGTTCTTCAGACTTGGTCTTCAGTCTTCAATCTTCATTCTTCATAGTTGTTGAGGAGACTAGGGTTCAGTGAGTTATTGTCATCACTCACTGAACCCATTATCTTCTTCTTTGGCTTAGGTGCCATTCAGGGAGTTCCGCCTCACTGAATGGTGAATCCTTCTTCTTAGACTCGTCCTAAGCATCCTGAAGATAACTCACTGAGTGACTGTTCACTCAGTGATCTGAGAGCGTTTAAGGTTGTTTGACACTTAGGATAATTTGTATTCAAATCCTTGTTTCAGGACGCTTGGGTACTGAATGGACCCAACAATCTCCCCCTATTTGGATATAAATTTAGCCTAAGTGTTTGATCAGTGTAAGTGAGCAATTGGGCTTCTTCTTACACTGAAGATACTAGAAAGCAATTAAAGGACACTGATATAACAAAAACATGGGCCATCATTTTATTCATATCATTACATCAGTCCTATCATCTAAACATAATACTCAGGGAAATGTACTCAGTCTTCCATAATTCCCATAAGTTCCATTTTAGCTTTCTTAGACACCAACTTCTCCTTGTCGGGTCTTTCACTCATCATCTTTTCGATCAGTCTTATGAACTCTTCATTCTCAGGGCTCTTCACATGAAGTGCCATAAGCTTGTAGGCCAGAAGAGTTGTTGTTTCCACCAGATGTATATCACTGACTCTTTGGAATGCTTGTTGGCCAAACTCATCAATGAAGAAGATACCAAACTCAGGATGCTTGATCACTTTATTGGGAACGAACTTGACACCTTCAGGAGGAGTTTTGTTGCAGTGAAGAGCAGCTATAAATTGTTCAGGTTCTTGGCCTATAGCTTTCCTCTTCTTCCCTGTGGTCAAAGATGGTTCAGGGATTGTTAATCCCTAAGAAGCAAGTGCCTTTTGATGATCGATCCCTATGCTCTTGGCCACTCTTTCCAGTTCCTCATATTTGTTATTCAGAGCAGCCAGAAGGTCAGGGACACACCTGTTCTTCTTCTTCCTCAGGATTAGCCCCATCATATCCCATTCCTTGATCCTATATTCTAAGAACTTGAAAGGCTTATTCTTCTCAGTCTTCCTTGGTCCTTTGTGAACTATTATGGCTATGGGATCAGTGTTGGCATGAATGGTCATGTTAGTAATGGGACCCTCACCCTTAGTCTTTGTCATGGCCCAGACATACCTCTCATAATTCTTCCTCTTTCTTTCAATGTTTAGCTTGACCTTTAGGTTGTGTTCTTTGATTTGATCAGCCTGAAGTTTGAGGAACTGTTCCCCCCTGATATTTTTCTCAGTTTCCCTGATGACTTCCTTAGCCACTTCAGCAATCACTGGTCTACTGAGCCTTTCAGCCTTGATCCTTTCCCCTTCATCCAAAACTGCGATCACCTCTTCACTGGTTCCCTTGAAGATTCTCCTATCATCTAATACGATTTCCATGATCACTGGTACATCAGGATCAGGACGCATTTCTCTTGGTGCCTTTACCAGTTTGGGAGGTGAATCTTCAGTCCCCATGATTCCCTTCCCTTTGTTAGTGGGAAGGGGTGTACTGAAGGAGGCTTCAGGGAACTCTGTTGTTGTTGTTGCTTTAGTTGGAATGGGAGTTGTGGCAACAACAACAAGGGCTAAAGAAGTTGAGGTTTCTGGCATGTAGCTTTAAAGAGGAACAACTTTAGTGATACCGGCAGCTTTAGGTTCAGGGACTGATTCATCAGGTTTCTCCCCCTCAATATATGCTGGAGCTTCAGTGAAAGCATATGTTGACTAAAGAGCTGGGGGAACTTGAGAGGCCTGAAGAACTGTCAGGATGGTGGAGACCATGTTCTTGATTTCAGAGGTCTCGTTCTTCAGGGAGGAGATGTCTGTGGCCATGCTGACTTGAGCTTCTGAGAGATGAGTGACTCTGGTGGTGTAGTGATTGACCAACTCATTATCTTTAGCAGAGAGCTGGTTAAAGGCTGATGAAATTTGAGTCAAGCATCCCTGGGTAAGAGTGACTGACTTCTAAATGGCTTCTTGCTGAGACCTGAGAGGTGTAAGATCCACCTCCTTGAGGAGCCTGAGAAGCTCAGTAATGTTGGAGGAGGTGGTCTTCTGAGAATCCATGAACTCAATCAGCTTGGTAATGAGAGCTGGATCATCCTTGAACTCTTCTTGAATTGTACTGAGAGACTGCAGCAACTGGTTGAAGTATGTCCCTTGTTCGAGTCCCTGTATCTCAATAGCGGTCTTCAGGTCACTGATATGTTTATCAGTGGAATCAGTGACCTAATGAAGTGAGCCCTGAAGTCGGCATAAGAGGCTGCTGTGTCAGTATGCTGATCCCATTGTTCTTTTATGATCTCATTGAAGAGGGCAGTGTTGGACTTTCTGAGGAACTGAACTAACTGCCTTTCAGTGAGGGGTAAAACATTGTCATACTTCTGCAAGTAGTAAGGAGTTGCAGGAGCAGAGTCTGAGGAGCCTGATGATTTGCCTGGTGATGATGATGATGATGTAGGGTGGTGATGGGATTCTTGTTCCTCAGGAGGAGGAGATGAGGATGGTTGTTCAGTGTGCTGAGGGGAGTTGTAAGTTTCAGTTTCCATGTCATCCCCAGCAGCAAAAACCTCATCATCCCCAAAGTCGACCATTTCTTCTTCTGATTCTTCATTGATTAGCATTTGGAGATCAGCAAGAGTAGGAACCAGGTTAAGATCTGGCTCCACCTCAGAAAAGGGCTGGCCTTTGTTTTGGCCAGGTCCTGACTCCTCTATTCTGGCAGAATGGGTTTTATCTGCCTGGTCCTTAGGGCCAGTTCCCGAGAGAAACTCAATGCCATAGGGGGGGTGTAGGTTCCATATCAACCGGTGGTTGCATGCCCCCTGAGTCTTTGTCCCCTGAGGTGCCTTCAGGGACTGGTGGGTTTGTTCCAGTACCATCACTAGGAACTAAGATGTTGAGGTCCCCCGTTCCATCAGGGTTGGTCTGCCCTGAAGAAGATATAGGGACTGGTACTCCCTGAGACTCTGATTGTGATTGATTAAAGCCGTAAGCAGGATGTGAAATGTTGGGGTCCCCCTTTCCACCAAGGTTGTGCTGCCCTGATGAAGATTTTGGGACCAGTACTCCTTGAGACTCTGATTCTGATGTATCAAAGCCGTCAGCGGGATGTGAGAGGGTGTGGGTCCCCTTCTCGGTAGAGTAGTGCTGCTCTACTGAGGATTCAGGACCCTTTTCTCCCTCAGGCAAAGGTGGTGATTTACGAATGCCTTCATCAGGAATTGATTGGTGGATGATTCCTGACTCCACTGACTTGTGTATGTCAGCAGAGTCTTTAGGAGCAGGTTTGCCCGAGGACACTGAGGGTGATTTCTCAGTGCCCTCCGTTGGCGGTTGTTCTTTGGCCAATTGGATCTCCTCTATGGGTGTCTCAGTGGGCTGGGCCTTTTTTAGCCTTCTTTTCTCTAGCTTGGAAGCATAGGTCTCAGTGTCGAGTGGTTTTGTTTGAACCACCTGCCTGGACCCCTTATTCTTTTTCTTCTTCTCCTTCTTGGAAGGAGAAGGCACAGGTGATATGGCATCCGCACCCTGAATGACCATCAACATGTATGTGGTCAGGGCGACTGGTGTAACCTCAGTGTGGTCTCTAGAGTAATTGGCCTTATGTAAGACATCAGGGTTTGATCCCTGTATATTGGGCCTAATGTACTCAGAGCCTAATAAGTCTTGAAGCACAGAGGACATGAACCTAGGGTAAGACATGTGTCTTTGCCTGGATTTCCCGGATAGCTTGACTATGAGGTCTTTGAAGATTATTTCTCCATTGTCAATTTTTCTACCCTCCAGGAGACTGAACACTATCATTTGTTGAGCAGTGTTTAATTGCTCTGTGGAGGACTTGTTCCTACCAAGGACCTGAATGACAAAGGTCATCAATATCCTCAAGACGACAGGAAACCATGTTTTAATGATGGGGGCTTTGGCCAATAGAGTCCCTGGGGCCACATCAGGGTGTTTGTCATCATGTAGCCCAAGTAAAAGTAATTCGGCTTTTACTTCACTTTCAGTGGGTTGAGGGGAAAACGTCTCAGTGTAATCAAGGCCTGTGGCTTTGATAAAGGTCTTGTAATCAAGGGAGTGGGTTTTCCTCCCATTGTTCATTGAGAAGGTGATGATGGAGTCCTTGGTGACATCAGGGTTTGTGACCACCGCTGTATACCAGAACTCTCTCAAGTAGTCATGGTAGATGACTGGGGGTGTCTTAGTAAATGCCGTAGAGAGAAAGCAATTTTGCAGGTATTTTACCATATCCTTATAGGCCAGAAATTTTTCCGGATAGGAAAAATTCTCTACAAGATTATTTTTGGTCAAATCCACGCTCTCTAGTTGGAATTCCACATTAGGAGCACAGGTAATAGCTTTAGAAGCAGCCATTATAAAAGAAGGTCTTGGTTTTGCAAGAAAAGGTCTTGTTTTGAGATTTAGAACACACACAGGTTTTGAGAAAAAAAGCAAGAGTTTAATTAATAATTCAAAGTGTGTGCGTGTTATATTATGTGTGGGTATTTATAGGGAAGTTGAGAGAGAGGGTTGTTTTTGCACTATAGCAGATTATGCTCAAAAATTTGAAAACTGTTTTGTAAAAATGTTTGATATCCGCATTAAATGCCACCACCCCACTTTCTCGGGTTTTGCGCAACTGCCAAGGTGAACAGTTGTGCCGTCTGCAAAAAGTGCATTTTGCAGTGTGACGTCACCACATATAATATCAAAAGATATTGTATGTGAGGAGATGCATTAAATGCCATGTGGGATATGTGGTAATGATGTGGGGCCTAAGATGTGGATGCCAGAAGGTATAGGAACATATATTCTTATATTAAATGTGTATCTAGTTACCAACCTAGGACATTAACTAACTAAATACTTAGAGCATTTAGTATAGCATTGATTGTCATTTGTTGATGTCTTGAGGCCCCTGAATGACTTTTCATTCAGTGTGGTGGATGTTCAGGGAAGGTTATTCAGTGATACATAAGATTCTTATTCACTGAGAGATTTGTTGAGTCAGGGACCAAAGGTTATCAGAATTTACACTAAGTTGGATGGATTCAATTAGTGTACTGATGCTCAATATCCAACATTCCCAATTCAGCTTTCAGTCTTGTGAAAGTTGGTTCATCCAATGGTTTGGTGAATATATCAGCTAGCTGATATTCAGTAGGGGTGAAGTGTAATTCATTGTCACCATTCATGACATGGTCCCTGATGAAATGATATCTAATATCAATATGCTTGGTTCTCTGATGAAGAACAGGATTCTTTGAAATAGCAATTGCACTTGTGTTGTCACAAAAGATGGGAACCATCTTGTAATAGATGTCATAGTCATTGAGTTAACTTTTCATCCATAGCACATTTGCACAACAACTGGCTGCTGCAACATATTCAGCCTCAGCTGAGGACATAGCAACTGATTGTTGTTTTTTAGTACTCCAACAGACAAGTTTACCAACAAGGAATTGGTAGGAGCCTGAAGTACTTTTCCTATCCATGTTGCAGCCTGCATAGTCAGAGTCTGAGTACCCTTTGAGATCAAAACCTGAACATTTAGGGTAGTACAATCCAAGATTTGGAGTACCTTTCAGGTACCTGAGGATCCTTTTCACAGCTGTGAGATGTGATTCTCTCAGGTCAGACTGATATCTGGCACACAAACAGACTGAGAATTGGATATCAGGCCTTGATGCAAGTAGGTACATCAGTGACCCAATCATTCCTCTAAAAAGAGTTTGATTCACTGGTTTACCAGCAAGGTCAGGACCAAGGTTGTTTGTGGGAACCATTGGAGTTTTCACTAAGGCACAGTCACTGAGCTCATACTTCTTTAGTAGGCTTCTAGTGTACTTTTCTTGACTGATGGAGGTTCCCTTAGTAGTCTGCTTGATTTGCAGTCCAAGGAAGTAAGTGAGTTCTCCCATCATGCTCATTTCAAATTTCTTTGCCATCAGTTTTTAAAACTGTTTGCAAAGTTTATAACTTTTTGAGCCAAATATGATGTCATCCACATACACTTGAACAAGAATGACATCTTCTTTTGTCCTATAGATAAACAAGGTGTTATCTATCTTGCCTCTGACAAATTTTTTTTCGATGAGGAAGGCTGAAAGAGTTTCATACCATGCCCTAGGAGCTTGTTTCAGTGCATAAAGGGCTTTATCAAGCTTGCAAATATAGTCAGGAAACTCACTGCTTTCAAATCCAGGAGGTTGTTGAACATAAACTTCTTCTTTCAGTGATCCATTGAGGAAGACACTTTTTACATCCATTTGATATACTTTGAAGTTCATGTAAGTTGCAAATACAAGGAAGATCCTGATGGCTTCCATTCTTGCCACTGGTACAAATGTCTCTTCATAGTCAATGCCTTCTTGTTGATTATAACCTTTGGCAACAAGTCTGGCCTTGTTTTTAATGACTATGCCATTTTCATTAGTTTTGTTCTTGAACACCTATTTCATGCCAATGACTGAAACATCCTGAGGACATTTGACCAAGGTCATTACCTTATTTCTGTCAAATTATTCTAGTTCATCATGCATAGCCTGAACCTAACTAGGATATTTCAGTGCTTCTTTGACACATTTTGGTTCAATATTGGAGATGAAGTCTACAAATAGACATTCATTGGCTGAGGCTGCCTTAAGTTTAGCATCCATGCTTCTAGTAAGCATGCCTTCAGTGGGATCTCCAATTATGTTAACAAGTTCTATATCTTTAGACCTAGTCCAACTATCCTGAGGTCTTGGATATTGATTTGAACTTGTAGAGGCCTGATGGGGTGGTGGTGTAGGTTCAGGTGCAGAAACTTGAAGATATTCAGGATCTTGAGTATCTGACTGACCTGGTTGATCACTGAAATTGATTGGTTCCTGAGCACTTTGTTCAGACTGATTAATTTCATCAGTACCTATTTATGCTTCAACAAACTCAGTGATGGTTGGATAAGGAAGGTTGTGTGGGATGATGTAATAGGAAATATCAGCATCTGCTTGATATTGAGTGGAGGGATTACTATCAGGATGATATTCATCAAGAGGATATCTTGATGAATCATCAATTCCTATCTCTTCCACTGAGGTGTTTGAGAATCTGATGGCTTCAGTACTCTCATCAAAGGTGACATGGAATGTTTCCTCAGTTTGTTGTCTCCTTGTATTGAACACCCTAAAGGCTTTAGGGACAAGAGAGTATCCTAGAAAGTATCTATCATCAGCTTTTGCATCAAATTTCCCTATGTGATCCTTGTGATTAGGAATAAACACAGGGCACCCAAAGACATGAAAATAGCTGATGTCAAGGATTCTTCCTTTGAATAACTCATAAGGAGTTTTGCTATGTCTCTTGACAATGATTGATCTGTTTTGAGTATAACATGCAGTCTTAACTGCTTTAGTCCAAAAGTGTTTAGATAGAACTGATCCATTTAGAATTGTCCTAGCAGCCTCAATGAGTGTTCTATTCTTCCTTTCAGCAACACCATTTTGTTCAGGTTTGTAAGGATAAGAGAAGTTTTGAGAAATTCCTTTCTTATCATAGTAACACTCAAGATCATGGTTTTTGAATTCAGTCCCATTGTCAGTCCTGATTTGTTTGTCTTTTATGTCATTTTGTTTTTCAATGTTCCTGCCAAAGGACATGATTGTTTCAGCTGCCTGACTCTTTTTGGTCAGGAAGTAAACCCAAGTGTATCTTGAGTATTTATCCACAATGACCATAGTATACTTCTCATGATGAATGGACATACGATTGATAGGTCCAAAGAGATCCATATGGAGAAGATGAAGGTAGCTTTTGATGGAGAAGTTTAGTTTGGTTTTAAAAGATGCTCTATGATGTTTACCCTTTTCACAAGCAGAGCAGGGTTTATCCTTTGAAAACACAAGTGATGGTAAGCCAAGGACCTTGTTTTGTTTGACAAGATTGTTTATGTTTTTGAAATTCAAATGGGAGAGTCTCTTATGCCAAAGCCAGTTTAGAGTTTCAGTGGCTTTAACAAAGAGACAAGTTCCATTCTGAGTTAGAGTAGACATATCTAACACATACACATCTTGTCTTCTTGGTGCAATAAGAACTACTTCTTTATTTGCATTAAAGATGGTACCTTGCTTATCATCAAATTAAACTATGTACTTAGCATCACATAGTTGACTGACACTGATATGATTGTACTTGAGATCATTAACATAAGCTATCCTAGTAAAAACTAATCCACTACAGTTTACTGAACCATAACAGTCAGTGAGACATGATGAATTGTCAGCAAATACCACATGAGGTCCTGGTTCCTCAACATATTTGTGCAGATACTCCTTCACACCAGTCATGCTCCTCGAACATCCAATATCTAGATGCTAAACAGGCTCTCTGGTATGTCTCTGCACAAATAGTAAACTGTGTCAGTTTTTTCTAGGACCCCTCCTCTTGGAGTGTTTGGCTTTGATGGCCTTTTTGAAAGGTACAATTGATGCATGGTCAGTAGTGGTATGGACTGTGCTTCCACAGATTTTACATTTGGTTGTTGATGTGGACTCAGTAGACTGAGAGGATGACTTGATGATTCCTCTTCTAGCCTGAATGACCTTTTCATGTCCTAAGGTGTCATGAGTGGGATCTCCACATATGTCACAACTAGGATCCATTAGACAATCATCAAGAAGATGGTCATTAAAACCACAATGTGGACAAGGTGAAAAAGGCTTAGCCTTTTGTCTTTGCTTCTGTTTAGAATCAGAGGGATACTGAAAAGCCTGTGCTTTAAAGTTTGCAACATTGGATGTGACTGTGTATGACAAGTGATCAGAAGTCCTGTGATCTTCCTTTTTGCATATCATGCAAAAGAGGATTCTATAACAATCATCAGTGGAATGATTTGTATAGTGACACAACTCACATCTTTGCTGAGGTTTTGAAGGTTTTGCTTTGGAGGTTCTTGAGGAAGCTGGTTTAAGTTCCTTACACTTAGATTGAGGTTTTTCAGATGATTCAATCTTTTCACTCAGCTTCCTGACAAGCTCAGCTAACTGATAATATTTTGAATCAGGGTTTTTAGTGTTCACCTCAGTTGGGACTAAAGTTGTTGAGTCATCAGTAGGAACTGAGACTTCAGGTGTGGGTCTTTTCAGGATGGTTCTACCCATTCCTGATTTCTCCTTTGGAGAATGTTGAGAGTAAACTAAAGGTGTTAGGTCTGAGCTAGGTGCAGCTCCCTGAAGGACTTTCAGTGGTGGGAGAGGTGTTTGTGATTCTGATTCAGACTCATTGACAGACTCAGTGTTACTGGGCTTATCAGTGAGTCCAAGCATATCTTTGATAGCCTGACTTTCAGGTTGCAAGATTTTCCCAGTCTCAAAGTTAGGTAACTTACTGTCTGGGTTGTTTCTTTCAACCCAGTCACTAGACTTGGGTTTCATTTCTTGCTCAAAAGATATGCCTTTTCACTATCACTGAGGGATTTAGTGAGCTAGTCTTCTCCTAAGATTTTCTTTTTAGAACTAGGAATAAGACTAACAGTTTCATAGACTTTAGGATTCTTTTTTGTCCAGCTTTCAATGACAGCCTTTTCTTTGTTGAGTTCAGTTTGAAGAGCTTGGTTTTGTTTCAAAATTTCAGAGTTTTGAATTTGAAGTGTAACAGCTTCTAGCTTGGCTTGTTTCAAGTCAAGTAGTTCATCTCTACACTTGTTTAACTCTTGAACAAGTTTATTGTATTTTGAAAACAAATTAAGTCTTTGCTCTTCAACAAACTTAAGATCAACATTAATGTAATTTTAGTAAAATTGCCAATCAGAATCATCATCCATAGATAGTAAAATATATTTACCTTTTTCATGGTGATGTTAACCCACTCTCCATTTCTTGCATGGCTTTTTCCAAAAGCCAGCTGACCATTATCTGAAAGTGCCATCAGTGCACTGACTCTTACTTCTTCATCATCTGAGGAGACCTCTTCTTCATCCTAGTCATAGGCTTCAGCTACAAGTACCTTGTTCTTTGTTTGAACAGGTTTAGAGGTTTGAGCAGCCTAAGATACTGAGGGAGTACCCTCAAGGAGAGCAAGTTTTGCTTTTACTTTTCTATACTTAGCTTCAAAGTCTTTTTGATCATTTTGAACAGTTTTGTTTTGAAAATGTTGAGGAAACTGAAGCATTTTTGGTTGAAACTTGCTAGTTCCTGAAGAAAAACTATTACCAGAGAATTTATATGAGGGTTCTGAGGTGGTTTTAGAAAAACAGTCTTTTGCAAAATGACCCTTTTTACCACATTTGAAACATTCAGTGGTTTCATTTGCTTTAGCTTTAGAAAAGTTTGACTGATTTCTTTTGATAAAACATTTAGAATTAGCAAGGAGTGCCCTTTCTTGAAATTCAATATGAAAGTCATTAAGGTACTCCTCACTGGTTCTCTCATCAGCCTCATCATCAGAATTCTCTCGGAAATCCTGCACAACACCATTAGAATAAAAGGCAGTAGATAAGGGTAAGGTTGTCAGAGCCTTTTTGGTCTCAAGAGCTTTCTTTGAGTCTGGGTATCTCCTTGAGATTAAGTTGTCCTCATAGACAAACTTCCCATAGATCTCAGGGAGCTCAAGAGTTTGAATGTGATTAACATTCCTAAGACCCTGAGAGAAGTTTAACCACTTCTCAGGGAGATTGTTGACAAAGCCAACATTGATTTCATGCTTAGACAAAACTACACCATCATTTGATAGTTCATTTATCAAGGTTTTGTATCTGGTATAGGTCTGAGAGAGACTTTCAGAGTCTTTGGCCCTGAAAGTGTTATACTCAAGTTTCAGGTCCATAATCCTGTTTTCCTTTGTATCTGAGGGACCTTCAAAGCTATGAACCAAGTTAAGCTAAGTTTGTTTGGCTATTGAACATTTAATGACTAATTCCATTGTATCGTCAGGAAGACAAGATATAATGATGCTTTTTAGGCGTTGGTCTTGGTTAACCACCCTTCTCTCATCAATAGTCCACTGAGCTTCAGGTTTAGGTAACCCTTCAGCAGTCTTAGGGACAAAGGGACCTTCATTGATACATGTGATGTAGTATGGTTCCATACCAGTCAAGTAGCAAAGCATACGCTTTTTCCACTTGCTAAATTTACCAGCTTCTAGTCTGGGAGCAACAGCTGAATAGCTTCCTCCCTTTTTGTCAACTAGCTGGGGTACATTACTATCAGCCATGGTAGGATCTTGGTTTTAGAAACCTTTTGAGCACTCATTAGTTTTTGAAAGATTTTATAAACCTAAGGCTCTGATACCACTTGTTGTTCCCTTTACACAATTAGAATTAACTACAAAGTTAAGCTAATCATGTTCCATGACTGAGTAATGTATTGATTAACTAAGCAAAATAAGTAAAACCTAAATGATAAAGACAAGAGTTTTTCAACGTTTAAATACTTATTAGAAGTTAATCAAAAGAATATATACCCCAATGTTCGCGGAAAAAACACTTGGGATTGAAATGACAAAGTATGGTATTGTCTCCTCACTAAACTTAAGCTAAGCTTAAGTGGCAACTATAAGGAACTACTGAGCTATCTCAGGGACTAGGTTGCTCTTTGGGGGAGAAAAAGTGGCTTGTGAATGTCTAAGCATTAATTGCACAAACTTGTCCACTTTTCTCCCTTATGATCCTGTTTATAGACATGTATGAAAGAGCACCCGTGACTTAAAAGAAAAAAGAATGACCTAAGGTAATCATGGAAAAATACTGATGTATTTTGTCCTTGTTACAAGAACCTATTTTGGGTATAATACAATTGTGCTTTCTGAGTAACAGTGATGACACTATTTTTGTTCTAAAGCCTTTTAGGGAAAGTTTGACTTTGGCCTGATAAGGACTTCTCCCTATCTCTTCAAATCTTTCCCGCTTTGTCCCGCCTTTCTTTTAGTCTTCAGGTTCTTCAGTCTTGGTCTTCAGTCTTCAATCTTCATTCTTTATAGTTGTTGAGGAGACTGGCGTTCATTGAGTTATTGTCATCACTCACTGAACCCATTTTCTTCTTCTTTGGCTTAGGTGCCATTTAGGGAGTTCCGCCTCACTGATTGGTGAATCCTTTTTCTTAGACTCGTCCTAAGCATCCTGAAGATAAATCACTGAGTGACTGTTCACTCAGTGACCTGAGAGCGTTTAAGGTTGTTTGACACTTAGGATAATTTGTATTCAAATCCTTGTTTCAGGACGCTTGGGTACTGAATGGACCCAATAATTTCAAACAATTAATAGAAGAAGTGAAAATCCCCAAATTCAATTTCTAGTTTTGTTGAGGACTCTGTCTCTAAAAACGAGAATTTAGATAACATGGAATTCTAGACAAGGAATAGAGGAAAAGGATAAGACACAATATGCACGAGTAGTCTACAGGAATGGGTATTGAGGAGAATCGAGACAGAAGAAGTAAGAGAGACCCATTTTAAGTAAGGAGGTTGACGACATGCTGAATATAGAGTGGGAATAGAGTCAAGACAGAAGAAATGGGAGAGATGTAGATGAGACGAGAATCAAATACGAGACTTGCATCGGGTTGTTTAGAAGTCAATCATGTCTATGGCGACTAGAGACAAGAAAACAATAATAAATGTCGTAGACGAGAAATAGAAGAGAGAAGAGATGTCGAGGATGTTAAGAATGTGCGTCATCCATAGTGATTGATAGATGTGTCAATTCGGCGATTGCGTAGTCGTCTATTGATAATGGTTGTGGTAAGACCATTATCTCCAAAAATTTACTAAGATCCTACGGATGATAAGCATTTAGGCAAGGAGTCTAATTTCCTAAATTTTATCTACCACACATATAATCAATTAATCATCATGTAGCAAATAAGCACATAGCAAATAAGCGCATAGCAAATAGGCACATAAATAAGACAATCAAGGTTTTAAGAAAGCGTACCTTTGCTGCTAGCTATTCCTAAAGATACATTACCGTGAGAGATGTTGTGCATGATGCAAGGTTTAAGTATCGATGAGTCTTCACACGTATGATGAGAGTATGAATGCACATTCATATCTTTAATTTGCTTCTCTCGTGCATCTAAAGACATAACTTGCAAGAAAACTTGGTACCTAGTTTCTCATGGGTCTGAGATGGTTAGTAATAAACATCCTTTGCATTTACATGCATAAGATGAGGATGTTGTTAGCAAGCAAAACTTCCCATAGATACATGTCTGGTTGAATTTTATTTTAAGATATAAAAGATTTTATCTAAAGATATTTTACTTAAAATTCATTAGTGCTAAACGAGATTTTTAGAGAAATAAGTTTTCCAAGTAACAAATCTAGATTTGTCTAAGAGGTTTTACAAATTTAATTTGTTTTTACTTGCTCGTTGATGACTCACATGAATTAAAACCTATGCCCGTTTTATCTCCGAATGCCTTTTGTCTATTTAGTAAATTCTTAAGAGATTGAGAACTCTTTTCAAATTTAGGTAATATATTTTTCTTTTCCATAAGCTTGTTAGTTTCACATTTATAATCTTGACACATTTTACATTCTAGATCAATTTCTAAACCACTTTGAAGTTTAGACATTTTATCTTCCAAAATGATTTCTTTTTTTCCAATTTACTTTCAAAATATTTTAAAGATTCATTTTCTGAAAATGTTTTTAGACTTATGTTACACAAATGTTTAAAATCATTTATTAATTTTGAAAATTCTAGAATGAATGGGTCATAGCAAAAGTGTTCGATTTCAGAGTGTACCTTATTTGAAGTTTCAACCTTTAGACATATTTCGTATTCAGAACACATGGTATCTTCTTCATCCGTATCACTCCAAGATTCTCCAATGAGTTCTCTTCGTATATTACTCCTATAGTCCTTGTGGGCATTACCTTCATTGAAAACACATGAACTAGTAGCATTTGTATTTAATCTATTTAAATATATATCTACTGATTTGTCTTTAGAAGTGATGAATTGTTCATATGTAAGTTCAAGATCAATTCGGTTATCATTGGCTTGACTCCACAATAAAATTCTTTCATATTCAATTTTTGGCAAGGCTTTTTAAATTTTTGGGAATTAAAGCTTCGAAGGTGTTAATGCTGCTCATGTGATTAAGACTGCTCAGGTATTACAAGGAAAATGCTCTAAGTCATTATTGTTGCTGGTTATAGAGTTACTGCTGCTTATGAAGGTTAAGACTGCAAGTGTATATTATAACTGCTGAGAACTTCAAGGAAATATACACTAAGTAGTTAATGCTGCTAGAAGAAAACTTAGTGTTGCTAGTACTAAGTTTCAACTGCTGAAGACTTAATGCTGCCAGAGTACAGAGTTAGTATTGCTAAGTGTTTATTAGTGCTGCTGGAGTATTAGATAGAATGATTAGATAAGTATAGAAAAATTCTTTAAAAATTTATCTTGTATAGAAAGTAATTGTAAGCCGACTAGGACTCCTTAGTCTATAAAAGGAGGTCCTAGGGCATTGAGTTAGATACGTATTATTCATAGCTTCAAGGTTGTAAAACCCTAATACTAAGAGAGTATTCGTTTTAATAATATTGAAGCTGTTGGTTTGTTTATTCTTGTGTTACTGTTCTTCTTAATACTATTGTTTAGATTCCGCATAAACCTTAGTAAATACAACACAATTTCTACACTAGTTGTGTTAGTTTACCTAGCATAACTAAACCTTTACAAGCTAAGGGAATTCGATCAAGTATATAACTGGGATCAACAAGTGGTATCAGAGCTTGTGTGTAACACCCCAACCCGACAAGGGTAAAGATGTCACAACAATGGTTTCATATCAGAACAAACACAAGCATATGACATAAATAATACAATTGAATTTCAATGGTTACAATGAAAAGTCTGAGACTACAAGGTTACAAATGAGATATACAATAATTACTAAGTCTGAAAATAAGCTCTTCTAGTCATCTCTATTTATAAATAGCTATCAAGGTCTTCTAAGTCCAAGGTACTCTCCACTCATACCCAGCTTCCAAACTAAAACCTGCCGCAGGAAAAGAAATGCGGCTGAGCTTAAAAAGCCCAGTGAACAGATATAAAGGTAGCAAGCAGTAATAATGGAATAGTGGAGTAAGTGAAACAATGCAAGGTATAACAAGAGTTAGGAAAGAAGGAAAAATAAAAGGTTAAGCAAATATATCAAGAGTTAAAAACTAGTTACAATAGATAAGAGTAAAGTGAACAATAATCCCAACCCGAGCCCAAGTCAAACCATGTCAAGTCAAGTATTAAGTCAAGTGTCAGGTCAAGTATGTATCCGGAGGGGTGACCGCGGGATACTAAGTACAAGGTTATAAGGTAAAGGAAACAGTAATCCACTACTAGCCCAAGTCAAGTCAAGAAATCAAGTAGCAAGGTGTACGGAGGGGAGACCTCGGTACCAAGTACAATATGAGGGGATACCTCCAAGGGGTGGAGTCATGAGCTCCCAAGATGTGAAAGACGTGTATCGCACACACCATCAGTCACCAAGTATAACAAGTAATATAAACAAGTCAAGTCAAATCTAGGATGCATCCATACGCCCCAGGTGGCCAAAGTCTGCCTCTACGTAACAAATCAAATCAAGTCAGGGACGGGACAGGTCATCACTCTCCTGCCCTAGAGTCATGCCATCGGTGCATCAATGACATGGACATGAAACCCTCATGCCTAGTTATGGCTCATAATCTCAAACTGTGGGTCAAGGGTCAAGTATCAAGTATCAAGTATCAAGTATCAAGTTCCAAGTTCAAGTTCAAGTTCCATATCAAGTTGTTCAAGTCAAGTTTCCCATTTCAAGTGGTTCAAGTCAAGTTTCCAATTTAAGTATATCAAGGTTCAAGTCAAGGTTCAAGTCAAGGTTCAAGACAAGAGATCATTGCAAAGGTTCAATTTCAAAGTTCATTTAAAAGAAATCCTTTAATAATGGTTTTAGTAAAAATGATATTTCAAAATAGTTTTCACAACAATGGACTTTTAAATCAGTTTTTCATAAAGATAGTCCTTAAGAGTTATTTTCATAAAACTTTAGTAGAATTACATTTAAAAGTGGTATCGCATCGTTTTAAAATAGCTTTTCTCAAAATATTTTCATATATAATTAAGAAAGTTTCCACATCCAGTTTTAATATCAAGTAGATCTTCTAGGTGTCCAAGGATTTGAATATTCAGGTCAAAGGTGATGAATGAAGTATGTCAAGTATCAAGGGATCATGGCAAGGTTCAAAACAAGAAATCAAGGCAAGGGTTCAAAGCAAGGTTCAAATCAAGTGGATCATATCAAAGGTTCACAATACAAGGGGAAACATTGCAATGGCTTGGGGAATCCTAATGAATCAAGATCAGAAGTCAAGAGAACGAAAACACCCTTACTGAGAAAGGTAGAATATCTGTACCTTATTAACCAAGCAAGCAACAATAAAAGCAAACACGGAGAAGAGTCAAGACCTCTCCTTCTTCACACCTAAAGAAGTAGAAGACGGAATTACAATTGGTTCTTAATTTAGATTACTCATTTTAGTTTATCTTTCCATTTTGAGTAACTTTCCAAATATAGCAAGCTTCCACTTTAAGTAGGTTTACTCATTTTAAGTCATTTTCCATATTTAGTAACTATGGTTATTAATAAACCCGTATATCAACTTAAAGTATTCAAGATGACCATTTTAGTAGTTTATGGTTTATAAGGTTATTTACATATGATTAAGGTTATTATGGTAGTTTTACACATTTGAGGGTTTATTAAGTAATTATGATAAGTTTAAGGACCATTATGCAATTATCATAAAATTAGGGTATAAAGTGTAATTATTATAAAGTTATAGGTTTTTTGCAAGTTAAGACCTTTATTATTAGAAAAATAACAATTTAAACCCTTTAGTATTAGAAAATAAACAAACAACACTTTTTAAATGTCTTTTTACACTTTATCAGGTTTTAGGTATGATCTGGACCTGTTTCAAATAATTTATGAATCGTAATAGACCTTCTAAATAAAATCTACAAAAATTTACAGGGGTACCTCAATGTCTCTAGTATTTTACTTAATTTTTCAAGATTTTATTAACTAGGATAGGTATGAATGAAAATTCCATTTTCCTAACCTATTCCAGAATTGTATCTGATGAAACACCCGAACAGAAATTAATTCTTTACCCTACCTATAAAATTTATAAAAATCTAGAAAAATTCCAGTAACTAATAGACATATCAAATATTTTCCATTTCAAAGGAAACCTGCTAATTCGACATGGTTTGTAATTTAAAAATCATAGACTCGGACTAATTTTCTAGGTATACGAATTCGATTTGAAACTTGTTTTTCAAAAAATCAAAAACTGGTTTTCCAGGCCTCTAAAAATTACAAAGTTAATTTCTACAGAAAGCGCTTTCATTGAATTTAATTCTAGACTCAAAAACCACTGAAAAACACATTACCATTATTTTTATACAGTCAATAGAAGTTGAACAAAATTCCAGATCAGTAGCAGTTTTTATCATAACATGTAATCTTTTATGGTTTTCTTAATCCAACCTTTAGTTCTTGATACAAAACCAATATAGATGAGTTCATAACATGTTTAGGTCGATTTACATCAGGTCTTAACAAAATCAAAACAAATAAATTGATCATATCCATACATGGTTCGATTTATACACATAGGTTTTAGGGTTTTCACTTATCATTTTATGTGTTCATTTTTGTGATCATATGTGATTGTATATTTGCAACATCAACACGAATTGAAAGGAAAAGGGATGATACGAATACCCTCGAAGAACACACGAAGAATCAAGAACACAAGATCACGTCACCAACACTTTCTTCCTCCTTTCTTCTTGGGTAGATCGACAGAAAAAGAGGGAAACAAGGCAAGAACGATTAGGGTTTTGCTTAAAAATTCGAATGGATTGATACTATTATAACATGTTTACCTTATGATGAGAATGACAAGAAGAATGAAACAAGATCAAGCCTTCCTTTGGTGGTTTTGAGGATCGACAGCAGCAGCACAAAAAAAAGAAGCCGAGACTTAGGTTTTTGAGAATTAGGGTTTGATGAGTTTTTGTGGTATTCGGTTATCACAAGGAAGGAAAACCGTGTGGTATTTTTAGGGGGTTTAATCGACCGAATTTGGGTTCTAGTTAGGAGATAATGTGGGCTTTTATCTAGTTATTTTGTTACAAAACAAATTTGGTCACATTTCTAGTTAGTGTACACTTTGTGGCGTTTTGTATAAGTAACATAGGTTAGGATTTTAATTTGATTAGCATAAGTATTAGCTTAGGTAGTTTAATTTTAGGTAATATGGAATATATAACTTACATTAGGTGAAATACAATTTATGTTACTTGTATGATTTTCTTAAGTTCTTGAAATTTTTTAATTTGAGGGCATTTTTGTCATTTCGGATTGTTTAAATTTTGGGGTTTTACAACTCTTCCCCTCTTAAAAAAAATTTTCGTCCTCGAAAATTGAAGTACGAAGGTGAGACGAAGTCGTAGCAATTCGTAAAAGATCGTCACAAACATCCTCACGCCCGGGGAGGTTCTTCGAAAAGGATTTTCAAACCAATTAGTTTCTCATGACTCAAATCAACAAGGTGGGTTCAAATTCTCAGAAGGAGGCAAATTGGGTTGATTCTGATCAAAAGGTCCATGCAATATAAAATGGATGATAGGTGAATTTTCTGGAAAGCTCATACGGAAAGCGAACAAGATTTCAAATCAAATTAACTGTATCAACAGTAGAGAGTTCTACAAAGAGTTTAAGATTCATAACTGAGGTCAACAGAATGCAAAACGAGAATGCAAGCTCATCCAGACATCTAATGAACAAAGGCAGAGTATACACATAACGGTGAAAGCAGATTAAACGCATAGGTGGAAAGAACCTAAAGTCTCACTAACGTAGATAATCTCAAACATCTATCAGAATTCTAAGGCTTCTAAGGCACTTCTCAAAATATCCTATACCCACAACAAGTGCACGTTATATGACGTAAGTATTATCACGTTGGCCAGACGTCATAATACTGGCATCATATAAATATGCCCTCATGATGGTCATACTTTATCTCGAGTCGTGAGCAAAACAACCTATCTTAATCCACCTAGTACTTCCATAGTCTCAGAGGTCATCCAAATCAATGTCATAATCAAGAGCGAAAACAAGACTACTTGCAAGAGTATCGGAATCCCAGATTGCCTAGCAGAAGTAAGGTATGCCGTCCACAAGCATCAGATCTTCCACAATTCGCCAAAATTCCCAAAACAAACTATCATCGAACATACGAAAAATTAAACACGGAACTGAAATGCCTCTAAGGAACTTAACTCATTAGAGGATCTTATTACTATATACGAAGCTTAAGTGAGTCAATGGAAGTGAAAGTTAGTCGTCAAAATCTTCGGTCTTCACAGAATCAATTCTTCCAACCATGAAAGGTCTGTTTCAAAAATCCGTTCATTCAAAACATTTAATCTCTTCAAGTCCGGTTAACTGTCTTCGTTTGTCCATCAATCTGAAAGTGAAACATAATCGTGAACTTGTGTCTGGTTCATCAAGCCTTCTGTAGTTCTTCTTGGAATGTAATGGAGTAATATGAATTTCTGGCACGGTCTTCAAATCCCTTCATCATCCAGTCTGCTTCCGCTCTCAATTCATCTTAGTACAACCAAGATGAATAGGGAAGTTAGACTGCATGTCTTCATCAGCTCCAGGTTCGCCATCTTGACTAGATTTCCTTCTTCTGCATCGCCAACACATTTACCTTGTAAGGAATGTCTTCACTCTTCAGGTAGCCACCGTTGTTGTCAACTCCAGGTCATGCAGTGAAGTAATTCTTCTGATATGCTTCTAGTTGTCTCAACAATATCAACCTCCCAGAAGGTACAAATGATCGTCAAATTTCTTAGAAGGTGCAAAAATGATTTTCATGCTCTTCCTCGTCTCCGAATGTACTATTAAGTCATACAATGACCATTTGCTCAAGTACTCACGAGAAAACATCACTTATCAAGTTCACAAAACAGTCAGAGCTTTAGCTAATACTATTAGTGTCACTAACCGTCATAGCAGTCGTTACGAATACGGAAGGCGATTCCAAGAATACTCTCAATTCATACTTCCATCAGAAGGAAACTTCGCGCTCTAAAATTGAACAGATACATAGTCGTTTCAGTGTGGAGAAATAAGGGTTCCAATTAGCAATACGGTGCAGCTTCCAGAAATCAATACATATCTCCTACCATCATTCTTCTTTATCGCGAACAAAACTGAAATACGCCAAGAAAATACACTTAAGCCAACTTACTTCACACTCCGGTGGAAAACTTGGTGGTTCAATCAGAAATCATGTTTCAGAAAATTTTGGGTGCCAAGTATATATCAAGATGAGGTTCATTCATGGGTGTACGAAATGGGTTCAGGGAAAACTTCATAATCGCGAAAGTAACACACGAGTCTCCAGAGTAATAGTAATAGCCAAAAGTTTAACAATCGGTAATCATGGTAGGGAGTTCAAAATTGTTTCAGACGCCAAGGGTGAGGCATAGGAGGATAGTTGTCAATATTTCGATTGCTCAATCAACCAATCCCTTATCAGAATAAAATCGAGGTTAACTATCCAATAAAGACAGATCAACAAAACAAATCTTATCGGTTCAAAAGTGAGAGGGAAACATTCTTATACTCATGGTTAAACACCAAAAGACTTTTCATAGGGACAGAGATGGGTAAGACGAAATCAAATAGCGTCGGAAGATTCATAGATGCTTATCAAAACAAGAGACAAGTCACAGAATGTATCATCAAATATTACCCAGTTCAAAGGAAACCTGCTAATTCGACATGGTTTGTAATTTAAAAATCATAGACTCAGACTAATTTTCCAGGTATACGAATTCGATTTGACACTTGTTTTTCCAAAAATCAAAAAGTGGTGTTCCAGGCCTCTAAAAATTACAAAGTTAATTTCTTCAGAAAGCTCTTTCATTGAATTTAATTCTAGACTCGAAATTCTCGTTTCAAAGAAACGAGAATTTAGATAACATGGAATTCTAGACATGGAATAGAGGAAAAGGATAAGACAAAATATGCACGAGTAGTCTACAGGAATGGGTATTGAGGAGAATCGAGACAGAAGAAATAAGAGAGACCCATTTTAAGTAAGGAGGTTGACGACACGCTGAATATAGAGTGGGAATAGAGTCAAGACAGAAGAAATGGGAGAGATGTAGATGAGACGAGAATCAAATACGAGACTTGCATCGGGTTGTTTAGAAGTCAATCATGTCTATGGCGACTAGAGACAAGAAAACAATAATAAATGTCGTAGACGAGAAATAGAAGAGAGAAGAGATGTCGAGGATGTTAAGAATGTGCGTCATCCATAGTGATTGATAGATGTGTCAATTCGGCGATTGCATAGTCGTCTATTGATAATGGTTGTGGTAAGATCATTATCACCAAAAATTTACTAAGATCATACGGATGATAAGCATTTAGGCAAGGAGTCTAATTTCCTAAATTTTATCTACTACACATATAATCAATTAATCATCATGTAGCAAATAATCTCATAGCAAATAAGCACATAGCAAATAAGCACATAGCAAATAGGCACATAAATAAGACAATCAAGGTTTTAAGAAAGCGTACCTTTGCTGCTAGCTATTCCTAAAGATACATTACCGTGAGAGATGTTGTGCATGATGCAAGGTTTAAGTATCGATGAGTCTTCACACGTATGATGAGAGTATGAATGCACATTCATATCTTTAATTTGCTTCTCTCGTGTATCTAAAGACATACCTTGCAAGAAAACTTGGTACCTAGTTTCTCATGGGTCTGAGATGGTTAGTAATAAACATCATTTGCATTTACATGCATAAGATGAGGATGTCGTTAGCAAACAAGGATTCCCATAGATACATGTCTAGTTGAATTTTATTTTAAGATATAAAAGATTTTATCTGAAGATGTTTTACTTAAAATCCATTAGTGCTAAACGAGATTTTTAGAAAAATAAGTTTTCCAAATAACAAATCTAGGTTTGTCTAAGAGGTTTCACAAATTTAATTTTTTTTGACTTGCTCGTTGATGACTCACATGACTTAAAACCTAAGCCCGTTTTATCTCCGAATGCCTTTTGACTATTTAGTAAATTCTTAAGAGATTGAGAACTCTTTTCAAATTTAGCTAATATATTTTTCTTTTCCTTAAGCTTGTTAGTTTCACATTTATAATCTTGACACATTTAACATTCTATATCAATTTCTAAACCACTTTCAAGCTTAGACATTTTATCTTCCAAAATGATTTCTTTTTTCCAATTTACTTTCAAAATATTTTAAAGATTCATTTTCTGAAAATGTTTTTAGACTTATGTTACACAAATGTTTAAAATCATTTTCTAATTTTGAAAATTCTAGAATGAATGGGTCATAGCAAAAGTGTTCGATTTCATAGTATACCTTATTTGAAGTTTCAACCTTTAGACATATTTCGTATTCTGGACACATGGTATCTTCTTCATCCGTATCACTCCAAGATTCTCCAATGAGTTCTCTTCGTATATTACTCATATAGTCCTTGATGGCATTACCTTTATTGAAAACAATGAACTAGTAGCATTTGTATTTAATCTATCTAAATATATATCTACTGATTTGTCTTTAGAAGTGATGAATTGTTCATATGTATGTTCAAGATCAATTCGGTTATCATTGGCTTGACCTCCACAATAAAATTCTTTCATATTCAATTTTTGGCAAGGCTTTTTAAATTTTTGGGAATTAAAGCTTCGAAGGTGTTAATGCTGCTCATGTGATTAAGACTGCTCAGGTATTACAAGGAAAATGCTCCAAGTCATTACTGCTGCTGGTTATAGAGTTACTGCTGCTTATGAAGGTTAAGACTGCTAGTGTATATTATAACTGCTGAGAACTTCAAGGAAATATACACTAAGTAGTTAATGCTGCTAGTAGAAAACTTAGTGTTGCTTGTACTAAGTTTCAACTGCTGTAGACTTAATGCTGCCAGAGTACAGAGTTAGTATTGCTAAGTGTTTATTAGTGCTGCTGGAGTATTAGATAGAATGTTTAGATAAGTATAGAAAAATTCTTTAAAAATTTATCTTGTATTGATAGTAATTGTAAGCCGACTAGGACTCCTTAGTCTATAAAAGGAGGTCCTAGGGCATTGAGTTAGATACGTATTATTCATAGCTTCAAGGTTGTAAAACCCTAATACTAAGAGAGTATTCGTATTAATAATATTGAAGCTGTTGGTTTGTTTATTCTTGTGTTACTGTTCTTCTTAATACTATTGTTTAGATTCCGCATAAACCTTAGTAAATACAACATAATTTCTATACTAGTTGTGTTAGTTTACCTAGCATAACTAAACCTTTACAAGGTAAGGGAATTCGATCAAGTATATAACTGGGATCAACAAGTGGTATCAGAGCTTGTGTGTAACACCCCAACCCGACAAGGGTAAAGATGTCACAACAATGGTTTCATATCAGAACAAACACAAGCATATGACATAAATAATACAATTGAATTTCAATGGTTACAATGAAAAGTCTGAGACTACAAGGTTACAAATGAGATATACAATAATTACTAAGTCTGAAAATAAGCTCTTCTAGTCATCTCTATTTATAAATAGCTATCAAGGTCTTCTAAGTCCAAGGTACTCTCCACTCATACCCAGCTTCCAAACTAAAACCCGCCGCAGGAAAAGAAATGCGGCTGAGCTTAAAAAGCCCAGTGAACAGATAGAAAGGTAGCAAGCAGTAATAATGGAATGGTGGAGTAAGTGAAACAATGCAAGGTATAACAAGAGTTAGGAAAGAAGGAAAAATAAAAGGTTAAGCAAATATATCAAGAGTTAAAAACTAGTTACAATAGATAAGAGTAAAGGGAACAATAATCCCAACCCGAGCCCAAGTCAAACCAAGTCAAGTCAAGTATTAAGTCAAGTGTCAGGTCAAGTATATATCCGGAGGGGTGACCTCGGGATATTAAGTACAAGGTTATAAGGTAAAGGAAACAGTAATCCACTACGAGCCCAAGTCAAGTCAAGAAATCAAGTAGCAAGGTGAACGGAGGGGAGACCTCGGTACCAAGTACAATATGAGGGGATACCTCCAAGGAGTGGAGTCATGAGCTCCCAAGATGTGAAAGACGTGTATCGCACACACCATCAGTCACCAAGTATAACAAGTAATATAAACAAGTCAAGTCAAGTCAAGTCAAATCTAGGATGCATCCATACGCCCCAGGTGGCCAAAGTCTGCCTCTACGTAACAAATCAAATCAAGTCAGGGACGGGACAGGTCATCACTCTCCTGCCCTAGAGTCATGCCATCGGTGCATCAATGACATGGACATGAAACCCTCATGCCTAGTTATGGCTCGTAATCTCAAACTGTGGGTCAAGGGTCAAGTATCAAGTATCAAGTATCAAGTTCCAAGTTCAAGTTCAAGTTCCATATCAAATTGTTCAAGTCAAGTTTCCCATTTCAAGTGGTTCAAGTCAAGTTTCCAATTCAAGTGTATCAAGGTTCAAGTCAAGTTTCCAATTCAAGTATATGAAGGTTCAAGTCAAGGTTCAAGACAAGTGATCATAGCATAGGTTCAATTTAAAAGTTCATTTAAAAGAAATCCTTTAATAATGGTTTTAGTAAAAATGATCTTTCAAAATAGTTTTCACAACAATGGTCTTTCAAATCAGTTTTTCATAAAGATAGTCCTTAAGAGTTATTTTCATAAAACTTTAGTAGAATTACATTTAAAAGTGGTATCGCATCGTTTTAAAATAGCTTTTCTCAAAACATTTTCATATATAATTAAGAAAGTTTCCACATCCAGTTTTAATATCAAGTAGATCTTCTAGGTGTCCAAGGATTTGAATATTTAGGTCAAAGGTGATGAATGAAGTATGTCAAGTATCAAGGGATCATGGCAAGGTTCAAAACAAGAAATCAAGGCAAGGGTTCAAAGCAAGGTTCAAATCAAGTGGATCATATCAAAGGTTCACAATACAAGGGGAAACATAGCAATAGCTTGGGGAATCCTAATGAATCAAGATCAGAAGTCAAGAGAACGAAAATACCCTTACTGAGAAAGGTAGAATATGTGTACCTTATTAACCAAGCAAGCAACAATAAAAGCAAACACGGAGAAGAGTCAAGACCTCTCCTTCTTCACACCTAAAGAAGTAGAAGACGAAATTACAATTGGTTCTTAATTTAGATTACTCATTTTAGTTTATCTTTCCATTTTGAGTAACTTTCCAAATATAGCAAGCTTCCACTTTAAGTAGGTTTACTCATTTTAAGTGATTTTCCATATTTAGTAACTCTGGTTATCAACAAACCCGTTTATCAACTTAAAGTATTCAAGATGACCATTTTAGTAGTTCAAGGTTCATAAGGTTATTTACATATGATTAAGGTTATTATGGTAGTTTTACACATTTGAGGGTTTATTA
This sequence comes from Artemisia tridentata subsp. tridentata, assembly GCA_021014915.2. Lineage (NCBI taxonomy): Eukaryota > Viridiplantae > Streptophyta > Magnoliopsida > Asterales > Asteraceae > Artemisia > Artemisia tridentata. The sequence continues at coordinate 268,090,211 of CP139502.1, forward strand.
AGTAATTATGATAAGTTTAAGGACCATTATGCAATTATCATAAAATTAGGGTATAAAGTGTAATTATTATAAAGTTACAGGTTTTTTTCAAGTTAAGTCCTTTATTAATAGAAAAATAACAATTTAAACCCTTTAGTATTAGAAAATAAACAAACAACACTTTTTAAATGTCTTTTTACACTTTATCAGGTTTTAGGTATGATCTGGACCTGTTTCAAATAATTTATGAATCGTATTAGAACTTCTAAATAAAATCTACAAAAATTCAGAGGGGTACCTCAATGTCCCTAGTATTTTAATTAATTTTTCCAGATTTTATTAACTAGTATAGTATGAATGAAAATTCCATTTTCCTAACCTATTCCAGAATTGTATCTGATGAAACACCCGAACAGAAATTAATTCTTTACCCCACCTATAAAATTTATAAAAATCTAGAAAAATTCCAGTAACTAATAGACATATCAAATATTACCAAATTCAAAGGAAACCTGCTAATTCGACATGGTTTGTAATTTAAAAATCATAGACTCGGACTAATTTTCCAGGTATACGAATTCGATTTGACACTTGTTTTTCCAAAAATCAAAAAGTGGTTTTCCAGGCCTCTAAAAATTACAAAGTTAATTTATACAGAAAGCGCTTTCATTGAATTTACTTCTAGACTCAAAAACCACTAAAAAACACGTTACCATTATTTTTATACAGTCGATAGAAGTTGAACAAAATTCCAGATCTGTAGCAGTTTTTATCATAACATGTAATCTTTTATGGTTTTCTTAATCCAACCTTTAGTTCTTGATACAAAACCAATATAGATGAGTTCATAACATGTTTAGGTCGATTTACATCAGGTCTTAACAAAATCAAAACAAATAAATTCATCATATCCATACATGGTTCGATTTATTCACATAGGTTTTAGGGTTTTCACTTATCATTTTATGTGTTCATTTTTGTGATCATATGTGATTGTATATTTGCAACATCAACACGAATTGAAAGGAAAAGGGATGATACGAATACCCTCTAAGAACACACGAAGAATCAAGAACACAAGATCACGTCACCAACACTTTCTTCCTCCTTTCTTCTTGGGTAGATCGACAGAAAAAGAGGGAAACAAGGCAAGAACGATTAGGGTTTTGCTTAAAAATTCGAATGGATTGATACTAGTATAACATGTTTACCTTATGATGAGAATGACAACAAGAATGAAACAAGATCAAGCCTTCCTTTGGTGGTTTTGAGGATCGACAGCAGCAGCAAAAAAAAAAAAAAAAAAAGCCGAGACTTAGGTTTTTGAGAATTAGGGTTTGATGAGTTTTTGTGGTATTCGGTTATCACAAGGAAGGAAAACCGTGTGGTATTTTTAGGGGGTTTAATGGACCGAATTTGGGTTCTAGTTAGGAGATAATGTGGGATTTTATAAAGTTATTTTGTTTCAAAACAAATTTGGTCACATTTTTAGTTAGTGTACACTTTGTGGCGTTTTGTATAAGTAACCTAGGTTAGGATTTTAATTTGACTAGTATAAGTATTAGCTTAGGTAGTTTAATTTTAGGTAATATGGAATATATAACTTACATTAGGTGAAATACAATTTATGTTACTTGTATGATTTTCTTAAGTTCTTGAAATTTTTTAATTTGAGGGCATTTTTATCATTTCGGATTGTTTAAATTTTGGGGTTTTACAACTCTTTCCCTCTTAAAAAGAAATTTTCGTCCTCGAAAATTGAAGTACGAAGGTGAGACGAAGTCGTAGCAATTCGTAAAAGATCGTCACAAACATCCTCACGCTCGGGGAGGTTCTTCGAAAAGGATTTTCAAACCAATTAGTTTCTCATGACTCAAATCAACAAGGTGGGTTCAAATTCTCAGAAGGAGGCAAATTGGGTTGATTCTGATCAAAAGGTCCATGCAATATAAAATGGATGATAGATGAATTTTCCGGAAAGCTCATACGGAAAGTGAACAAGATTTCAAATCAAATTAACTGTATCAACAGTAGAGAGTTCTACAAAGAGTTTAAGATTCATAACTGAGGTCAACAGAATGCAAAACGAGAATTCAAGCTCATCTAGACATCTAATGAACAAAGGCAGAGTATACACATAACGGTGAAAGCAGATTAAACGCATAGGTGGAAAGAACCTAAAGTCTCACTAGCGTAGATAATCTCAAACTGCTATAAGAATTCTAAGGCTTCTAAGGTACTTCTCGAAATATCCTATACCCACAACAAGTGCACGTTATATGACGTAAGTATTATCACGTTGGCCAGACGTCATAATACTGGCATCATATAAATATGCCCTCATGATGGTCATACTTTATCTCGAGTCGTGAGCAAAACAACCTATCTTAATCCACCTAGTACTTCCATAGTCTCAGAGGTCATCAAAATCAATGTCATAATCAAGAGCGAAAACAAGACTACTTGCAAGAGTATCAGAATCCCAGATTGCCTAGCAGAAGTAAGGTATGCCGTCCACAAGCATCAGATCTTCCACAATTCGCCAAAATTCCCAAAACAAACTATCATCGAACATACGAAAAATTAAACACGGAACTGAAATGCCTCTAAGGAACTTAACTCATTAGAGGATCTTATTACTATATACAAAGCTTAAGTGAGTCAATGGAAGTGAAAGTTAGTCGTCAAAATCTTCGGTCTTCACAGAATCAATTCTTCCAACCATGAAAGGTCTGTTTCAAAAATCCGTTCATTCAAAACATTTAATCTCTTCAAGTCCGGTTAACTGTCTTCGTTTGTCCATCAATCTGAAAGTGAAACATAATCGTGAACTTGTGTCTGGTTCATCAAGCCTTCTGTAGTTCTTCTTGGAATGTAATGGAGTAATATGAATTTCTGGCACGGTCTTCAAATCCCTTCATCATCCAGTCTGCTTCCGCTCTCAATTCATCTTAGTACAACCAAGATGAATAGGGAAGTTAGACTGCATGTCTTCATCAGCTCCAGGTTCGCCATCTTGACTAGATTTCCTTCTTCTGCATCGCCAACACATTTACCTTGTAAGGAATGTCTTCACTCTTCAGGTAGCCACCGTTGTTGTCAACTCCAGGTCATGCAGTGAAGTAATTCTTCTGATATGCTTCTAGTTGTCTCAACAATATCAACCTCCCAGAAGGTACAAATGATCGTCAAATTTCTTAGAAGGTGCAAAAATGATTTTCATGCTCTTCCTCGTCTCCGAATGTACTATTAAGTCATACAATGACCATTTGCTCAAGTACTCACGAGAAAACATCACTTATCAAGTTCACAAAACAGTCAGAGCTTTAGCTAATACTATTAGTGTCACTAACCGTCATAGCAGTCGTTACGAATACGGAAGGCGATTCCAAGAATACTCTCAATTCATACTTCCATCAGAAGGAAACTTCGCGCTCTAAAATTGAACAGATACATAGTCGTTTCAGTGTGGAGAAATAAGGGTTCCAATTAGCAATACGGTGCAGCCTCCAGAAATCAATACATATCTCCTACCATCATTCTTCTTTATCGCGAACAAAACTGAAATACGCCAAGAAAATACACTTAAGCCAACTTACTTCACACTCCGGTGGAAAACTTGGTGGTTCAATCAGAAATCATGTTTCAGAAAATTTTGGGTGCCAAGTATATATCAAGATGAGGTTCATTCATGGGTGTACGAAATGGGTTCAGGGAAAACTTCATAATCGCGAAAGTAACACACGAGTCTCCAGAGTAATAGTAATAGCCAAAAGTTTAACAATCGGTAATCATGGTAGGGAGTTCAAAATTGTTTCAGACGCCAAGGGTGAGGCATAGGAGGATAGTTGTCAATATTTCGATTGCTCAATCAACCAATCCCTTATCAGAATAAAATCGAAGTTAACTATCCAAGAAAGACAGATCAACAAAACAAATCTTATCGGTTCAAAAGTGAGAGGGAAACATTCTTATACTCGTGGTTAAACACCAAAAGACTTTTCATAGGGACAGAGATGGGTAAGACGAAATCAAATAGCGTCGGAAGATTCATAGATGCTTATCAAAACAAGAGACAAGTCACATAATGTATTATCAAATATTACCCAGTTCAAAGGAAACCTGCTAATTCGACATGGTTTGTAATTTAAAAATCATAGACTCAGACTAATTTTCCAGGTATACGAATTCGATTTGACACTTGTTTTTCCAAATATCAAAAAGTGGTCTTCCAGGCCTCTAAAAATTACAAAGTTAATTTCTACAGAAAGCACTTTCATTGAATTTAATTCTAGACTCAAAAACCACTGAAAAACACGTTACCATTATTTTTATACAGTCGATAGAAGTTGAACAAAATTCCAGATCAGTAGCAGTTTTTATCATAACATGTAATCTTTTATGGTTTTCTTAATCCAACCTTTAGTTCTTGATACAAAACCAATATAGATGAGTTCATAACATGTTTAGGTCGAGTTACATCAGGTCTTAACAAAATCAAAACAAATAAATTCATCATATCCATACATGGTTCGATTTATACACATAGGTTTTAGGGTTTTCACTTATCATTTTATGTGTTCATTTTTGTGATCATATGTGATTGTATATTTGCAACATCAACACGAATTGAAAGGAAAAGGGATGATACGAATACCCTCGAAGAACACACGAAGAATCAAGAACACAAGATCACGTCACCAGCACTTTCTTCCTCCTTTCTTCTTGGGTAGATCGACAGAAAAAGAGGGAAACAAGGCAAGAACGATTAGGGTTTTGCTTAAAAATTCGAATGGATTGATACTAGTATAACATGTTTACCTTATGATGAGAATGACAACAAGAATGAAAAAAGATCAAGCCTTCCTTTGGTGGTTTTGAGGATCAATAGCAGCAGCACAAAAAAAAAAGAAGCCGAGACTTAGGTTTTTGAGAATTAGGGTTTGATGAGTTTTTGTAGTATTCGGTTATCACAAGGAAGGAAAACCGTGTGGTATTTTTAGGGGGTTTAATATACCGAATTTGGGTTCTAGTTAGGAGATAATGTGGGCTTTTATCAAGTTATTTTGTTACAAAACGAATTTGGTCACATTTCTAGTTAGTGTACACTTTGTGGCGTTTTGTATAAGTAACATAGGTTAGGATTTTAATTTGATTAGCATAAGTATTAGCTTAGGAAGTTTAATTTTAGGTAATATGGAATATATAACTTACATTAGGTGAAATACAATTTATGTTACTTGTATGATTTTCTTAAGTTCTTGAAATTTTTTAATTTGAGGGCATTTTTGTCATTTCGGATTGTTTAAATTTTGGGGTTTTACATTGTGATCTAGAAGCTGTGATCAAGAAGAACCTGTTCAAACTCGAGATTGTTTAGATCTTACTGAAGACATGGATTCAGACTCTACACATATGGTTACTACATCAAAGTTTCCAATGCTCAAGGCTAATGAATATGAGATCTGGAGAATGAGAATTGAGTTGTACATTCATATGATTGATTTCCAACTCTGGATTATCATTAAGAATGGAAACGAAAAACCAAAAACAACAATATCTGCAGAAGGTTTTACTACTGTTGTGCCTCTTACAACTGCTGAGGAAAAAGCTCAAAGAAGACTTGAAGTTAAGGAAAAAAGTATGTTGATGATGGCAATTCCTAATGAGCATCAGTTGAAGTTCAACTCCCTTAATGATGCAAAGTCTCTAATGAAAGCTATTGAAAAGAGATTTGGAGGTAATGCTATTACTAAGAATACAAAGAAAAATCTTTTGAAACAGCAATATGAAAACTTTTCTGCTCAAGGTTCTGAGATGCTAGATCAAACCTTTGATCGACTTTAAAAACTTATAAGTCAATTAGAGATGTTGGGTGAAGTCATCTCTCAGGAGCATATGAATCAATTTTTTTTAAGAAGCCTGTCCTCTGAATGGAGCACACATGTTGTTGTGTCAAGAAACAAGGATGATTTAGACACAATGAGCTTGGATGATCTTTACAACAACCTCAGAGTTTATGAACCGGATGTAAAAGGGACTAGCTCAAGTACTAATTCCCAAAACATGGCTTTTGTGTCCTCCTTAAACAACACTAGCAGTACCAATGAAGCAGTTACTACTGCACATGGGGTTACTACTGCAAGCACTCAGGTTAATTATGCTAGTTCTACAAACATTGAGAACTTGAGTGATGCTTTTATCTATGCATTTTTGTCTAGTCAATCTAATAATCCTCATATTGTACATGAGGACTTAGAACAGATTCATCTAGTTGATCTTGAAGAGATGGATCTGAAGTGGCAGATGGCTATGTTAACAATGAGGGCAAGGAGATTCTTGAAGAATACTGGAAGACAGCTCAAGGTGAAAGGGAATGACAACATTGGGTTTGATAAGTCCGAGGTTGAATGCTACAACTGTCACAGAAAGGGACACTTTGCTAGGGAATGCAGGGCACCAAGGAGCCAAGACTACAAGAATGGAGAAAGCTCAAGAAAAATTGTGCTTGTGGAAGCAACTAATTCCACAGCTTTAGTGTCTTGTGATGGCCTGGGTGGATATGATTAGAGTGACCAAGCTGCAAAATGACCAAACTTTGCACTCATGGCTTATTCATCTTCCTCTTCAAGCTCTGACTCTGAGGTATCTAATGAATCTGGTTGTTCTTATAAATCTTGCTTAGATACTGTTGAGTCACTTAAAGCTCAAAATAATCAACTAATAGATGATTTAAGAAAGTCTGAGTTGCTTTGTTTAGGTTATAAAGTAGGTCAAGAGTCTGTAGAGAAAAGACTAGAATTCTTTAAAACAAATGAAACTGAGTTAGTAGAAAAGATTAATGTTTTAAAGAGTGAGATTTATGTAAGAGATGAGCTTATCACAGAACTTAGAAGAAGGATTGATGTAGCTCAGAAAGAAAAAGATATAGCTCAACAGGAGTAAACAAGATAATAGAGCGCCAACTTATGAGGAAAGGTAGTGGCATAGGCTATAATGAAGTTCCCCCTCCCATTACAGGGAAATTTGTGCCTCCTATGAAAGAATTGTCTTGTTTAGTTGAGTCTGCTAATCAGTCTGTAGGTGAGAGTAGTAATTCTAAGCCTAATGAGGAAAAGTCTACAGTTGATAGGAAGTATTCTGATGCACCAATTATTGAAGATTGGGAGTCAGATGATGAGGATAAGGTTGAGTCTATACCTAAGGTTGAAAGAAAAACAGTTAAGCCTAGTGTAGAAAAGATAAAGTTTGTTAAACCTGACTTTGGTAGTAAGTTGACTAGGAAAATTGTTGATCAAGTTGAGCAACCTAGGAATAACACACGCAGTCCTAGAGGGAATCAGAGGAATTGGAATAACATGATATCTCAAAGACTAGGAAGTGATTGGCAAATGTTCAATAAAGCTTGTTATTATTGTGGTAGTTTTGAACACTTGCAACAAGATTATCAAAACTATCAAAAACCTGTTTGGAACTATGCTAGGAGGGCAAATCACCAAAGTTGTTCTAAAAATACTCACCCAAATGCTAAGAGAAATATAGTTCCAAGAGCAATGTTAATAAAATCTGGGTATGTATCAGTTAATACTGCCAAGCAAAATGTTTATAAAACAGAAGTATTAATGGCACTAAGAGAACAGTTGTTGGGAACACTTTTTGTATTATTCAAGTATTGATCATATTGTATTAAGGTTGCTTAGGCCTTTAGGTTTGTTATTAGGCCCAGCCCGTGTAGAAGGCCCATGGGTTGTGTCGTTTATTTAGTTTAACATGTTTATTTATGTATTATTAGAGAAATTAGGGCTACAAGCCCAAGTGCATGTAAAACTATAAATACCCCCTCCCACCTTAGGGAGAGGAGTTGGTTGATGAAGTTTAATCATATTGTTATTAGTATGTGTTTATCATCTCCCATCCTCTCTTTCTCTCTCTAGATCTAGTAGGTAATTAGTGGTTAATTATAGTAGCTTAATTCATAAAAGTATAAAACATCAAGTGGTATCATTTGCCAAGGGGTAATCTAGGTTGTTAGAAGATTAGATCTAAGAAAAAACTAAAAAATCCGTAGATTTAGAGTCATCAGACAAGTTACTGTTCATCAGATAAGTTTTTAGTCGAACGAGCTGTTGTTGTCGAACGAGTGGTTTTCTGATCGAACGAGTGATTCTTAGTCGAACGGGTTTAGTGATCGAGCGAGTGTTGTGATCGAACGAGCAGGGTAATCGAACCAGCAAGTCATCGAAGGAAGCATTCAATCGAACGAGCAAAAGGGTAGTCGAGTTAGACTTACTCTTCCAATTGATCGAACGAACAAGTTGATCGAACGAGCATTTTGATCGAACGAGCAAACTTGATCGAACCATCATATTTGATCGAACAATCAAATCTGATCGAACGAACAACTTTGATCGTACCATCAAAACTGATCGAACGAGAAACTTTGATCGAAGGACTCATTCTGATCAAAGGACACATACTGATTGAAGGAACTAGCTTATCGAAGGACCTACCTGATCGAAGGACCATTGTCTGTCGAAGGAACCAGTTTATCGAAGGAACAAGTCTGTCGAAGGAAGTTACCTAATCGAACTAGGATATTTTCTTGGATTTCTTACGTGACTAATCGAGTTTCTAATCTTTCAAAAACAACCGTCTTTATCCTTTAAAGATCCTTAACCGTCTCAAGCTACTACACGATGTCTCAACCACCACACTTTAATTACTACTACTGATGCGTGGTTTTGTAACCTTACAACAGGTTTTACCTCTCGAGGGATCTCAAGAGGCTTACAACCCCACCAGGCAGTGTACCTGACCGATGTAGTATAGTGTAGTGGTAAGTACGGGGGATTGATCGTTCTCCACAGGGAATAGTGTTCGTTAGGTATGAAAGGCTACTCTAATTAGGTCTAAGGGTTGAGGAAGATTCGTTTTTATGTTTTTATAATTTTATGAAAGCAAGTAAAATCTCGGGTTTGAAGGAGTGGGCGGAATTAGTTGCTAGTCAACTAACCCAAATTACTACAAATGCAAATAAAATAAATAACTGAAAATAAAATGTGGTGAGAAACTTATGTGTAGAGAAATGTGTTTACTTAGATTTCCTTACTCCCTAACTATCTTTTACCGGTTAATTAGTGTGTATTAGTCGCGTGGATGACGGGTGTATTCCTTAATACCATTCGTGGGTTGGCGTACTTACTTCCCCAACTCTACAAGCTCCTACTTCACTCCTATGTCGAGCCGGCTAGGAAGCTCCTAACATGGGATCACTAGAATTCGCTTGTGCATTAAATACAACCATAAAAACCTTTAGTACGCATTTGGTTCATGTTTCTTAAGACGTTCAAGCAAGTTACCGAATAGGAAGTTAGCCAGTTTTCTTAAGCCTAACATAGATAAACAATCATCCAATACAACTAATAACACACTAACAACCAATAATCAATAGCTAGGTTTCATTAGATCTAAGCAAACACAAGATAAATTTAGCCTAACATGTTAAACAAAAGACAAGAATAAGATAGAATCAAACAACACATAGACATATTGAATGATTAATTGATAACTTATCTTTCAATGAAACATGGAAGATCTCAAGGCAAAAAGCCCTGAAAAAGTAGCTAAAATCGTCTTAGGGTTTTCTCCCAAAATTCCACACACTAAGCTCTCCTTAATGACAAAAAATTAGAAAACTATATATAGATTTTTGGATCTGACGGCGTCACCTTATGGATTGTGACGCCGTCACCTCGCCGCTTTTAGGGTTCCCGGATGACCTTCTTGACGCCGTCCCTCTTTAGCTCTTCAAAAATCCATTCTGGCTTATCAAGGCTTGACGCCGTCGAACCATGAACGTGACGCCGTCCCCTTATGATTTAAGCCATGACGCCCTTGATCAAGTTAAAGCGTGACGCCGTCAGAATTCACATGCTATTTTCACTGGCCCGTCATGAGTAAATTTCACGTCCACTTTTCTTGCCAAGGCATGACGCCGTCTAGAGTAAATCTTGACGCCGTCAAGAGTAACTTTTAGCCGATTCTTGAGACTTTGCCGTTTTCTTCACTTTTATGCTCCAAAAACGTCCAAAATGCCTCCTTTTCCAGATTTCTCCTCAAAAGTACCTAAAATGACAAAAGGAACGATTTAGGGCAATATTTGATCAAATAAATACGATTTAAGGCTTAAATGACCCCTTAAAAGCGGTACACTTTTTCGCTTCATCAAATACCCTTACACTTGAGATTTGCTTGTCCTCAAGCAAATGCGCTTTTATTCTAATCAAAATACAAGTTAGGGGTCATTTAATGCAATCATAAAAGTAATTACAACAAATAATCGTTCCACTCTAATCATAATAAGCACGGAGATTACAAACTAGCACCTCACAAGTAGTGTTTAGATACTCACATCTCTCAAGTGTCATCAAAATAAATCTCATAAGTGAAAACGGATAATATCTCTCACTACCTGTCATAGCAAATAGATTACCATAGGCTTGGGAAAGGATCGAAAACCTCCTCCACTAGGCGTAAGCACCTAAGATAAACTATCAAAGAGGGCTTTTAAATGGGTTATAACGTAAGGTGTAGGGAAAAGGAAAACACGGTTTTGTTGGATACGGGATATTTTACTGGTGGCGAGTTAAAAATCTTGATCAATTACATGTACTATACAATGTTGCTAAGCCAAGACTAGACTCGATCTTAAGCTAGAAACGAAATAACAAAATAACAAAAATATAAAACAAACATAAAATAAAACGGGATGGTAGTCCGTATGTTTTTTTCTATTTTTTCATTTTCTCATTTTTTTTGTAATTTTCTTGATTTTTCGATTTTTTTTTCTTTTTTTTTTTTTTTTTTTTTTTTTTTTTTTTCATACACTTTTACCCTACCATCCAAAATAATACATCATAGGGGCGTTGCATTCCCCTTACACTTGAACTTTTACATAACTTTACAAATACTAATCTAATGACTCGAATTAAGATAATTGAAAAACTTGGAGTACTTTTAAAATATTTAGCACATATGGGGGTAATAAATGATGTTCTTCCCCATTACTCCGTTACACTAGTACTTTACCCATGAGTCCCAATCGTCCCAAAACAATATGTACAAGGATATGACTCGACTTAGCAACCATGTAATCAACTAGATAATTAACTTGGGTTTAAACAAATGTTGTCACAATAATGCACTAAAAATGAGTGCATACAAGGTAGGCTAAGGCGATTTGGGTGTACATTTTAGTGGGCTGTAACAAATTCTTCCTTTAAGTAAAATGCTTAAAGGTCGAAACGAAAAGATAGGCTCTGAGGGGTGTACTAGGGGTATCGTGTACTAAAAATGAGTACAACGCAAAGGGTGTGGGAGAATTACTTGACCAATGTAGCCAACGTAATTATAACAAAAACACAGGTGTAAAACAATGGGTTAATCCTAATGCCTCTTATCATGTAGTAAATCTAACTACACGAATGTAGTCTCACTTGTGGCCTTGGAATGGTCCTAACGCAAGTTCTAGAATCTAAGTGCTACCGGTACACACATCATAGCATAAATGCTTTTCCTACCAATTCTAGGGGCGAACCTCACATATTTGGGGGTGGAAAATTTTTTAGTGGTACGGTTTTTGTGCTAGTTATATAACTCCTATCCGTGAGACGCTCATTAAGATCAAAGTTTCACTCCTATATGTTGTAAAAAATTTTAAATTTGGCACTAAAATTACCTTAACAAGTATTTCTCTCAGTTTTATTACACATCTACCATCAAACAAACAAAAATCAAGCGCAATTGTATTCTCTAAAATCGTACTTTTACCCTCCCCTTACACTTAAGATGAACATTGTCCCCAATGTTCAAATAATAAGATGTAAAAGCAAAAAGTAAAAGAATGAAATCAAATACTCCCCTGATTCGCTCGGTGGATAATGAAATTACACGGTTAGATCTTCCTCCAAAGAGAATGTTGAAGCTCCATGACTAATGCATCGCCACAAGCTTGATCCAAAAACATCTCCTTGTCCAAAATAACCTGTTAAACCTGAGAAAACAAACACGAAAACCTGCATAACATCGGCGGGAAAAATCTATATATAAGGATATAATGCTTGTGGAATGATAATTTTGCAGATTCCTGGAGATTATAAGTTGGAGATTTTAATAAAAACTTTTTATGAAAACAAAACTTTCAAAAATTTCTGGAAATTAAATCTGACGCCGTCAGGTTATAACCCCTGACGCCGTCAGAAATGACCTGACAAAAATTTTCATTTTAAGTTTCCGGAAAATTTCTGAAAAAACTTTTACCTTACTTCCTGGAAATCCTGCAAAACATCATTATGACTCGATACAAGCATTTGACTCAAACAAATACTAATATGTATGCTAATTTATTATTATTACGATTCATGTTCATTTGTGTTCTAATAAACCGATTTAGATTTCCCTTACACTTATCTTTTGCAAAATACCTTTATATGTAGTTAAGACGAAGTTAAAAACAAAATAAAGCATTTTCACAAATTACTTTTGAACATGAATCAATACTAATAAAAATTAAACACACATACGGAAACAAATAAAATCAAACAAACAAATAAATAAACACACAAAGCAAATAAAACAAATAAAGCTTGGGTTGCCTCCCAAGAAGCGCTTGTTTTTGTTCGAGTCATGAGCCTGACTCTACCCTTATTTAATGGATAAAGGAGAGGTTTTCCCTACACTTAGGATTAAGTGCGGGTGATAGTAGCGATACATACCAGCTCGGTAGGAGTATGCCACGTGAGGAAAGAGTGGTGGATGAATTATATGCTCAAAGGGGTGTGCTCCTTTCATCATAACCTTGCCTAGTTCACTTTGGTCAATGGGTGAATTAAAGTTTTCTCCTAAAAAGGGATCATTTTCTAACAACTTCGAGAGACTCCTAATTGGGAATCCATCTTGACCCAATAGACCCGGTTTAAACCCATAATGTTTCTTGTGATCAATCATGAATGGGTGATGTAGACATGTAAGGTCATTTTTCACTCCTATATTGTCTTCCTCACTACAAGGCTTAGAGTCTACTACCTTAATCTTAAGACTATATGGTTTGATGGGTGGGTCGGGACCTAATTCAATTCCTAAGTTCACATCTAAGGATGGAAGATTAGGTAACGTTTTTGGTTTAGGCTCCGGTTCATCAAAACTAGGAACTTCCATAGAACTAAAAGAAAGGTTATGACTAAAAGTATTCAAACCTATTTCTTCTAGTTTTGTTTGGTCCAAGGGCTCTACCTCTATTGGGGTTCCTATAGTCTCCTCAACTTCTTCCGGGTAAGTCACGGGCGGTGTGTGTGCCTCAAATGATGGTAGGACTTGTGGGGTACTTGGTGGGCTTATGTTACTTACCTCATCATTCCTTATGTCAAGATCACCTATATCCTCATCATGTGTTTTAGTATGATCTAACCCTAACATTTTACCAAGTATCTCAAGTACTTCTCTAGGCATCTCAACTTCAATGTCCGAATCATAAGGATCATCCTCAATATTCTGACTGCTATATTCAAATTGCCCAAAAGATTCATCATGTGTTTCTTGAGATTCATCATCATCGATCATAAAACCTAGGTCTTTTTGATCAATGTGATCATGTTCGGCTAAATCCTCCATCACATCAAGATCACATAAGTGTTCACCCTGTATTATGGTAGTGCCTAACCATGACATGCAGCTAGGTGGCTCAACTCTACCCTCATCCCCAAACAAACTTGTTTCATGATCCTTGAAATTTGTGGTCAATTGACTTGTATTAATGTTTGTTGGGTTGTCTACCATATAATAATATTGGGCACAATTCTCAATAGCTTCCCATGCTTTCTCAGCACTTAATTCCCTAATATCCCTGCCGGCAATATGGTAAATGTCCCTTTGGGCATGTCGGTCGACATGATTGTAAAAGATTTGAGTTAGGGACCAAAAATCGAAGTTATGATGAGGGACTTTTTGGAGTAAATATTTAAAACGAGTCCATGCATCATAGAGAGGTTCATCTTTATGTTGTTTAAACATCAAGATGTCATATGGAGTGGGTGAATTACGTGGTTGGTGGTATGGTGGATTCGCGTTCTCCATAATGGTGAACGGAAGAGTCAATGGAAATCTTATACGAACAAAAGCACGAAGAAAATAGATAGACTAAAGAAAAGCCTAGAAAAATAAAACAAAAATCTCACTAGAAAGGAATCTAATGAGTAGACCTAATAGAAATAAAAATTCAACCTAAACAAAAACTATTCCCCGGCAGCGGCGCCAAAAACTTGATGCGTGGTTTTGTAACCTTACAACAGGTTTTACCTCTCGAGGGATCTCAAGAGGCTTACAACCCCACCAGGCAGTGTACCTGACCGATGTAGTATAGTGTAGTGGTAAGTACGGGGGATTGATCGTTCTCCACAGGGAATAGTGTTCGTTAGGTATGAAAGGCTACTCTAATTAGGTCTAAGGGTTGAGGAAGATTCTTTTTTATGTTTTTATAATTTTATGAAAGCAAGTAAAATCTCGGGTTTGAAGGAGTGGGCGGAATTAGTTGCTAGTCAACTAACCCAAATTACTACAAATGCAAATAAAATAAATAACTGAAAATAAAATGTGGTGAGAAACTTATGTGTAGAGAAATGTGTTTACTTAGATTTCCTTACTCCCTAACTATCTTTTACCGGTTAATTAGTGTGTATTAGTCGCGTGGATGACGGGTGTATTCCTTAATACCATTCGTGGGGTGGCGTACTTACTTCCCCAACTCTACAAGCTCCTACTTCACTCCTATGTCGAGCCGGCTAGGAAGCTCCTAACATGGGATCACTAGAATTCGCTTGTGCATTAAATACAACCATAAAAACCTTTAGTACGCATTTGGTTCATGTTTCTTAAGACGTTCAAGCAAGTTACCGAATAGGAAGTTAGCCAGTTTTCTTAAGCCTAACATAGATAAACAATCATCCAATACAACTAATAACACACTAACAACCAATAATCAATAGCTAGGTTTCATTAGATCTAAGCAAACACAAGATAAATTTAGCCTAACATGTTAAACAAAAGACAAGAATAAGATAGAATCAAACAACACATAGACATATTGAATGATTAATTGATAACTTATCTTTCAATGAAACATGGAAGATCTCAAGGCAAAAAGCCCTGAAAAAGTAGCTAAAATCGTCTTAGGGTTTTCTCCCAAAATTCCACACACTAAGCTCTCCTTAATGACAAAAAATTAGAAAACTATATATAGATTTTTGGATCTGACGGCGTCACCTTATGGATTGTGACGCCGTCACCTCGCCGCTTTTAGGGTTCCCGGATGACCTTCTTGACGCCGTCCCTCTTTAGCTCTTCAAAAATCCATTCTGGCTTATCAAGGCTTGACGCCGTCGAACCATGAACGTGACGCCGTCCCCTTATGATTTAAGCCGTGACGCCCTTGATCAAGTTAAAGCGTGACGCCGTCAGAATTCACATGCTATTTTCACTGGCCCGTCATGAGTAAATTTCACGTCCACTTTTCTTGCCAAGGCATGACGCCGTCTAGAGTAAATCTTGACGCCGTCAAGAGTAACTTTTAGCCGATTCTTGAGACTTTGCCGTTTTCTTCACTTTTATGCTCCAAAAATGTCCAAAATGCCTCCTTTTCCAGATTTCTCCTCAAAAGTACCTAAAATGACAAAAGGAACGATTTAGGGCAATATTTGATCAAATAAATACGATTTAAGGCTTAAATGACCCCTTAAAAGCGGTACACTTTTCGCTTCATCAACTACCAACTATAACAGTATCCTCAACAACAGCAATACTCTCAACAACAACAACAATTTCCTCACCAATATCAACAACACCATGCATATGTGCAACAACATCAATTTGTTCCTCCACCAAAAGTATCCCCACAATAAATCATGCAACAGAATCAAATGTTGAACAATCCATCCTACTCCAGAGAACCACATTGGTTTAACAAGATGTGTGAGGCAATCAGCAGTCTGCAATCCTGACATGAAGCTGGGAATCAGGATACTCCACCTATGCTGACACCTGGTAACTATGTGCAGTGGGCTAGTAGATTTCTCAGATTCATTGAACTCCGTAAACCCCATGGGAAATATCTTAAGCAAGCCATTGAAGAAGGACCCTTTCCACTTCCAGTAAATGTTGTTCCAGGAACTACAGAAAGAGAAGAAACATCAACTCCCATTGCTGTCGCTAACTACACAAATGAACAAACACTGCAACAAGAGGCAAATCAGTTGGCAATGTCTTACATACTTCAGGGGATTCCTAATCCTATTTACCGAAGTATTGATGCTCAAAAGACTGCCAAAGACATGTGGGAACATGTGCATCTTCTAATGGAAGGAACTGAGTTAAATCAAGAGGACCTTGAGTCAAAGCTTTACATGGAGTACAATAATTTCATCATGGAACCAGGGGAGACAATTGAATCATACTACCACCGTTTCACAAATGTTGTAAATGACCTCGATCGTCATGACATCAAGTTACCTAAGATTGCTATCAATTCAAAATTTCTGGGTTGCCTTGGACCAGAATGGCAGAAATATGCAACATTTGTCAGGCAAACTAAGAAGATTGGTGAAGTCAAGTATGGACTAATGTATGACTTTCTGAAACAACATCAATCTGAGGTAGATAAGGAAGTTGCAGCACGAGGCGGTTTCATACCAGCACCAACACCTAACTCACTTGCTCTTGTTGCTCAATCCAACTTTCCACTACCAAACCAGGAATTTGGACAATCATCTTTTCAACCAAGTTTTCAACCACAACCATCACAATACTCTGACAACCAAATGGTTCCATATAACAACTCAGATTCCATGTTGTACTCAAACGCTGATTATGATGAAGAAGAGGATGCATTCAACTCTCTTAATGAAGCATTTGGATTAATTGCTAAGGCATTTGGCAAGTTCACCAAATCCAACAATCGTCTTCGTTCATCTTCCAACACCAGGAATCAAGCTGTTATTAACGATGGCAGAGTGGAAATTCAGAATCGGTCTTCAGGCAGATATGGTTCAGGAAACAGTGGAAACTATGGGTCTCAGAGGTTTCAGTCAGGAGGGAACAGGTTTAATTCTGCAGGGGGTAACAGGAACAGTGTGGGAACTACACAGAGCAGAAATCAGATGGCTGGGAATGCACAGAAAGGCATTGCAAATACTTCAATCACATGCTACAACTGTGGTGGGAATGGTCACATGGCAAATGCATGTCCAAAGCCTCGTACTATAGGCAGTGCATATCACAAGGAAGCTCTCTTGATGGCTCTTAAAGATGAAAAAGCAGCAGGAATGGTGACACAGAATGAGCAAAGCTTCATGGAAAATGCTGCATCTGATGATGAGATGGAAGATCTTGAGGCAAATGCTGCAGTAATGCTCATGGCAAACATGCAAGAGATGAACATGTCCGAGACAAGCCCGGTTTATGACACCGATGGTCTATCTCAGGTACCTGATCCACAATGTCTTATACATGAAATTGCTTCACCTTCTGCATTTTCATCTATAAATGACAATTCTGTTCAACATGATTCATCATTCTCATCTCCATCAGATGATCAAATAAACACTGTTGTATCATTTGATGATGATAAAACCGTCGTTTCATTTGATGATTCGATTGACGATGAAAGTTATGATCATCCTGAACAAAATAATCCTTTGTCTGATCAAGATTCAGAGCTTCAGGCCTTGTTAATGACCACCCAATCACAAATTGAAAAATGCAATGAAATCAATAAAAATCTAAAAGAAAAGATTGCATTGTTGACGAAGGACAATGAGTGCTATAAACTACAACTTTCAGGATATCAAAAACAAGAAAAACGTGAAAAAGGTTTTGAGATTGCTTTCCAAAAAGAGTACGTCAAAGTTCAAAATTTAGAACATCAAGTTCGTGAGTTAACCGTTTCTAAGGCTGAGCTTCTCTCTCAACAAGAAAAGGATCAATTTGAATTCAAATTACAAATTAATGCTTTAAATTCTGAGTTGTTAAAAACTCAATCTGAGCTTTCAACATCTCAAAATAATCTTCTTGAAGAAAAGCAAGCCTCAAGTAAACGTGTCGACTCATATCTTGAAGAAATTGTCACTTTGGAATCCAAACTTAAAGAGTTTCAAACTATTGTCTACAAAAATGGTGAATCCATAACTCAAATTCAAAGGCTATCGGTAAAACCAGTTCCGAAAGGAGTTGGATTTGCTATTGGTAGTGACCAACCACGTTTTCTTTCTAAAGCACTCAACAAAAATCCCAAGTTATACAATGCATAATTATTACTTGATGATACCTTTCAAAGAGTTGTTGTGCTTGGTAATGATGAAGAAGTTGAAATTCTTGAACGTCAAAAAGAACTTGAGAGTCGACCAAAAACTGACAAATATTTTTCCAGAGTTCATCATGATTATAATGCAAGACGTCAAATCAAATTTGTCCCATCAAAGGACGAAACAGAACAAACGTTTGATAACACAAACATACATGCTTCTCCTACAATACTTCCTGTTTCCAAAAATGTTGCACATTTCAAGGATTCTTTGACTGAGGACGATGATGTTGATCCAAAATTACCAGAAAGTAAATTATTTCGATATTTTGATACAATTATGGAAGACATATTTTTCTTGGAAAATGAAATTGAGTTTAATTCTCAAATCGAAGTCTCTACTTTTCTTTCCCCAGTCCCGAAAGAAAAGCGAGATATTCTTCAAAAGAAAATTCTGCCTCATGTCAAACATCTGAAGAAATATGCAACACAATGGGAACAAGAATTTTGCACGGAAGTTGAATCTATGAAAGGCATTTTCAAAGAACAGGATGACAAACTTCAAAAACAAAAATATCAAAAGAAAACTTTGAAAAATGAGAATGATCGACTCTTAGAAAAAGTTCTGTGTTATGACGTTGTTTCTGTGATTATGAATTCGCTTTATGAGTCATGCAATGAATTACTTGTGAAAGATCATGCTGTAAATGTTGAGATGTTGCAAATAGAGATAGAAAATTTGGTCAAAGAGAATGAGGATCTTCGACAAATCAACAATGATGTGGAAAACAAAGTTTTTAATCTTCAAAAAAGGCTTGATTGGTGTCAAAATCAAAGTGCTGAATTTGAACTAAAATTTCAAAATCTCATAGGATCTTTATCATTTCAAAACAGTCATGTTCCTAAAAATAATAAGGAAACAAAGGCTTTCTTAAGACTTAAACTGTTTCAAAATGAAAAGGAACTCGATGAAATTCTTCAAAACAGGAATGACACAGTCCGCCTCAACAGAAAATTAGATTCACAAAATCAAGAATTCCAGCACATCATTGTTGATCTGAAGAAGAAAATCAAAGTTTTAGAAACAGGCAAAACCAAAGATCATAAGATTGTACCAAGGATGCAAAAAGTAGACAGCGCACCTAAGAATGCATCATCAAAGACAACCACTAATGCTCTTAATTCACCTTCCACAGGATTAGTTGACACATCTAAGAGTAGAAGATCAAAGACCACAAAGAGACCAAAGAAGACTAGTATCTGGCTACCTAAGAGTGGAACATCTAAGAGTGGAAAAGTAGAAGTTAATGCATCTAGTGAGAATAAGAAGCATGTTATGTCCAAAATAGAATCTAGCTTGGTTAAGTGTAATTCTACAAAAGATGTAATGAATGCTGAATCTTTAACAGTTATGAATGATGTTAATGCTTCTTGTGTGTGTTGTCATACTAGTATCTTCTCTGGTAATCATCAACAATGTGTTGCTAAAACTTTGCTGAAGATAAAAGCGAAACGAACTAGTGTCCTCCCTAAGACTAACACAGTTGCCAAATCAATTTTAGGGAATCCACCACTAGAAGTTTCTAAGCAGACCATAGTTGCACCTATAGCAAATCCCAAAAAGAAAAAAACACCTAGCACATTGCTTAGGAAGAAAGCAGAAAGTAGTAGGAAATGGCAACGTTGGCTAGAGAACACAGCAAACTTTAAATGGGTACCTAAGATACTTAAATCATGTGTTTTTAACCCAACGGGTCCAACCGTTACTCCATCTGTTTCTACTAATTGTGATGCAGGTGGTTCAAATCGTTCTATGGATTGTTGATAGCGGCTGTTCCCGACACATGACCGGCAATCTCAAACTTCTCCAAAACTTCATTGCAAAGTTTATAGGAATGGTCAGGTTCGGGAATGACCACTTCGCCGCAATCATGGGTTATGGCGACTATGTAAACGGGAACATCGAAATAAGTCGTGTGTACTATGTTGAAGGTCTGGGTCACAATTTATTCTCGGTTGGTCAATTCTGCGATGGAGACTTAGAAGTAGCATTTAGGGAGAAAACCTGCTTTATTCGTAATCTTCAGGGAAATGATCTGATGAAAGGAAAACGGGGAACTAGTCTTTACACCATCTCCTTTGAAGGAATGACAGCTTCGACTCCTATATGTTTACTCTCCAAGGCTCATCCCACGAAAGCATGGTTATGGCATAAACGATTGTCACATCTCAATTTCAAAACCATGACCGACCTGGCAAAGCATAAATTGGTAGATGGTTTACCAAAATTCCGATATGCCAAGGATCATCTGTGTTCTGCATGCGAACAGGGAAAAAGTCACCGAGCTCACTTTCCACCAAAAACAGAACATAGTACAGACCACATCCTACAACTGCTTCATATGGATTTGTGTGGTCCAATGCGGGTTCAGTCTGTAAATGGGAAAAGATATATTCTGGTAATAGTAGATGACTACTCAAGATGGACATGGGTTTACTTTCTCCGCACAAAAGATCAAGTTCCGTCTATAGTTATCACGTTTCTCACAAAGATTCAAGTGCAAGTTCGCAACACCGTCAGAATCATTCGTACAGACAACGGCACTGAATTCAAAAACCAAATCTTTCGGGAATTTACAGAGAAACATGGGATTGTTCACCAATATTCTATAGCTCGCACTCCTGAACAGAATGGCGTAGTTGAACGACGAAACCGTACACTCGTGGAAGCAGCTAGAACTATGTTGATCAATGCCTAATTGCCAGATTATCTTTGGGCTGAAGCTGTTAACACTGCTTGCTACACTCAGAACCGTGGCATGATCACCAAAAGACATAACAAAACTCCATATGAGCTAATACAAGGCAGAAAACCCAATATCAACTATTTTCATGTCTTTGGAGCATTATTTTACCCAAAGAATGATAAAGATGATCTTGGTAAATTGAAGGCAAAAGTAGATATAGGGATATTTGTTGGTTATTGTGAGAACTCCAAGGGATACAGAATTTGGAATCGTCAGACCGGAGACATTCAAGAGACGATACACGTTAATTTCGATGAACTCACAGAAATGGATTCTGAGCAAGACCGCTTGGAACCCGCACACAACCGTTTGAACTTCCCAGAATCTTCAGCTGAACCATTACCTTTCAAAAGGAAAGATCTGGAAGATTTGTTTGCTCCTACGTTTGATGACAGTTTGGTTAAAAGTGCGTCAGAGGCTTCCACAAGTTCCGCTGCTCAACAACTCCCAAATCAAGCACCTGATCCATCAGCATCTACCTCTACAGTAGTTGCTGACGAAGCACCACAACCTGAACCATCATCATCAATGGATAAAAAACCTCAACCAGCAGTTGAAGATTCTTCCCCCATTTCTAAACAAGTTCCAACACCACCAGATTTTGACGGAAATGCCTTTTTCAATCCATTTGCTCCACCCCCAACCATTCCCGAACAAGGAGAATCTTCCTCGAGCAACATGGAACTGTCAAATCTGAATCACAACATTCAACACTACCTATCTACTCATAAATGGACAAGGGATCATCCGTTAGTTAATGTGATTGGCAATCCAGATAACCCAGTTATGACACGACAGAAACTCCACACAGACGGTGAAACCTGCATATACGCTCTCACCGTTTGTCAAGCCGAACCAAAAAATATTAAAGAGGCCATGACTTATGACAATTGGATTGAATCAATGCAAGAGGAGTTGGATCAGTTCAAAAGATTGGAAGTCTGGGAACTCGTTGAAAAACCAGATGGAGTTTATGTTGTTGGCTTGAAATGGATCTGGAAAAACAAACTGGATGCTGACGGCACGGTTATTCGTAACAAGTCTCGGTTGGTTTCTAAAGGGTTTTGCCAAGAAGAGGAATTGACTTCGAGGAATCTTTTGCACCAGTGGCTAGGCTTGAGGCAGTTAGAATGTTTCTGGCATACGCGGCTCATAAGAACATTACGGTTTATCAAATGGACGTGAAAATAGCATTCTTGAACGGACAGCTTCGTGAAGAGGTGTACGTATCACAACCTGACGGCTTCGTGGATCCAGAACATCCTAATCACGTATACAGGCTTAAGAAAGCCCTCTATAGCCTTAAACAAGCCCCGAGGGCCTGGTACGACAAACTTTCAGCATTCCTTATTGCTAATCATTTCACTAAAGGATCTGTAGACCCATAAAATGTGGATGACATCATTCCTTATTGCTAATCATTATACAAAAACACGGGGAGGACATTCTCATCGTACAAATTTATGTGGATGACATCATTTTTGGGTCTACCCATAAAATGTACTCAAATCCTTTTGCAAAACTTATGAAACAAAACTTTGAGATGTCCATGATCGGTGAACTAAACTTTTTCCTAGGATTACAAGTTCACCAATCACCCCGTGGTATATTCTTGAGTCAGTCTAAATATGCACAAGAAATATTAAAAAAGCATGGCATGACATCTAGTGACACCTATAACACCCCTATGTCCTCCTCATCCTCGAAGCTAGATGCTGACATACATGGGAAACCCACTGATCCTACAAATTATCGTAGTATAATTGGGTCTCTCATGTATCTCACCGCTAGCAGACCGGATGTTGTATTTGCCACATACCTATGTTCACGTTATCAGTCTAAACCAACAGAAAGACATTTATCTGCTGTTAAAAGAATCCTTAGATACATCAAGGGAACCATTCATTTGGGGATCTGGTATCCAAAGGATTCTGGTTTTGTACTAACTGCTTTTTCAGATGCGGATCATGCGGGATGTATTGATACAAGAAAAAGCACATCCGGTGGTGTTCAATTCCTAGGTGATAAGCTGGTGTCCTGGCAGTCAAAGAAGCAAGATTGTACATCTCTATCATCCACGGAATCAGAATAGGTAGCCATGTCTGCCTGTTGTGCTCAAATCATTTGGATGCGATCACAACTGATGGATTATGGTTACATATTCAACAAAATCCCGATGTACTGTGACTCCAAAAGTGCTATCGCTATCTCGTGCAACACAGTGCAACATTCCAAGTCCAAACACATCGCTCTCAGATATCACTTCATCAAGGAGCATGTGGAGCAGGGTACCGTTGAGTTGTATTTCGTGGGAACGGAACACCAATTGGCGGATCTTTTCACGAAATCCTTACCTCATGATCGTTTTGTGAAACTGGTTCACCAAATTGGAATGAGATGCTTGACTCCTCAAGAATTGACGAACTTCCTCAAGAACAACTAATCAAGTCAAGCTCTCACACTATCTTGTACATAATTAATTAAAAAAAAAAATCTTAGATGTGCAAAAGTAAATTTTCATCAAAATATGATTTCAATCTTTCAAATTCTTTCCGATATTTCAAACATTGATCATATTTTGAGGTGGAGATATTTTTGCACATCGACCATCTTGTTTCGTCATTTTATCTTCTTGATGACCATTATTTGTCTAATTTGATTAACAGGGTATTAAAAGTATAATAGATTGGACATAAAGGGTTAAAAGTGTAAACTTATAAAACTAAGGATAACTTTGGACTTAAAATTAATAGGAAGACAAGTTAGAGGTTCATTGTTGTCACATGTTAAAAGTTGTGTGGGATATTAAAAGACCAAGTCTGACCTTTAGTCAAACACAAACACACACACGCACACTTTTTCCCTCTCACTCTAAAACCCTTCTTTGCCCGCTCTTTCAATCGAACGAATCAAGATTTTTCTGTCTCAATAACTTTGAAAATTTGTAAGCTTCTTTATTCGATTAAGTATGAAACATAACTGCTTATCTGTTTGAAACTGAGGATTAATCTCTTCATTTGCAAAGTTAGGGTTTCGACTCTTTTCAAATCGAATTGGGGGTTTATTAAATATTGTTATGTGATTCGATTGAGTGATTGTAATTGTGCTTAACAGGTTTATATGTGTTATTGATTGTATTACACGAAAAAGGGAGTGTGTTCTTGATCGAACGAATGAAAAATTGGACTGTTTGTTTTTGTGGACTTAAGACTTGATGCATATCTGTTTCTGAGGTGATTAAGGACTCAAGAAGATCATGTTATCTCCGAGTTAGGAGATACCATCCAATTTTGTCGAACGATTCGATTATAGTCGAACAACTCAAGCTAGTCGAACGACTAAACTTAGTCGAACGAATAAATTAGTCGAACGACTAATTTAATCGAACGACTGATTTAGTCGAACGAACAGATTAGTCAAACGACTAATCTAATCGAACGACTAGTTTAATCGATCGACCTAATTAGTCGAACGACCAAACTAGTTGAACGACCAATCTAATCGAACGACCAATCTAATCAAACGACCAATCTAATCGAACGACCAATCTAGTCGAATGACTATATTTGTCGAACGGTTATATTAGTCGAACGACTATATTAGCTGAACGATTACATTAGTCGAATGATTATATTAGTCGAACGATTACATTAGTCGAACGACTATATCAGTCGAACGAATACACTTATCGAATGACTAAATTACTTGATCGAGATTCTTTTAATCGAACCATAAGTTAGTCGAATCTTAAGTTAGTCGAACCAAGCTTTTAACCAAACCATAAGATTAGTCGAACCAGAACAGATAATCGAACAAGATCAGATCAGTCGAACCATTGAGTCAAACCAGAATCAGTTAGTCAAACCAGTGCATATAGTTGAACTAGAGTTAAAATATGCAGATTGTAGCTATCCCTGTGCCTAGCCATAGCTGATTGAAAGTTGAATCTGAATGTGTGTCTGCTAATCTTGAGCTTCTAATGATTGTGACTTGTGTGTTGTCAAAACTGATATAATGTAACTGTATGAGTGCAACCTTGTTTTGTCTGAGCTAAGTTTGGTGTATCAAATGAATGTGACTTGTGTGTCAAAGTTGGTCCAGTAACTGAGCTTAAAATGCTATGTTCAGTCATGTATATTGTTGGTTATATGCTAAATGCTATATGTTCTATCTGGTCTTGTATGTACTAAGGATAGAGTCATGATATCATTGTCATTTTTCTAACACATATACACTGTGCCCATGGTATTGTTGTTGGTGTTTGCAATGAACAAATAATCCATGTCTCGCACCATGTCACAAGTATCCATCAACCGACAACCAAGAAATCCAGAAGGCAAGAAAAGACTGATTGGTTTCTGCAACTCAAGGATTGATTTCAAAAAGTTGAAGTGCCATGAAACTTGTCTCATTATCATGGAAATTCTGGAAAGACACTTCATAAGGGCAACTTTGACAAAAACCGCCAGTGTACCCGAAATCTACCTGCACCAGTTCTGGGAATCATTGATCATTAGCGAAGACGAAGAAACCATGACTGTTACACTGGACAATACAATAATCACCTTCAAAGTTGAAACCCTTAGATCAGTGCTAGATCTTCCAAGAGCAGACACAGGAGGTTTCACAACATTTCAGGAGGATCCCACTCTTGATGAGATGATTAAAACACTCCAGCTTATTGGTTATGATGAAACAGAAGTCGAGATATCTTCAATTTCCAAAGTGGAGTAGAAATATTTTCCACAACCTTGGCAAACGTTATACTCAATAATCATCAACTGCATCACAGGGAAGGCTACTGGGTTGGAGCATCCGAGATTAGAACACCTGCAATTCTTCTGTGGAGTGATCAACCTCAAACACCTAGACTTCGCCAAACTTATCTGGAAGGACATGGTTTTCCTTGGCACCAAATTTCAACAAAGTGAAGATCCAACCCCCATTCCATTTCCAAGATTTACAAAACTTCTAATTTCACGCTCCATGCGAAATCACTCTGAGCTTAAACGTCCTTCAACTGAGAAAATGCATACTGAAGCACGAGACCGTATTTTCACCAAAGTTCTAAGCTACTCTTCAATTCCAGGGGCAAGAATTCCACCAAATCTGCTAAGTAAAGAACTCATGAACATAGAAGCTTACCAGAAATATGATGAGGCAGTAAAGGCTGAAATGGTGGGAGGGAAACCAAAAGAAACAAAATCACCAAAGAGAAAATCTCAAGTTATCCCAGCTAGAGCCAAAACTTCTCGATCAAAGAAATCTGAGGTAGCTCAGAAAAAGAAAGCAGTCGCTAAACCATCTTCAAAGATGCAACTCAGGGATGAAACAGATGATGATAACGATGAAGAAGAAGAAAGATTGGATCTAGAGAAAGAGAAAGGTGCTGAGAAATTCAAGTCTGCTTTGGCTACATCAGATAAGAGTCTACAACCTGGCAAGGGAAAATCACTCAAGTTCAATTCTCCTCGATTCTCCCCCATCCGAGAAACCCCAACTGAAAAAGAAGAGAGCAGAGCATTAAAGAAGACTAGAAAAGAAAGCTTACAGAAACAGGCTGAGGAAGAAGTGAGACGAGCAAAACTAGGAAGAGGAGAATCTGCATCACATATGGTGGAACAATCAAAAGTATCTGAGGACCTTAAATCTACAACTCTTAGAAGTTCTAAAGAAGGTAGTGAAGGTTCTGATGCACATGATCAATCAGCTTCTGGTTCTGAAATTGAAGAAGGAAAAGAAGATGAAGATGATAATGATGATGAAGATGATAATGATGATGAAGATGATAATGATGAAGAAGATGATGGTAATGAAGATGATGACAATGATGGAAATGGTGAAGAAAGTGAGAAGGATTCACAGGAACAACAAGGCAAAACAAACGTACCTCCAACACCACCATCATCTGTGGGTCAGACCACAGTAGATTACAATGAGATGAAACAAAGGTTCAAGCACTCGAAAATGAGATGAAACAAAAAGTACAAGTACTCGAAGATAAGATGACAGAGAAATTTGAGACTGAAGATAAAGTGCATAAAGAGATATATCAAAAGATCAAAGAAGTTAAAAACAAAGCAACAAAGACAACTGAAGAAGTCAGTTCTCAAATAAACACAGAAGTCAAAGAGCATCTTGAAGAGTCCATTCCCAAAATAATCAAACAATACGTTCAGAAGGACCTGGAAAAGATAGTTGCAAATATGGTCAAAACTACATCATTCACACTCAAGACAGTGCCACAGAAACCATCCCGATTAGAAAGCAAAAGAATGATGCTAAAAGAGTTAGAATATGATCCCAAAGAAGCAAAACTTCAGGAAGCACTCAGGGAATCCATCAGAGAAGAAGAAGAGGCAGTCATTGTACCAACAGTAACATGCAAGCCCGTCAAACCAACCAAACGACACCATGATGATGAACCGGATGCTCACGGAAAGAAAAGGAGAAAGCCTTCGTCTTCAACAGGTCGGGCTTCCACAACACCCTCTTCTGGCACAACAAAGAAAAGCAGTCAAACAACATTTGTTCCTCTTGGAGGCGGAGCATTTGAAGCAACAGAATCCTTTGATGATCCAAGCTCGGATCACGAAAATCCAATTGCTCCGATTCAAATCCAAGAAGTAGTTGTTCCTTCTGCAACTGTTAAAGATGTTCCATTACCTGAGTGGGTCGATTCATCAGCTACCAAGTATGATTGGTTTGATCAAATGGTTGACGCTTATTCTGACAATGAAAATGCTGAACCAGTGGAAGGATCAGTTGTAGACTTTGCCAAACGATTGAAAAAGGTGATGAAAGTCCAGCAACTGGGTCTGAAAGACGTCATCAGAGTTCGCAAAAGTGGATTCATGGAATTTGCAACTGTTTCAACAACGGAGCTGGAATTCGAGTACAACATTGAGCAAGTAGTAAGAGCCTTGAACGAAAACATAAACTGGACGCAAGAACAATCATCTGTAGAACCGTTACCTTCTCATGACTACACACAACCGTTACCACTCATTGGACCACCACACAACCTCAAGTTACCCACAGCATACTTCTTCAACAAAGATTTAGACTACCTCATCTACGGCAATACAAACTATGAGAAAAGATATGCCACATCAATCACCAAATACCCAGTGGCTAGGTATGCCTTAGAAGGTTTAGAAGAACAAATCAACAATCTTTGGAGGAGAAAGGTACAAAAGTATAATGAAGATGCTGTTTTTGGTATTCATCATTGGCCAAATATGCGGAGGTTGTACTACAAGTATATGATGGCCAAGAGAACGTCAAAAGACGAGGTATGTAGCAGGCATCGGATTCTATCTATTGTCAATGCTGAAAATGAACCCATGTATGGATACAACTTTCTGATGAAGATCATAGTTAGACGAAGTAATGATAAGGAGTATGTATTCACCGAAGCTGATTATCCTCGACTTAACCCCAATTATATTGAGGACATGTATCTACTGAAAATTCAGGGAAAACTAGAACACCTCCCTGGACAGCTTCAGTACGATATCATCAACTCGCTTCTCATTTTCATCCGCAACATTGTGATCAGAAAATGGGTTGAAGACGTTCATCTAGGAGTTGAAAGTTATCAAACCAAGCTAAATCTCACCAAGCCAGACTTCGTACCTGAAAGTCTTCGTGATCAGCAGCCATACACTTTCGGGTACAAACCATTTGGAGTATACTATTATAGAAGGAGAGCTGGTACAAGACATATGGGTTTCAAAGATCTTCGCAAGTTCAGTGACCCAACCATCCAACAAGTCAAATCTGAACTTGAGAAGATCTTTAAGGACGAGAAGTTGGCTAAAGAGTTGAAGTGGGGCGGGAATGAGAAAAGACAAGCAATGAAGTTCGTGAAAAGGATAGAGAAGAAGATTAAGTTTCGGGAGCAGATGCGTCGGTTGGAAAGTTATGTTGGAGGTCGGGCGAAAATTCCTAACATTCTCACGTTTCACCGTCCTGAGTAATGAACACTGGTACTAATTCATCGTTTGTTCACTTAATCATCATCTCATATATATTTCATCATTATTACGGCTTGTGCACACATAACAGTGTACAACCCGGACCCCAAAGAAAGGACCCTGAGGTACGCTTCAGTGCCTCAATCCTGAAAAAGGAGCGAAAGCTTCTTAGTTATGAGCAGAATTAAAACTAGAATGTTTTCTAAAGTTTTTCAAACATTCTGCTCATAAGGACAAGTATTCCCTTGTTAAGGGGGAGTATTTGAAAATATAATCTTTGTTCAGAAAAAATATTAATGTTCTTGAAATTCTTCCCTAAAACTCAAAAACAGCATATTTTAATCATAAACGTTTTCCAAAAACATCATGAGTATGCTATTTTTGAGGGGGAGAAGTAAAAGATGATTAAAATATGATGTCTCATTTGCTGGAATCTCTTGTGCTCAAACTCAGAATTGACCCTCAAATTGACGATAGGAAAAGTCAGTAGTCGAAAGGACATGTCCCGGACAGGTAATAATTTCAAGCCAGTTTAACTGGTGATGTAAGCGTGTCTTGCAAAGGTCGTGTCTGAGTAAAATGTACCGATTTCGAACGATAATCTTTGAATCTGATCTGGACGGGTAATAATTTCAAGCCAGTTTAACTGGTGATGTAAGCGTGTCTCGCAACGATCAGGTTCATTGAAAGTCAATCAATTCAAAAGTGACTACTCTTTTCGGCATGTGCAAATTTCAAATTTATTACCTATGCGCACATGTTAAGGGGGAGTCTTTCTGAAAATCATCAAAACCTCAAGGTGTCAACAAAATGTCTTTACAAATTATCGACACTTTGAGAGATTTTCAATGGTTTTGGTTTTATGGCATCATTAGGATAGTCATGGAGTTATAAGGTGACTAAGGTTAGGGAAAACCGTCCTATGATCCACCAGAGCCGGAGGGATCTACCCGAGGACAATACCAATAGTTTAGAACTAGAAAGTCCTAGGTATGATATTAAAAAGGAGAAAATGAATGAAAGGATAAAGAAGGGGTTGAAGAATTAAAAAGAAAAGCAAAGCAAAGGGTGAAAAGAAATAGCCCTCCATTTGTACAACCTTAGGGCAGACACCGGGTTCAATTCATAATCTACCGGTTGATGAGCATCACCGGTATTGAAGACTAAAGACGTCATGGACCCAGTGACGCACTAATAAACCTTCTAAGCCACCCAAGTATCTCTCAAAAGACATTTGTTTCATTCACACGGAGAACCCTTCATAATCTATCGATCTCTCATTACGAGAGTGTTGATATTGTAAAGGAGGCAATCTGCTCCACGCCTCCGAGGACCAAACAAATGTGCACTAATTGAGTCTAGAGCCATGAGATTCATAAAAGATCTCTTAGGTACACTTAGTATTACTCTGCTGTTCTACATCATGGGCAGCAGATGTAAAATTAAGAAAGTGTCCTTCGCAGATCTTAGCAATCTGCCGAGAACATTCATGAGAGAAGTCACAAATGTGATTATCAATGATTGAATGGAAATCCTGCCAGAGCAACATCAAACAACTCTGACAGCAGGTCACTTCGGTAACTCCTTGTGGGTTACGCTTAGTGTTTGCTCCAAACGGTCTACAGTCGTGGGGTGATCCCCAGCGACTCACTGAATCGTGGGTGCACTTCGGTGTGTCCGTGTTATCCCTTTCGAGGGAATCCGGTTCAGAACGGTCTGGGTTAGGATTTGGGAAAGTCTTCACACTATGCTGTTGACAATCTCAAGTCTGAGCCTGTAAGTACCGGTTGGTTTGGGCTATTGCTGCTGCTGCTGTGTTGCTGTTACTGTTGCTGCTGAGGATCTGGAGGTCGACCATCAAGACTCCATCATGCTCATATCTTGAAGAAATGTTCTCTCAAAGACTCAATGACAACAAAAGTTCAACATATAATTTAGTAAAGTCAAAAGTTCAAGCACCTCAACCTTTCTGAAGTTAAAGATTGAAAAATGAGAACATGTTGCAGAAAACAAGTCAAAGACAAATGAGCATGATGGAGAAGACAAGAAGACATTGGAGATTGGCAGATCGAGACAACATCATATCATCTTAGAACAAGAACAAAGAAACAAAGATTTTTTAAGACGTCAAAGCCAAAAGAAGCAAAGACGACGTCAAGCAACCTTGATGACCAATACTTAGGGGGAGATTGTTGGGAACACGTTTTGTATTATTCAAGTATTGATCATATTGTATTAAGGTTGCTTAGGCCTTTAGGTTTGTTATTAGGCCCAGCCCGTGTAGAAGGCCCATGGGCTGTGTCGTTTATTTAGTTTATCATGTTTATTTATGTATTATTAGAGAAATTAGGGCTACAAGCCCAAGTGCATGTAAAACTATAAATACCCCCTCCCACCTTAGGGAGAGGGGTTGGTTGATGAAGTTTAATCATTTTGTTATTAGTGTGTGTTTATCATCTCCTATCCTCTCTTTCTCTCTCTAGATTTCTCTCTCCAGATCTAGTAGGTAATTAGTGGTTAATTATAGTAGCTTAATTCATAAAAGTATAAAACATCAACAGTGAATACTTCTTGACAAGTTGATATTGCTTCCACTAAGAGAACAGTGAATGGTGCTAAATCAAGGTTACAGTTTTCAAAAATGGCACATTCATCTGTAACAAGACCCATTCAAAGGAATACAACATTTAGAGCTGCTACGGAAAAAAACAGTAGTTACTACTGCTAAGCTAAAAGTAGTAACTAATACTGTTTGTGGGGGTCATTTTTATGCTGTTAAGGTCTCAGCATGCTGGGTTTAGAAACCAAAAATAAAAGTTTTAGAACATGTTTCCAAACATGACAGTGCATCAATTGTCCTAAAGAAATTTGATTATATTAATGCACAAGGCAGATCCAAGTTAGTAATGGCTTGGATCCCCAACAGAAACTGATTTTCTTACTTTATGCGCAGGGCAATCCACTGGTGGAGTTTTAAAATCAAGGAGTTATTGACAGTGGATGCTCAAGGCACATGACTGGAAACATGTCCTATCTTACAGGTTTTGAGCCAATTGATGGAGGATATGTTGTCTTTGAAAGTAACCCCAAAGGAGGGAAAATCACAGGGAAAGGTACAATCAAAATTGGTAAATTAGATTTTGAAAATGTGTACTTTGTAAAAGAGCTTAAGTTTAATCTATTTAGTGTCTCACAAATGTGTGACAAAAAGAACAGTGTTCTTTTTACTGAAACTGAATGTTTTGTCTTATCTCCTGACTTTAAGTTAACTGATGAAAGTCATGTCTTGCTGAAAGTTCCTAGAAAAGACAATATATACAGTGTTGATTTAGAGAACATGATTCTTAAAGGAGGTTTGACTCGTCTCTTTGCAAAGGCTGCATCTGATGAATCTAAGCTTTGGCATAGAAGGCTCGGATACTTAAATTTCAAAACAATGAATAAATTGGTTAAGGGAAATCTTGTAAGAGGTTTACCTTCAAAAGTTTTTGAAATTGATGAAACTTGTATTGCTTGTTAGAAGGGAAAGCAACATAGAGCCTCTTGTAAGACCAAAACAGTGAACTCTATAAGTCAGCCTTTACATATGTTGCACATGGATTTATTTGGACCAACGTTTGTAAAAAGTTTAATGAAAGAGATGTATTTCCTAGTTGTCAATGATGATTTTAGCAGGTGTACTTGGGTTTTTTTTTAGCAACTAAGGATGAAACCAGTGGAATCCTTAAGTCTTTCATTACAATGATAGAAAACCTAGTTAATCATAAGGTTAAGGTGATAAGATGTGACAATGGAACTGAATTCAAGAATAGGGATATGAATCAGTTTTGTGAGGTGAAGGGTATTATGAGACAGTATAGTGTAGCTAGAACTCCTCAACAAAATGGTGTTGCATAGAGGAGAAATAGGACACTAATTGAGGCTGCTAGAACAATGTTAGCTGATTCTAAGCAACCAACTACTTTTTGGCCTGAAGTAGTTAATACTGCTTGTTATGTGCAAAATAGATGTTTAGTCGTTACCATAGTTGAACTAGGTTAGTGGAAGAGAACTTGCATATTAGGTTAGAGAGGATAAATAGGACACTAATTGAGGCTGCTTGTTAAGCTTTTTAATACCATTTGGGTGTCCTGTTACTATCCTAAATACCATAGATCAATTATGCAAGTTTGATGGAAAGGCTGATGAAGGATTCTTTGTTGGATACTCACTGAATAGTAAAGCTTTTAGAGTGTTCAATAGTAGAACTAGGTTAGTGGAAGAGAACTTGCATATTAGGTTTAGTGAGAGTACACTTAATGTTGCAGGGAGTGGAATAAACTGGCTGTTTGATATTGATACACCAACCAAAACAATGAATTATGAGACAATTGTTGCAGGTACACAAACTAATGATTTTGCAGGTACAAACACAAGTGAAAGTACAGGTCAAGCTAATAAGGAGACAGGACCTGGAAAAGATTATATCTTGCTACCTATATGGACTGTTGATCCACTTCTCTCAACCAAAGTTCCAAAGAGTTCTGAAGAAGATGATCAAGATGAAGATCCAAAAGATGATAAAGAAGATGGTGTTAAGTCTTCAAGTGATAATGAAAAGCAGGATGATGAAGCTCCAACTGAATTTAGCAATCAAGTGAAGGATGATAATGTTAGCAATTCTAATGAAGTTAATGCTGCTGGTAATGGAAATAGCATTAACAGCATTACCAAAGATAAAACTGTTAATACTGCTGACAAGGATGGCATTGCTGATAATAAGGATGAATATACAATTGATCCAAACATGCCTCCTTTGGAAAATATATATGTAGATACTGATGATGAAGAAGTTGGTGCAGAGGCTGATATAAACAACATGGATGATACTATACCTGTCTGTCCTATTCCAACTGCCAAAATTCACAAGGATCATCCTAAAGAGCAAGTAATTGGAGATATAAAGTCTACTGTTCAAACAAGAAGAATGACAAATATTTGAAGGAACAAGGTTTCTTTGCTAAATCTCTTAAGCAGAGAAACAGTCACAAAGATCTTCAAAATTGTTTATTTGCTTGTTTTCTATCACAAGTAGAACCCAAGAATGAACATAAAGCATTACAGGATCCAAGCTAGGTGGAGGCTATGCAAGAGGTTCTTTTGCAATTCAAGCAACAAGAAGTTTGGAATCTGGTTGATTTGCCTAATGGGAAAAGGGAAATTGATACTAAATGGGTTTTCAGATGTAAAAAAGATGAAAGAGGTATTGTGGTGAGGAATAAAGAAAGATTAGTTGCTCAGGGATACACATAAGAAGAACGGATTGATTATGATGAAGTCTTTGCCCTAGTTGCAAGAATTGAAGCTATAAGGTTGCTCTTGGATTATGCTTCATAGAAAGATTTTGTGGTGTATCAGATGGAAGTGAAGAGTGCTTTTCTATATGGGACAATTGAAGAAGAAGTTTATGTCTCTTAACCACCCGGATTTGAAGATCCTGACTTTCCTGATAAGGCTTACAAGGTGGAAAAAGCACTTTATGGTTTACATCAAGCTCCTAGAGCTTGGTATGAAACATTGTCAACATAGCTGTTGGACAATGGTTTTAGTAGAGGGAAGATTGACAAGACCTTGTTTATCAGAAGACACAAAGATGATATCCTGCTAGTCCAAGTTTATGTTGATGATATTATCTTTGGATCAACAAACAAGGTGTTATGCATTGAGTTTGAGAAATTGATGCATGAAAGGTTTCAGATGAGTTCTATGGGAGAAATCACATTCTTCCTAGGATTGCAAGTGAAGCAGAAGGAACATGGCATATTTATCAGCCAAGATAAGTATGTGACTGAGATCTTAAAGAAGTTTAGGTATGCAGATGTCAAGGTAGCAAGCACACCCATGGTCACTGACTAGCCTTTGCTCAAAGATGAAGATGGTGAAGAAGTGGATGTTCATTTGTATAGATCAATGATTGGGTCATTGATGTACCTTACTTCTTCAAGAACTGACATCATGTTTGCAGTGTGTGCATGTGCTAGATACCAAGTCACACCTAAAGTTTCACATCTTCATGCTGTGAAAAGAATTTTTAGGTACTTAAATGGTCAACCTAAATGGGCCTTTAGTATCTAAAAGATTCACCTTTTGATTTGGTAGCATAAACTGATAGTGACTATG
The DNA here is from genome assembly GCA_021014915.2 of Artemisia tridentata subsp. tridentata. Classification (NCBI taxonomy): domain Eukaryota; kingdom Viridiplantae; phylum Streptophyta; class Magnoliopsida; order Asterales; family Asteraceae; genus Artemisia; species Artemisia tridentata. The sequence goes on from CP139502.1 coordinate 268,125,481, forward strand.
CTGGAGCAAGCTTGGATAGGAAATCTACAACAGGAGGTTGTCAATTCCTAGGGTGTAGATTGATCTCATGGCAGTGCAAGAAACAAACTGTGGTTGCTAATTCCACAACAGAAGCTGAGTATGTGGCTGCTTCTAGTTGTTGTGGACAAGTGCTATGGATTCAGAATCAATTGCTGGATTATGGGTACAATTTTATGCATACCAAAATATTTATTGACAATAGCAGTACTATGTGCATAATCAGAAATCCTGTTTATCATTCTAAAACAAAGAATATTGAGATAAGACACCATTTTATAAGAGATTGTAATGAAAAGAAGTTAATTCAAATGGTTAAAATTCATACTGATAATAATGTTGCAGATTTGCTCACAAAAGCTTTTGATGTGGGTAGATTTCAATTTTTGATTGCCAGTATTGGAATGTTAAATCTTTAAAATCTCTTATCTCTTTTTGTGTTTTTGTAAAGTTTTGTAAGGATTAGTACTGTTATTAGGTAAATAAATTGTTTCTGCTACTAAGTATAATTGATGCTGCTAGTTGTGTTTACAACTGCTAAGTATAATTGGTGATGTGATTATTGTGAACTATGTTATTGTTTGTGTTTTGGTGTTTTTGGACTAATCTTTTGCAGGATAAGCAAAGAAAAGTGTTGGAGTTCTGATAAATAAGCTGTTTGGAGTGGAAACTGAGTTAGTGCTGCTAAGCATAAGTTAGTGCTGCCAAGCTTAACTTAATGCTGCTAGGTTTCTACTGCTGAGTCTGAGAGTACAGGGGACTGTTTCATAAATAGTTTTGATTAAGGGTTTCAAAACCACCAATAATTCACTTAATCAGTTTTTATAATTCCCAAACGCTCTCAAATCATAAACCCTAACTCAATTTATCATCAAATCACAAAACCTCCAAATCCCAATTCAATCACAATGTCACATCTAACTTTTGCTGAAACTCACAATAACATTGCCTTTTTACAAAAACCTAAGGAGTCTGAAGGATTTACAGAAATCATTGATTTCTTGAATGCAAACCCTATTAGGTATGCACTAACTGTAAGTCCTACTATATATATTTCACATATTCAACAGTTTTGGTCTACTGCTAAGGTCAAAACATTGGATAATGAAGTATAGACACATGCCCTTGTAGATGGGCAAAAGATACTCATCACTGAATCATCTGTTAGGCAAGTTCTTTGACTAGCAGATGAAAGAGGTGTTGAGAATCTTCCACACTATACAATTTTTGAAAAACTTGTATTGATGGGATATGAGAGGTAAAATGATTCTTTAAAAAATTTCAAAGCAAATTTCTCCCCATGGTGGAAATTCTTGATACATACTGTCATACAATGTATAAGCCCAAAAATAACTTCCTGGAATGAGTTTAGCAGTAATATGGCTTCTGCTTTGCACTAAAACAGAAGTTTAGTTTCTCAAAATTGATTTTTGACAGTATGGTTAAGAACTTGGATAGTTCATTAAGCAAACATTACATATATCCAAGGTTTTAACAAGTGATTTTGAATGAGCAATTTAAAAAGAAGGTTGTTTACAAAAGAATTTTTATAGCACCTTATCATTCTAAAAAGCTTTTTGCTAATATGAAAAGAAGTGGAAAAGATTTTTTTGGTACTGTCACACCATTGTTTGAAACAATGTTGGTGCAGAATCAAAATCAAAATCAGGGTGAAGGCTCAGACATCCCCACTGAGACCCATCACACACCCGCTATTTTGCCATCTACCTCACAGCCACAAAAGACCTATAAACGTAGGACTTCACATAAAAAGGGTACTCAGCTACCTCAGGCTAGTATTAGTATGGTTGCAGATGAGGCTACCCATAAGGATAGGGGTGGTAGTTTGGAAAGGGCTACCCCTACTGATGCTAGCTAAGATGTAGAGCAGGACAGTGGTAACATCTCTAAGACCCAATCAAAGGCAACATCTAATGGGTCAAGTTCCCATGGAACTGACTCAGTGTTACACCCCCAAATTTCGTGACCTGCAGCGAAATAAGTCATTCAGGGGCACGACTGGTCATAGCACAAAAGTTGTAGTTATATTGAACGACCTAAAGTGTCGTTTAGAAAATACATCGTTTGATTATTTAAAAACATTCAGAGTTATAAAGCTAGGTCCCAAAAGGTGAAACAAGTTTTCAGAAAACAAGTTCATACAATTCAAACGATGAATAAGTGCATAAAATATAAAGTGAGACGCGTCGACTTCGCGACTCCATGATGTCCATATGCAAGCCAACATGCGATACCTTAATTACCTGAAAATATATTGCTAAAAATGGTCAACAAAAATGTTGGTGAGATCATAGGTTTATGTAAATGAATGATTGTAAGGAAACCACAAGTATAAAGTGTATGACAAATCCATGCCACATAAAAATGATACATTAGCTCTAAGCTCATGACCCGAAGCTAGACTGAATGAAATGCCCCAACCGAGTGTTTGCCAATCACTCAAATATGACAGAAATGAAATGCGTTCGTTTGACCAGTTGGTGCTACCAACCCGAACGGAGGAGTCACCCTCAATAGATCTATCCACTCACTCTCGCTTACTAACAATTAACGGTTCATGATAATATAAGGGGAATTTAATCTGGGAAATGATGTAACTTAAGCAATGTAATGAGTTTGTATACTTTGGTCCGCATATAAAAATGGTGCAATGTATTCTCCCCCGAGAGTTTAGAAATCAATAAACAATTTAAAACGGGGCTATGAAAACTCACCTGATATGATATAGCAACAATGATCACAATGGATATGATGAAACAAGGCTTGGTTCCTAACCGCGACCTATCATGAATGATATGATTTAAGGTAAGCAAATGAAATGATGTTACTCATGCAAACACGTATGTTATCGATACCACTCAAAAGTTTTGAAAACAATGTTTATCGTCGAAAAATACATTTTGACGTCTTGTTAAGTTATAAACCACATTTCGCATAAATATGTTAAAACTACACTCCATGATCCTTGTTTGGTGTTCTATTGGCAAATATAATATTTTCGTCGCAAAACAATACTTTTCATACTTGTGAAAATATATCCAAAACGGCCTCGCAAAACTAGTCGCGAATTAGTGCACGTTAAGTGTTGTGAATGAATTTGACGTCCTTGCAAATAAAACGTTGTTACAAGTTTTTGTGTCGTGTTATTGGACTTTTGATCATACGCGTCTTGAATAGATAGAAAACCGGCTATCAATGTAATGGCTTGTAAAAATGTTAACGTATATACTTAGAAAAATATTTTCTATTAGGGTTAAAAATAGAATAGAGTTCGTCGGCTTCGAACGTGTATATCTCGGTCGTTATAAGCTCGTTTTCTATGTTCTTTATATCCACGGATTCGTCATAACATGAACTAACATAATCTCAATGGGTCGGGTCGTCTAGATCATGTCTAACGCCTCGTTTGGTCCTTTAAAGTTTGGCTAACAGCATGCTTATTTTCAGAAAATTAGTTTTCGTCGTCTAACTTCGAACGATCATATCTCCTTCGTTATAAGTCAGATTTTAGTGATTCTTGTGGCCACGGTTTTGTTTTTGAAAGAAATTTCTGAATATGAAGGCCAAAATATGCCAAAAATTACTGAGTTTTCCAGTTTACACGATTTTGGACAGTAGGTATATATAAGTTTTAAAAACTCATTTCTATGGTTCTAATCTTGATCATACAACCTCAAATCAACTCCACAAGTTCGCAAATCCTACCATACACCTTCTTAGGGTGTCATGGGGTCCTAAACATCACCAATCTTGGTGGATCTCATGTGGTTATTAGTGAAACTTATAGATCTAGTGTTTGTGATAGTTTATAAACAAAATGGTATCAAAACATAAGTAACTTGCAAAAGTAACTAGTATAACCTTGAAAATACATGATCATATGAAGTAAATAAAAGAATGAAAAGATCAAAATGATGTTCTTTAAGTTTACTTACAATCTTGGAGTGATTTGATGAGAAAGGTGCAATAACTTGAGGTTTTGATCACAAGAATTTAACTAGGAAGGTAAATGGAGTATGTTTATGATTTGTTCTTGAAAAGTTGATGAATTTTTGGTGTGTTCTTGGTGTTGGCCGATTCTAGGAGTGAAGATGGAGAGAGTTTGATCTTTTGTGTTAGCTAAAATGATGTGTTATGTGTTTGTGCTAGTGGATTTCTAAATAAATCAAGGAAATTCAATTAATGCATTTTGGATGGATTAGCTAAATGGGATGGTAGGGGGGGCGGCACACATGGGTTAAAAGGGAAGGGTTTGATGTAATTGTGCCAAGTGTCCCATTAGTGTAAGTGTTTAGTTGTTTTGTGTATACATTGAGTGTTATCGGGTACCGAGTTAACTAGAAATAACTCGTGACGAGGTGAAATGAGATACGACGAAGTTGTAAAAATTGTAAAATCATGTTCCTTGCAAGAATCGGGTGTTAGAATGATAATCGGATTGAAATTTCGTAAATCGACGGAGTTATAAGCGTCAAATGAAAAATGTAACGATTGGTTTAAAAACACCGGGTAAAGTAATAATATAATCTCTATATCATTATAATTAGCTTGAAAATGTATTAGGATCATTGTCTGGAGTATTTGATTTACTGTTGGTAGAAATGACTGAGTGGTAACGTTAATTAAACAATTATGCATACGTTAATGAAAATCACACAGACACATGCATGAACTGATATGGTACTGATATTACTGATGATATGCAGACTACTCTAGTCTGTATGATGTGTCCTTACTGATGATGCATGAATACGCAGCTAAACCCTAACTGGTTACGCGCATTTGAATACTCGTAAACCTAGTTTACGACATGATGAATGATGCCCATGAATAGTGATTTCCCTCCGGGAATGAATAGTGTCATGTGAATAGTAAAATTTTTGACGACTTCTCAAAGTCTCAAACTGGCTTCAAAAATGATGAATAGTGATCGGTGAATAGTGATTTATGAATAGTAAATTGTCGGGGTTTGGAAAATGACCTGAAATTACGAGTTGTGACAGTCGACCACCCTAAAAGGAATTCAGTCCCTGAATTCAGCTGATGTTGTTCTCTGGAGTGGTCTCGGTGAAAAGATGTGGGTATTTGAGTCGCATCTGGTCTTCCCGTTCCCAAGTAAACTCAGGACCTCTGCGAGAATTCCAGCGAACTTTGACGATCGGAATTCGACTTTGCTTCAACTGTTTGACCTCCCGGTCCATGATTTCTGCTGGTTCTTCCACAAAGTTAAGCTTATCATCGATCTGAATTTCTTCCAATGGAATTACGAGACGCTCGTCTGAAAGACATTTCTTGAGGTTTGAGACATGAAACATGCTATGTACATTGCTGAGCTCTGACGGAAGCTCAAGCCTGTATGCTACCGGACCAACCTTTTCCAGAATCTCGAATGGTCCTATGTATCTCGGGTTCAACTTACCGTGCTTCCCGAATCGTATCACGCCCTTCCAAGGCGAGACCTTCAACATGACTTTGTCTCCGACTTGAAATTCTAATGGTTTACGTCAAACATCGGCGTAACTTTTCTGTCGACTTCTGGCTGTTTGGAGTCTTTCTTGAATCTGAATTATCTTTTCTGTTGTCTCTCTGACCAACTCTGGACCTGTTAGTTGTACATCACCAACTTCGGCCCAACAAACTGGGGACCTGCACTTACGACCGTAGAGTGCCTCGAATGGTGCAGCTTTTATGCTCGTATGATAACTGTTATTGTAAGAGAACTCGATCAATGGCAAATGGTTAGCCCAACCATTTCCAAAGTCAATGACACATGCCCTGAGCATGTCTTTCAATGTCTGAATCGGTCTCTCGCTCTGACCATCGGTCTGAGGATGATAGGCGGTACTCATGTCTAACTTAGATCCAAATGAGTCTTGCAATGATTCCCAAAAATTTGAAGTAAAGCGACTATCTCTGTCGGAAATGATGGAAATTGGTGCACCGTGCCTTGAGACAATTTCCTTGACGTAAAGTCTGGCGAGCTGATCCATAGTGTAAGTCTCTTTGATTGGAATGAAATGAGCTGACTTGGTGAGACGATCAACTATTACCCAAATAGCATCGAAACCTCCTGATGTTTTGGGAAGTTTAGTGACAAAGTCCATTGTAATGCGTTCCCACTTCCACTGGGGAATCTTTGGTTGTTGAAGTAATCCTGATGGCTTCTGGTACTCGGCTTTCACTTTAGCACAAGTAATGCATTTACTGACATACGTAGCTATCTCTGCTTTCATATTGGGCCACCAATAAAGCTTCTTGAGATCCTGATACATCTTATTAGAACCTGGATGAATAGAGTACTTCGACTTATGTGATTCGTGCATGATCAACTCTCGTATTCCACCATAGAGAGGTATCCAACTTCTATCCTTGAAGCATAACGTTCCATCTGATCTCCTTACTAAACCGTTTACATTATTTTGCATTCCTTTAAGTGTTTCACTTGGTAGGTTTTCTTCCTTGAGTGCTTCTACCTGAGCCTCTAGGATCTTTGATGGTAGTGGTGAAATAATTGTCATTCCCAATGATCTGACTCTCAAAGGCTTGATTCGTTCTTTCCGACTGAGTGTATCTGCCACAACATTGGCTTTTCCTGGGTGATATCTGATTTCGCAGTCGTAATCACTAAGTAGTTCTAACCAACGACGTTGCCTCATGTTAAGTTCTTTCTGATCAAGAATGTACTGTAGGCTTTTATGGTCTGTAAATACTACACACTTTGTTCCATAAAGATAATGCCTCCAAATCTTGAGTGTGAAAACCACGGCACCCAACTCTAAATCGTGAGTAGTGTAGTTCTTCTCATGCTTCTTAAGCTGACGAAATGCATAAGCTAATACCTTCTCGTTTTGCATTAACACTGCTCCAAATCCTTTGTGTGAAGCATCGCAATATACCACGAAGTTTTCAATCCCTTCTGGCAATGACAAAATTGGCGTGCTACAAAGTTTCTGTTTCAATAACTGAAAAGCGGTCTCTTGCTTTTCTCCCCAATCGTACTTCTGGTTCTTTTGTGTCAACTTGGTCAGTGGCTTAGCTATTTTGGAAAACCCTTCAATGAACCTTCTGTAATATCCGGCAAGTCCTAAGAATTGACGAATTTCTGTGGGGGTTTTTGGTGTTGCCCAATCTTTAACTGCCTCAATCTTTGCTGGATCAACCTTTAGTCCTTGACCATCAATGACGTGACCAAGAAATTGTACTCTTCTGATCCAAAAATCACACTTGGAAAATTTGGCATACAGTTTCTCTTTCTTGAGCAGTTCTAAGATTATTCTGAGGTGTTCTCGGTGCTCTTCTTCGCTCCTTGAGTAGATCAAGATATCGTCAATGAATACGATCACAAACTTATCTAGATATGGCTTGCACACCCTGTTCATGAGATCCATGAACACAGCTGGTGCGTTGGTTAATCCGAACGGCATTACCTAAAATTCATAATGACCATAGCGTGTTCTGAATGCTGTCTTCGGGATATCCTCCTCCCGAACCTTAAGCTGATGGTAACCCGATCTCAAGTCGATCTTGGAGTAATAACTGGAACCTTGCAACTGATCAAATAAATCGTCGATCCTGGGAAGTGGATAACGATTCTTCACCGTTAATTTGTTTAGCTCTCGATAATCAATGCACATTCTGAAAGATCCATCTTTCTTCTTTACAAACAAAACTGGTGCTCCCCAAGGCGATGAACTCGGCCTAATGAATCCTTTATCCAAAAGCTCTTGCAATTGGTTCGACAACTCTTGCATTTCTGAAGGTGCAAGTCGATAAGGTGCTCGCGCAATCGGTGCGGCTCCCGGTACTAATTCAATCTGAAATTCGACTTGGCGAGTAGGTGGCAGTCCTGGCAAGTCTTCTGGAAAAACTTCTGGAAAATCTCTAACTGTTGGCACATCCTCAAGTCGCTTCTCTTCCGACTTCTTTTCTGTGATATGAGCCAAGAATGCATAACAACCCTTCTTTATGTATTTCTCTGTTTTAATGCACGAAATGATGCTGAGTCTAGTCCCACTGCGTTCTCCGCGAACGACCAATGTTTCGCCATCATTAGGAAGATGAACAACTTTTTCATCACAGATGATTCTGGCATGATGTTGAGATAACTAATCCATACCGATGACAATATCGAAGCTTCCAAGTTCTACTGGCATGAGGTCTATATTGAATGGGTGATTGAGAAAATTAAAAGTGCAACCACGAATGATCGTGTCGGTGCCAACTAAACTACCGTTAGCTAGTTCAATGTGATATGGAGTGTCTAATGCGGTTGGTTAAATGTCGAGTAATGGTGCAAATGCAGTAGAAACAAAACTTCTATCGGCTCCTGAATCAAATAGTATGGATGCATAACGATTATTAATGGGGAACGTATCTGTAACGACACTCGGGTCCTCCCTGACATCTTCTCCTCCAAGGACAAAAGCTCTTCCCCTAGCCGTTCCACCTTGATTATTATTTCCCTGATTCTTTCCTTTCGGACATTCCTTCTTGAAGTGCCCAACTTCTACACATCCGAAGCATGTTACTGGGGGCTTCTGATTATCAACTACAATCGGAGCTTTGCAATCCCTGGTTGAATGGCCAACTTTCTTACAGTTTCCACATGGATTCGGACAATTTCCAGGATTATGATGGGTTTGGCATTTGTTGCACTTGGGTGGTGAAATGATTTAGTGGTAACGTTAATTAAACAATTATGCATACGTTAATGAAAATCACACAGACACATGCATGAACTGATATGGGATTGATATTACTGATGATATGCAGACTACTCTAGTCTGTATGATGTGTCCTTACTGATGATGCATGAATACGCAGCTAAACCCTAACTGGTTACGCGCATTTGAATCCTCGTTAACCTAGTTTACGACATGATGAATGATGCCCATCAATAGTGATTTCCCTCCGGGAAATGAATAGTGTCATGTGAATAGTAAAATTTTTGACGACTTCTTAAAGTCTCCAACTGGCTTCAAAAATGATGAATAGTGAAATGATGAATAGTGATCGGTGAATAGTGATTTATGAATCGTAACTCATGAATAGTAATTTGTTGGGTTTTGGAAAATGACCTGAAATTACGAGTTGTGTCACTCAGGTGATGGAAACCCAAGGCGCCAAGACACCATGGGGGCACAAGTGCTCATTCTAGGGATGAGGCTGTGTCTAACATGCCCAATGATGCACCACTCGGGAGAGGTAACACACTCCGAAGTGCTGAGGGCAGTATGGAACTTATAAATGAATTGATGGTAACCTGTACAAAATTGTCAAAAGATGGTCTTGACCTCTAGAAGCTTACATCTTCTCAAGGTACTGAAATTACAAGGTTGAAGAGAAGGGTTAGATATCTAGAAGGAAGACAGAGGTCAAGAACACACAAACACAAAAGATTATACAAGATTGGTACTACTTTCAGAATTGAATCCTCTAGTGAAGCTGAACAAAGTTTGGGGGAGGATGCTCCGAAATAGGGGAGGAATGAAGAAAAGGCTTCAGGGGAGGATACTGAAATGGTAGATGAAGGTTTAGTAGCTGATGTTGATGAGGAAGTTGTGTATGAGAGTGATGAGTTTGTTGTTGCAGATCAGATGGGGAATGAAGTAGTTTTGGATGAAGCTGCTAAGGTTGTTGTGGAAGAGCAGGTGGAACAAGTTAAAACTGCTGGTATTGAAAATTTGGTTGAAGTGGCCAAGTTGATGGTTAATACTGCTGATAATGATGCTGCTAATGTTGAAATTTCAGTTAGTGCTGCTAGTGAAAAAGTTAGTGTTGCTGAGCCTGAAGTTAGTGCTGCTGTTATTATAACTGATGAAGTTAGTGTTGCTGCTACTAAAATTGATGAATAATTAACTATAGCTCAAGCACTTACAAAGTTAAAGAGCACAAGACCTAAGGCAAAAGGAGTTGTGATTAAAGAGCCAACACCAGCATCAACAATAAAACGAACAACTACTTCAACTGATAAAGGAAAAGGCATCCTGATTGAAGAACCTAAAAAGAAATTCTTATCACTTAAACAACAACAACAAACAACAACAACAACAACAACAACAACAACAACTCATTGAAGATGAAGAACTTGCAAGACAGGTGCAAGCTGAGCTTCTTGCTGAAGAAGAAGAGGCAAGAAGAGAGCAAGCTCAGAAAGTAGAAGAAGCAAGTCTTGCACTAATTAATTCCTGGGATGACATACAAGCAAAATGTGAAGCAGATCACATGTTAGCGCAGAGGATGTGGCAAGATGAACAGGAAAAGCTATCCTTAGAAGAAAAATCAAAGCTCTTCATGGAATTCTTAGCTAAGCAGAAGAACTTCTTTGCTCAAAGGAGGACTGAAGCAAAAAGGAATAAACCACCTACCATAGCACAACAAAAGCAAATTATGCAGACCTATCTGAAAAATATGGGTGGATGAAAACAAGCTCAATTCAAGGGAATGAGCTACAACAGAATTAAAGAAGAGTTTGACATAGTTTTCAGAAGGGTTAACACTTTCATTGCTATGAATAAAGATGAGGTGGTAGGAGGTTCAAAGAGAGCTGGAGTAGAGTTAGAATCTGAACACAACAAGAAGCAGAAATTAGATGAGCAAACAGAGCAGGTACAAGAGCAAACAGAGCAAGTACAAGAAGGTGATACAAAAGAAACAGCTAATCTACAACAATTGATAGAACTTGCAAGTGATCATGATGAAGAAATTGTTGATGTTGTTCCTTTGAGAACCAAGGTGCCTATCATTGACTAGAAGAGTAGTTATCATGGAAAGATTGCATGGTGGGAGATAATCAGAGTTGGTGGAAGTTCTCAGAGGTTTGTCACCATGGCACAAATGCTTAGAAAGTTTGACAAGGAAGATTTAGAGACCTTATAGGCATTAGTCAAAGAAAAGTATGGAGATACTAGACCCGAAGACATTATGGATAGAGTTCTCTAGGGTGACTTGAAAGTTATGTTTAAAACTCATCATGAAGATAGAGTTTGGCATGAACAATGTAGAAATAAATTTGTGCTTTGGAAGCTTTTTCAGTCATGTGGAGTTCATACTGTGATGATGAGAGGACTTCAAATCTACATGTTACTGGAGAAAGACTATCCTTTTGCTAAGCATACACTTGAAATGATGCTCAATGGAACAGTAAAACTTCAAGTTGATTATTGGAGTGAAATTGCATATCAGCTACTTAAGAAAATGAAGAAACAACTCTATGGGGTTGATTATAAGAAAATGAGGGAATAGTGTTTGGAAGCAACCTCCTGGTGAAGGTTTAAGCTTTGATTAAAACTTGATGATTTTGGGAGAAAGTATCAAGTATAGGGGAGGATTGTCGGGAATTAAAGTTTCCAAGGTATTAATGCTGCTTATGTGATTAAGACTGCTCAGGTATTACAAGGAAAATACTCTAAGTCATTACTGCTGCTGGTTATAGAGTTACTGCTGCTTATGAAGGTTAAGACTGCTAGTGTATATTATAACTGCTGAGAAATTCAAGGAAATATACACTAAGTAGTTAATGCTGCTAGAAGAAAACTTAGTGCTCCTAGTACTAAGTTACAACTGCTGAAGACTTAATGCTGCCAGAGTACAGAGTTAGTATTGCTAAGTGTTTATTAGTGTTGTTGGAGTATTAGAGTCGGTTAGATTTGTATAGAATGTTTAGATAAGTATAGAAAAGACTCTTTAAAGATTTATCTTGTATAGAAAGTAATTGTAAGCCAACTAGGACTCCTTAGTCTATAATAGGAGGTCCTAGGGCATTGAGTTAGGTACGAATTATTCATAGCTTCAAGGTTGTAAAACCCTAATACTAAGAGAGTATTCGTATTAATAATATTGAAGTTGTTGGTTTGTTTATTCTTGTGTTACTGTGCTTCTTAATACTTTTGTTTAGATTCCGCATAAACCTTAGTAAATACAACAGACTTTCTATACTAGTTGTGTTAGTTTACCTAGCATAACTTAACCTTTACAAGCTAAGGGAATTCGATGAAAGTTTAAAAGACTTTTCCAAATGTCATTTGCTGTTTGACACAATAAAATTCTTTCATATTCAATTTTCGGCAAGGCTTTATAAATCATTATTTTAGCTTCAATATTTTTATAAGACTTCCTTTTAAAATTATCACTTTGATTTTCAAAATTTATTTCCGTTGGTTGGAAATCACCAATTGAAATGACATGCCAAAGATCTTGATCTATTGATTTCACATAACTTTCAAATCTATTTTTCAATTCAATAAAATTATTTTTTTTGAAAATTGGTGGTCCTTTCAAAGAATGACCTTCTAGATATCTTTCAGACTCCATAGATCGATTCAAGTTTTGAAGTACAATATATGTTAAAGTTCTTGAGTAACCTGGCTCTGATACCAATTGTAAAAACTAGAAAGGAGGGGGGGGGGGTTGAATAGTTTCACCGTTAGTAATTACGTTTGAAAAAACTTTTAGTTCCTTTTCATTCCTTTTTGAAACACCGTTTGATTCAAAGTTATGTGATATCTATGAACACAATAATAATGCATAAAGTAAAGAAAATAGATAAAGGAAGAGGACAACCAAACCGAGACATGGAGATTTATAGTGCTTCGGCACGAAGCTTACTCTTCGTCCTACTCCACTCCTCGAGTACCACACTCGAGAGTTCACAATCACTATGTCAACGTACTCCCTTTAGGCGGAGCAAACCGTACACCAAAGCTTACACCAATTTAACGACACTAAGCGGAATGTCGAGTCCTAATCCTAGCTCAAACCAATCTACACAAAAGCCCACGTGACTACACGGACATACACCTAGGTCACTTGAATCTTCACCCAATTTGGGTCTTCACGGACCTTCATCCGGTCATATTCTTCACTTCACGGACTCATACCAAGTCCAAGTCTTCACACACGGACTTACATCAAGTCCAAGTCTTCACACACCGACACACAAACTAACACAAAGTCCTAATCTAGATACACCACTTCATGGACTTACACTTTGTCCATATTTATCCTAACACACCTAATCACGACTCACACACAAGTCGGATATACAAATTTACAATATACACAAAAAAGAGAGTTTGGGGGAAGAAAAGAATCGTAACACAAGTTACGTGTGTGTGTGATGACTAACACTTTGTTTCTTGACGAATACGAGCGTTCTTCTCTTGCACTTTGATATAGAGGGTAACGGGATCACTTATAAACACATATCGACACGTTATAGTTATCAAAGAAGGGAGGAAGAAAGAACATAATGTTTTTGTGCAAAGAGGCATATTTTTGTGTGTGAAACAGTGTAATATTTATAGGCACAAGGAGGAGCGGGGGAAAGTCCCTTAAAGTTTGACGGACCCATATATATAAGGGACCGTCTGGGCATTTACGGGACCATCACCTAAGACGCTCCTATTTTTGTCCTGATGTGGTGAAAGTTTATCTGGTGAAAAACTTATCTGGTTTAGGCAGGAAAAATAGCTGTTGGGATATTTGAAATTTAAATTTATTTTCTTTAATAAAACATTTCTTTTTAATTACAAAAATACTTTTGTAAAAAGTTTTGTCACATAAAAATGTGAGGTTTTGAGAAAAATAAGTTCTTTGATCACTTTACTAATGTCGGTATTGTGTTTCTTCATACCTGAAGTGATGTTGTAGTCGATACGTTGTTGAAACGATTTTCCTCGATTAAAAACTTATCAAGTGTAGGTTTACGTAACGTGTTTTTATATTTTGTGATTATCAAAATATAAAGAGACCGAATAATGCAAATGACGTTTTTGACATTATTTTTATTAACAATTACGTTACACAAAGTTAGGTTAAAGGAAATATCTAGGTGGTTCCCTTTATATAGGCAAAATATTTAATACTTACCATATGTAACTAATCCTAAAAATAAAAGGGATAATTACAAAAATAGACCATGGATCGAAGTGATTTTCTTTTTCTACCCCGTATCCCGGGAAATTGGGCAACTCGCCCCATATGATGACACGTGTCCCCAGTTGCCCAAAAAATGTCGATTGTTGCCCAAAAAAATATACAAGTTGCCCAAAAAATACACTTCCAAATTTCAGTTGCCCAAAAAAGTGTAGGTTGCCCTTGACAAAAATAATATTTTCCAATCTCGGGGTAGATAAGGAAAATTACTTGGTTGCTTGGGCTATTTTTGTAATTATCCAAAAAAAAAGTTCCTTTAACTTTAATCTTGAAAGTTATGGTTATGTTTACTATGACTATAAAATCAACATCAAATAGACAAATAATTTTCATGTATATTCCTATCATTTCCAGGTATCTACATATCTAAGAAAACAGGGAAGGTGTTATTAAACATACAAAACTTTATTATGATAATCATAATAGGCTTGAGTGGTTAGCAAAACCATAAAAGTAAAGGATAATTATTTTAAAATGTATCCAGTTTATCGCAAAATCCTAAAGTGTATATCAATTGATTTAATTTCCTATTGTTGGGTCAATTCAGAGCCCAAAGCCTCTTAGTATAGATTTGAATGAAAAACAACCTAAGACAATACAAGTCTCTGATAGATATAATTCTATCAGAGATTCATCCTCAAGATGTTCGTCAGAGTCTGAAGAAGAAAGATTCATCACAACCTGAGGTGGGACTCAGAGAGTGAAGATCAAGAACCAAGATCAGGATGATAGAATTAGTGTATGATGACAATAAAAAACTAACTACCTAAAAGATCTTCTCTAATCACCGATGCAATCTAAAGACTTAGTTCCTTAGATGACCAACTAAGGTTCTAAAGTCAAGGCGGAAACTTATTGGGAAGATAAGTTCTAAGCTCCTATCAAAAATCAAGAAGTACTCTAGTTGGTATAAAGTACAAATAGTTATCAACACTATTACGCTAAAAGTATGACCGGTAGCATACCAGGAATAGAAGCTAAAGTATAAACTATACTTTAGCTTATTGTAAGTTGACACGTATCTTTTACATCACGGGTATCCATGTTGTTCCTTGCCTATAAATAGATCATTGTAAAGAAGGAAAATGTATCTCTTGTATTAAAAGTTACTAACACTTTCAAGTAGGGCTGAGCATCGGTCTAAAACCGACCTGACCCGACCCGACAAAACCAAAAACCAAAAATCATGAAAAACCAAAATCGAAACCGAACCGAATATGGTCGGTTCGGTTCAGTTTTGCGTCGGGTCCGTCAGTTTGGTCCGGTTCATGTGTGTTTGCGTATGTTTTTGTCGGTTTTGGGCCGAACCGAACCTTACCGAGCCGACCCGAAACCGAAAATCATGAAAAACCAAAATCAAAATTGAATCGACGGGCTGTCGGGTCGGCTCGTTTTTTGTCAGTTCGGTTGGTTTTGTCGGTTCAGTTCAGTTTTGAACCTTCGATGCTCAGCCCTACTTTCAAGAGCTCATTTCCTTCTCTAAGTAGAACTAAGTTCTAAAGCAGAACTCTATTGGTTACCATAGTTCTTGCTTAAACACTTAACCTTAGTTTCGTGTTTAAGTTCAGTGAGTCACATACATAGTTGTCATTCAATCCCGAGTGTTGTTCCGCAAACACTTAGGTATAATTCTTGGATACATATCTAATAAGAATTAAATGTTGAAAACTTGTGTCTTTAATTAAACCATATTTATATATTACATAAGTTTTCATTACATCATTATTAAACCTGAACATGGTTTCAAGTTAACTTTCTAGTTAAACTAACATTGTACAAGAGAACACCACTTATTAAATACACCAACTACTTAATCTTTCTATACATGTGACCCATCATTTGTTACACACAATAAAATAATTAGACAGTTTGATGTATTATATAGGATAATCTAATACAAACAACATGCAAAATTTAACAGTATATAAAATTATATTAATCTTTCATACCATAAGAGAAACCCCAAAATTAGAAAATGAACCTAGGAATAAAATAGGACTAACAAGAGAGCTCGATTTAAAAATAGAGGTTTCTTATTGGTTAATAAAAGTGAAAATTGAAGGTGATTCAATCAACATTACAATAATTTCGTTCTCATATTCAGCTATAACGAAAAAAACATAATAAACTAGGTCTAAATTTCCAATATAAAAAAACAGTCGGGGGGGGGGGGGGCTAATTTATCAAACCTTAAGTGTTGAATCTAAAATATTCTAATTCGTTAATACATTATACATTTAAGTCCCAAAATTTTATAAAAGGAATCTACTCTTAAGTTTAACTTTTTAAACTTAACGGTAAATTATCGGTTTCTAAAATTTTCAACAAATTTAAATTTTATAACTACCTCATAGACTTTATACTTGATTTGAAAATTAACATTTCCTATTTTTTATTATTAATATTATTATAATAATTTTTATTATAACCAGATTAAATTAGTTGTCGTACCCAAAATTCGTGTTGCGATTCTTGATTTGATGAGACAAAATAAATACAAGAATGAAACAAAAGGGCTTAAAGTGACAAAAGATGAAAGTTCAAGATTACTACGAAGATCTTTTAATTTTAGTAATTATCTTTTGTAAACCCTAAATCTCTATTATATAAAGAGATCAAGGGTACATGTTTTATCATATAAGTCTTCCACAATGTAGAATAAAGGTAGGTGTGTGTGTCTAGGGCGTAGGAAGTTGTAAACGCCTAGACTGTAATTGTTAGTCGCCTCAAGGATCTTTGATCCCTGTTACAAGGCAGTGTAACCGTATTATTCTAATCAAATAATAGTTGAGGCGTGGAGTGTTAAAGAGAAACTTTGTGTCAATAACAATTGATTTGTTTTAATTCCGCTGCATATATTATCATTGTTATTGTTGAACCCTAAGGCTCAAAACGATCCAAGAAACTATTTTAGCACGTCATTAGTTTCTACAGGTGGTATCAGAGCTTGGGGAGCTCGTTACCTAGGGATTCACAAAGTTTATTTGACGACAGAAGAGCAGATTTGAAAAGATGATCGATTGTTCAAAGGTATAAACGGATTTATTTTATTTGTCATCGATCAGTTACTGTTATGTGACGACTTAATATTTTATTTCGAATTGAATTCACCTCGTACTATATTTAATGATTGGTCGGTAATAGTTGTATAATTCAGATCGATTTATTAATGTTACCGAGATCTGTCGTTTGTGGATTAAATTAATTCGATTGTGGGGTATTAGTTTGTTGTCAGTCGGTGATAGTGTGTGAAGACACAATTAATTAATCGGTGGTCAAACAAATTAAAGTGTTGAGATTTTGTGATTGGTCAATCGATTATGAGTTGAGCAGAGATTGTCGTCTTTTGCAAGTTGTAAAGTGGAGTGGAACGCAAATTGTATACTGCTGCTATGACTTTATTCTGCTGCTACGCTTATTATTAATCTGCTGCTGCGTATAAAGTTCATTCTGCTGCTAGTTAATTTTTCTGCTGCTACGAAAAATGTTCCTGCTGCTCGTTTATAAGATTCTACTGCTAGCTTTGTTAAGTTTCTGCCGCTAGCTTTATAATACTATTGTACGTTATATATTGCTGCTAGTTGCATGATTTACGAGCAGTAAGGGGAAGCATTGGTTTTTGGTTTACACACACACAGGGGAAGTTCACACACACAAGAGAGTTATTGGATTTGATGTACATGCATCACTTGAGGGGAAGTTTCTATTGTTTATTCGTTCTCTATTTGTTGATAACAAAAAGGGGAAGAAATATTGTGATGGCATGGCATGGCTTAAGGGGAAGACAAGGAAGACAAGTTTGTTTCATTCAGGGAGATGATCACATCTCAACTTCTGCTACTTCGTCTAGGGAAGTTCGTACATGACTTTGTTTGTTTTGTCATCATCAAATAGGGGAAGATTGTTGGGATTCTTGATTTGATGAGACAAAATAAATACAAGAATGAAACAAAAGGGCTTAAAGTGACAAAAGATGAAAGTTCAAGATTACAACGAAGATCTTTTATTTTTAGTAATTATCTTTTGTAAACCCTAAATCTGTATTATATAAAGAGATCAAGGGTACAGGTTTTATCATATAAGTCTTCCACAATGTAGAATAAAGGTGTGTGTATGTGTCTAGGGCGTAGGAAGTTGTAAACGCCTAGACTGTAATTGTTAGTCGCCTCAAGGATCTTTGATCCCTGTTACAAGGCAGTGTAACCGTATTATTCTGATCAAATGATAGTTGAGGCGTGGAGTGTTAAAGAGAAACTTTGTGTCAATAACAATTGATTTGTTTTAATTCCGCTGCATATATTATCATTGTTATTGTTGAACCCTAAGGCTCAAAACGATCCAAGAAACTATTTTAGCACGTAATTAGTTTCTACAATTCGTATATACACGAGATTATAAATATTAAAATAAAAGCACAAGCGACTGTTACATGCAAACGAGTATATCAGATTGTAAATATAACAACAACTCATATAATTTCTCTTTAAAGTTTAAATAATGATATCTGAAAAATTATCATCTTTACAAATTGTGTTTATTAACCCGTGCATATATGGGTTAAAATGTTCGTTAAATCTAAAATTTGTATTTGTCATGTAGTTATGGCCTATAGAGAGGTTACTAAAGCTGAATTTATTGATTGTATTAAGTATTTTGATGCCACTGGGTATTTTTCAAATTGGTGTAACTCGTCTTTTACGGTGTTAATCACTAAAAAAATATCCACTTGGATTCTTGAACTATAGGTTGATTAGTTTAATTACAAGTGGTTATAAGGTGATCCCTAAAACTCTTGCTATACGGTTAGCAAAACTGATTCCATCAATTATCTGTCCTAATCAAATTGCATTCCTCGTAGGTAGACAAATCCTTGATGGATGCCGAGTTACTAATGAAATAATTCATATGGCCAAAATTGAGAATCATAAGCTTCCAATATTTACTGTGGATTTTGAAAAAGCATTTAATAGTGTTGGCACCTTAACTCCTCAGTCTCTTACCTCTTGTTCTCTATTGTCGATATCGCTTTTGCGGGAAATCTTAGCTGCCCTCGCTTAATACAATTTTAAATGGAGTTTTCCATCGACATTTGGGTTGTTTAGAGGTAGAGAAATAAAGTGGTTAATGCTCCTTTAGATTCAATAGTAAGTGCTAAGTCTGAGGATATCTTCCATTCTATCCAACGTCTTTCAAAATTATGGATGGCATGTTGTTCGTCTACTCCTATTGACTAGAGCTGTTGGATTCTCAATCTGACGTTTGTGATTTCTTGAACCTTATGGTTGATTTTTATTTTGGTTACGGGTTTTTCGGACCTCTTGTATTGGGGTTTGTTGGCTACTAGTATGTGTCGTTTCTGTTTCTTTTTTTTGTTGGATATCTTTCTCGAAGCCTTGTTTTTAATAAATCTTAGCCTTTCAAAAAAGAAAAAGAACTAGAATTTATACTAAATTTGTTTCAGATCTAAAAGTGAAACAAGTATTTAGAAATCACAATGAAATGAAAATACTTATTCAATATAAACAAATCACTCAAGATTCTACAAGAAAGAATTAAGAATAGGAAATGATTGTTATTGGATTATGATTTTGTTACAATGATTGAGAAACAAGATCAGAGAGAAAGTTTTACAAATTTAGAATTGAAAATGAAAGAAAAGTGAAAACGGGTATTTAAGGGCGTTTGGGAAAGTTAACTAAATTTCTCGCTATTTTGTGTTTGACTTTTGAGTTTGACCTTGTTGACTTGAATTCAGCTTGTTACAATCCATTCCCCTTAACAAAATTCTTGTCCTCAAGAATTTATTGGGAAGTTTGGAAACCTCTGCATCAAATCTTCACATAGTTCCCATGTTGTATCCTCTTCACTGTGGTTAGCCAATTTCACCAACACATACACAGTTGCTCTAGTGTTGATCTTGGCTAACTTCCTATCCAAAATGGCTTCTGGTTCAACTGATAAGAGTAAATCCTCACCACAATGAGGCAAAATGCCCATCTTCAAAGAGTTTCCTCTGCACAACTTCAACTGTGAAACATGAAATGTTAGATGTATTTGACTTGTGCTAGGCAGCTCCAATGTGTATGCTACTGTTCCAACCTTAGCCACAATAAGAAAGGGTCTATAGTACTTTTCAGATAACTTGTGTTGCTGACTTGGTCTTATGGTTACTTGCCTGTGTGGTTGAAGTTTTAAGTACACCCATTGTCTCACTTGATACTCTCTCTCAGATCTTTTTCTATTAGCGTAACTCTTGAATCTGTCCTAAGCCCTCTTAATGTAGAACTTGAGCATCTCAATAGCAGCATCTCTAGCCTGCAATGTCCTATCAACAGTTTCAACAACACTTTCTCTAGCCATGTATAGAATATGCAGAAGTGGTTTTTGACCATAAATCACTTTAAAAGGGGTCACATTGGTGGATGAGTGCTTGTTTGTATTGTACCAGAACTCTGCTAATGACAACCATTGTACCCACTCCCTTGGTCTTTCTCTTGTCATGCATCTTAGGAAACATTCCAAGCACTTGTTCACTACTTCAGTTTGCCCATCAGTTTGTGGATGGTAAGCTGTGGACATCTTGAGGTCCACTTTTAGCAGATTAAAGAGTGTCTGCCAAAAGTGGCTAAGAAACACACTATCTCTGTCACTAACAATTGAACTTGGAAGGCTATGTGACTTGTATATACAGTCTAGAAACACATGAGCCACACAACTTGCAGTGTAGTGGTGCCTGAGTTATAAAGTGTGCATATTTCCTTAACCTATCTACTACTACAAAAATCACAGACTTCCCTTGTGACTTAGGTAGTCCAACAATAAAATCCATGGAGATTTCAGACCACACTCTTTTTGGAATAGGAAAGGGCTGTAGATAACCAGGATAAGCTGCTAAGCCAGGCTTCTGCCTCTGACAAACATCACACTATCTGATAAACTTCTTCACCATCTTATGCATACCCTTCCAATAGAACAAAGCACCAATCTTATGAGAAGTGACATTAGTTTCCAGAATGCCTACCTACTACATCAGAACGGTAATCTTGTACAATGGTGAGTCTCAACTGCTCATTTTTTCCAGCCATTATCTTACCTTTCCTCCTCAACACCCGAGCTTCCAAAGCATACTTACTTCCTTTATATGAACCATCTTGCAGGTGTTGTATCACATCTTCCAACACACTATCTTGCACATAACTTTCCTTTATTTTCTATAACAACACACTAGTCATGGTGGATAAAATCAAAGAATTGAGCTCAATACCACAATTAACTCTTGGCAGAGCATCTGCAACAATATTTTCACTACCCTTCTTAAATGAAATCTTATAGTCATAGCCCAGAAGCTTAGGTAACCACTTTGCTTGAAATGGTTAGTTTTTATTTTGAAATGCCTGTCCAACAAATACCTTTTCCATTTATCCAAGGCCATCAATACATCTAAGAACTCTTTTTCATAAGTAGATAGGGATTGATGTTTGGAAGAGAGAGTTTTACTCAAATAGGCTATTGGATTCCCTTCTTGTTGAAGAACTGCACCAATGCCTACCCCTGATGCATCTGTTTCCACTACAAAGGTCTTTTGAAAGTCTGGATGGGCAAGAATCGGTGACTGAATCATAGCCTGCTTAAGTCTATTAAAAGCATTTTGTGCCTCTTCACTTCACTTAAAAGCATTTTTCTTCAACAAATTAGTCAGTGGTTTGCTTATCAAGGCATAATGCTGAATAAATGTTCTATAATAGCCTGTCAAACCCAAAAAACCTCTGAGTTGCTTGAATGTTTGAGGTTCTGGCCATTCTTCCATAGTTTGAATCTAAGAAGGATCAGTTCACACCCCCTCAGTAGTAATAAGATGGCCTATGTACTCCACCTTACTCACCCCACAGAAGCATTTACTTTCCTTAGCAAAGAGAGAATTATGTTTCATGACTTGTAATACCCTTTGCAAATGTTGCCAATGTTCTTCTTCACTCTTGCTGTATATCAGTATATCATCAAAGAAAACTAGCACAAACTTCCTTAAAAACGGTTTGAATACTACATTCATCAAAGACTAAAAAGTTGAGAGTGCGTTAGTAAGTCTAATAGGCATTACTAAGAATTCATAATGACCCTCATGAGTTCTCCAAGCAGTTTTGTATATATCAACATCATTCATTCTTATCTGATGGTACCCAAACCTGAGATCAAGTTTTGAGAACACCTTAGCACCATTGAGCTCATCAATTAGTTCTTCAATTACTGGTATTGTAAATTTTTCCTTGATTGTATGCTTGTTGAGATATCTAGAATCAATGCACATCCTCCAAGTACCATCCTTTTTCTTGACCATAACAATGGGAGAAGAGAATGGGCATTGACTATTTTTGATTACTCCAGCTTCTAACAATTCCTTGAACATCAGCTCAATTTCATCCTTCTAGTTAGGAGGGTGTTTATAAGGTCTGATATTCACAGGTGGTGTATTGTGTGATAAGGGTATGGTGTTGTCATATGATCTCTTAGGTGGCAGTTCTTTTGGTAAGTCAAAAACAACAGCATATTCCTTGAGGAGTATTTGGATTTGTAGGTTATTTGGTTTTGCCTCCACTCTGCATCAAGGTTGCAGGATAGACACATATGGCCATAGAAGCTATCTAAGACACCATTTGACTCAAATTACCATTTCTTTGTTTCTCTTTCATCCATTGTAAAGTAGACTGTTGTGTGCCCCTGAAAACACATCTTTCTTCGACCTTTCACAAAATCCATAATCAAGTTCTTAAAATCACACTTAATTGTTCTCAAAGTAGGCAGCCATTTGATTCCTAACACCATCTCACATCCACCCAAATTCAAAATCATTACATCAGACTCATAGGTATTCCCCTGCAACTCCCACCTAAACTGGTTACACTCATCCAAACTTGACATCACATGTCCATTTGCCACAGAAACTTGCAGTGGGCATGTTTTTCCCAACCTACAACCTAGTCTCCTGGCAGTGGTTAAGTCCAAAAAGTTATGAGTTCTCCCAGAGTCCACTAAGATATGCAACACTTGTTTTCCCACACAACCCCTAACCCTCATTGTTTGATAACTGACTACCCCAGTCATAGCATTAAGAGATATTTGAGGCATTGGCTCAGTCATATGTTCAACTACACTTTCTACCCCTTGTTCAGTTAACACTAAATCGTCATCCTCATCCAACACTTCATTATCAACAAACACATCTAAACTATACATTTGACAAGGACACTTGTGACCAGGATTGTGCCTTTGATCACAATAGAAGCACAAGTGTTTTGCCCTTTTTTCCTGAAGTTCTAGTTGTGATAATTTCTTAAAAGGTCTGTTTGGTACAACAGCATTGTTACCAACATGCATAGTTTTAACATTCTTAATTGCATTTCCCCCACCCCTATAACATAACTACTAGTGTCATTAGTTCTAGGAGTACTTAATATTGGTGCATTTCTACTTTTTGTCACAACAATGTTAGCCTCTTGCAATTTTTCCAAATAGAACACATCAATCAAAGTAGCAGGCCTAAACATCCTAACAGCATATGCAGTCTCATCTTTTAAACCACCAATGCATAAGCGAATAGTGTAAGATTTAGGAAATTCAACTTTATTCAATAGTGCTTCAAAGGAATCTTGATATACATGAACATTTGTAGTATGCTTGAGATTCTTTACTTCCATCAGAGGGTCTTCAAAAACTGACTCAAACCCTTTCTAACATGTGTTTCATACACATTCCAAGTAACAACCTCACCAAACCATTTCATGAATTGAGTATCCCAAACACATGCATTGAGACAAGCCTGATCCTTTGGTCATTATCATCATCAATGTGGTCCATTTCAAAGAATCTTTGAACCCTATAGAGCCATCCCTGCACATCTTCCCCATCAAACTTAGGGAACTCTATATTGGATAACCTACCATATTGGCCATCATTCTGATTATTATTCTAACCAGTTTGATCACCAATGACTTCCCTCCTTTGGCTAGTACCTTCTCCATTATCAAATCTTTTTTGTATTAACCTCATATTAGTAGTTAAAGTAGTTACAGCTCCCATCAATGTTGATAACTGACTTGCCAAACTTTCAATAGTATTCTCATTAGTGTTGGTACTTTCTTGACGATTAGCACCATTATCAATAGATCTTGTGTTCACCATGTTCTCTCTATTTCTTGACCAACACTTATCCAGTTACACCAGGACAAATGACCACCACACAATCCTATCTAACGTGTCTGTGATTAGAAAACGGACAAATTGATTAAAGACGTATGTGTGATTGGAAAAATGGTCTAGAATGACTGGAATTGATATCTATATGGTGGTTGATCGAAGATTAAGATTTAGCGGTGTAACTAAATTTTAATGGATTAACTGAATCTTAACAGAATTCAGTTAAAAATGGTAGCCAAGGATCGCTTTGATACCACGGCAACAAGTATTTAGAAATCACAATGAAATGAAAATACTTATTCAACAGCAACAAATCACTCAAGAATCTATAAGAAAGAAATAAGACTTGAAAATGATTGTTATTGTATTATGATTTTGTTACAATGGTTGAAAAACAAGAACAAAGAGAAAGTTTTACAAATTCAGAAGTGAAAATGAAAGAAAAGTAAAAATGGGTATTTAAGGGCGTTTGGGAAAGTTAACTAACTATCCCGCCATTTGGTCTTTGACTCTTGAGTTTGACCTTGTTGACTTTTTGACTTCAATTCAGCTTGTTACAAAAACGTTGTTCCAATAATATCACGTCTACTGTAATAATCTTAGTGAGATAAAGTGGGTGTGGACACTTTAGTTTAGAGAGAAGAACGAGAGAAATAAAGAAAGTCTCGCATAGATAGATAGAGAAACACACACCTCATAACCCATGAGGTGGGGGTATATATACCCATACAATAGTCTCGCATCCCCTCGCAGCTATACAAGTGTTGCGAGTGTATAATGCTATCGCAAGCTACAAAATATTACAACATACCCTAATCAAGATTACATGGAAGACCCTATATTATGATTTACACTTTTTGTGTTCCAACAATCTCCCCCAAAGGGTAGATCATGGGGTCTTCCAATGGAAGGCAGCCGGTCTTTGTATCTTCGAGCTTCAATGTATTGCTTCTAGCGTTTTTATAATGCTCGAAGTTCCAGTCTATCTTTTATCACCCGCAAAACTCTACTTATCGGTGCTTGATGTTCAACATCCATCTCTAGCTGCTTGAAGAACATCTCATCCAACAGATCTTCCAGCATCACTTGTGATGATCTTGTGAGTAACGGGAGATTTGGGTGCAGCTTTGACTTTCTTGAAGATATCTCTCATAAAACTATGGTCTAAGTGTTTTGGATAGCATGATTCCTAAGTAGACGAGGCATTTAAACACATTAGTTATTAGTTAATTGTTTTATCTTCTATTGTTTTATCGTTCATTCATTGTAGAATACATCTTGCATTGATGTTTTAGCCCTTTCGTTATATTCCTCGTTACTTTCAGCAGTAGACTAACAAGATGCAGATGATACTTCCTCAGGCTTTTCAAACGTTGGGTTTTCATCTCTCACCTCTAATTTCTTATCTTCTGTAACTTACCCGCTTTTCTCCAGCTCCTGCTCTGTCATTATTCCCCCTTCTTGTAACTTTGCCTAATACACTTCAGCTGCTACACTTTCATCTTCTTGCGCAACATCTTCAAAAACATCTTTCAGAATTAACTCTGTGAAGTGTTCTTCGACATCTTCAACAGGTTTGATGAGCATGAGAGTTTTTGTGATTGTTGGTGAGATGATGTAGATTGTTTAATGATTGTAGTACCAGCAGCTACTGAAGATCTCAATCTCGTAATCCGTTTCTCCCTCTCAGGATTATCCTGACGGAGGCTTCGAGATTGGGGTCGGCAAGTTTGTTTTTTCTGTGATTCATATGGGATTTTTAATAATGTTCTGATACAGACGAAACCTTCAATGAGACCAAAAAGGTTCTCTGTATTTCTTCCTTGGAGTAGTTGGAATGAGTGTTGTTGTTGTTGTAGATGTGATAATACGAGAGGTGATTGTCTGGTAGTCTTCACTGTGGATGTTGATGATGTATGAGTTTTTGAAGTTGATGGTGCCTGTGATGTAGGTATTGTTGTAATTGTTGTTGTTGTTGTTGTTGTTGTTGTTGTTGTTGTTGTTGTTGTTGTTGTTGTTGTTGTTGTTGTTGTTGTTGTTGTTGTTGTTGTTACTTCTTGTGTTGGTACTGGTGATGATGATGGTGATGTAACAACGAATGATACATGACTTGTTCGACCGGCTTTCAGAGCTGGCGTGAGGTTAACTCTGGCAGGATTTTCGGGTGATCCTTGTGAAGATTCATTAATAGAATCCACTACGCCCGTTCCAAAATCCAAATAAGGATTTATAGAAGCATCATAATTAATGAGTTGGGTTAACTCAGAGGTCCTAATAGAACTACTGTTGTCAAACTGCTTCTGCGTCCTAGGCTTCCTTCTAAGTGATTAAGCACCGACACCCTTATCATCTCCATCATTTTCATCTATACTATCACTTCAAGTTTTATCCAACAAACTATCCTTATCCTTCGTAGAAGGTTCACATGTCACCTGATGCAACCCTTATCCTGCCAAAAGGCATCCATTGCTTCGCCTACGTTATTTTTCTCAAGATGTTCTACTCACGTAAAAAATAATATCATCCAAAAGTTCCTCCAACTTCGCAGATTCACTTGGCACTTTCTTTTTAGCACTTTTACTTTAGTCATTGCATGACTTCTATTTGTTTGATTCCTCCAACATATGCCTACTTTTTAATACTACCCTTCTTAATAACTATTTTGGTGCTAGACACAACTTTCCTATTCCTTTCCTGGGTGGGTCCGCTCGGTTTTGAGCTTTCCATGGAAAAGCTAGCTACCCGTACAAACTCCTTTTCTACCTTCGTGGTTTGAGCAGCAAGATACAATAATGCTCTTAGAATAGATAATGCACTATGTGTTGTAGCATTTGGTCTTTTTTGAGATGGGATATCTATTCATCAAGTCTGCAAAGATGAGCTTAATGACCCTCACGAAAGGTATAAATGGTTCTTCCTTCTTTTTCGACTCCTTTTTCAACGATGTTGTGGATTCAAAGACGTAGGTGTCCACCTTTTTTGTAAGAGTTGCAGGTTTGGTGTCCTCCACGAGTTGGATGTGGTGCCAGAATTGTTGAAGGTATATGATAATGTTGGAAACAGTGTCAGTGAGTGTGGGAAATATGGAACTATTCTTGAGAAGTTCAACGATTGTGGGGTTATCACAGTGAAAGGATTATGGGATAAATTGATTATTAAGAAACTCCAATATGAGGAATTCAGTTTCTTGAAGAAGTTCTTCATTTGTTTGAATGGAACTACGTGTACTTCTTCCTGAATGTTTTGTGGTTGTTGTTCTTGAGCCATTTTTGTGAGATGTGATTTTGAAAATGATTATGAAAGATGTTAAGTATATGGATAAATTTAAATTTATTTATTTCACCCTGTCTGTTTTTGTGTGCTCTGACATTTCTTTTTCGAGCATATTTCTTTTTATTTTTGTTTTCTTATGCTTTCTTGCTTTTATAGCATAAGCGCATGCTCTTTTCATTTCACATGCGATTTAATTCTCTCTATATGTTTTTGTTTTTCCTCACCAAAAGTTTGTCTTGAGTGATACTTTTTCAAAGAATTTTGAGGTTTAGATTGAACATTGTTTTATTTGCTCAAGCATAAAAATATATGTTCATCTTACTGTCTTTTAAGGTTTTGGGAAAAAGTACCCACTATTTGTTTCAAACTTAAGTAATCTAGTGTATACTAGAGAACATGATTAGAAAAACATTTACAAAGATCATTTTATTGCATGAGCGTGAGATTTCTTGAAAAATGACAAAACTTTAAACTCTCTTTTACGTTGCCTAGTTAAAGGAGTCCATTATCAGCTTTTAGGTGATAACTATTCCTAATAACTATCTTGAAGATGAGAAGTTCTTAGTTAGATCAAGTACAAGTCGTCTCAAAAGAGCTTTGTGTGGCATAAGAGTGAGATTCCCTAAACGTATCAAAACCTTGAATACTCTATTACGTTGCGTAGCTAAAGTGATACATTATCAGTTTTTACATGACAACTAGCCCTAATAACCACCTTGAAGATGAGATACTCTTAGTTAAGACAGTGTCGAGTTATCTCAAAACAATTTGTTTAAACAAATTTTAATGAAAAAAGCATTTCAAGGTAGCATGAATTGTTTTTAAGTTTAAAATTCATAGGTTTGGAAACCAAGAAATAATTTAAATATGAATCCTTCAAAATCATTCATTCATATTGACATAATGAAATGTCGTGCACAAGGTGTATATAAAAAATGCAATCATAGAATAGTCTAAATATTTTAATTAAACATATGCATCGCGAACTACTTAAAGGCAATATCAGGATACAATCCTAGTATAATCAATACTAAACTAAACATATGCAATTTGTGTTCACATATTTTGAAATCTTCTTTTTAGGAAAAATTTGAGATTTCTCATTAAAAAATTGATTTATGAATTTCAGAAATAAACTTTTGCTTTAAAATGAGCTCCAATTTTGAAAACTTCATATTTTTGTGAAATAAATTTGACAAAAATTGAAGTTTTTGAACAAGTAATGACTTTTTGGAAAATGTTTTAATCAAATATTTTCTTTGTCAAAATTATGAAAAATAAAAATAATTATAAGAGTTTTTATAAAGTATTATACTCTAAAAAAGTCTCGTAAATATTTTTGAAATTTTTAGGAAAGTAACATTTAGAAATGAGTGGGTAACAAAGTTTCGCAAGATTGCTCTCGCAATGATTTGGTATCTCAACAAAGTTAATTGTCGCAACATGGTCAAACATGGGTCTCGCAAAATAAAGTTGTGAAACCAAAGGCTATCTCAAAACATTTTGGGAAAAACTCTTGCAAGGGACCTCTTGCAACATTATGCTCGTACATAGGTAACGCAACAAACGTTCGCAAAGTTCTCGCAAGCTTTAAAAACCTTAGTAAAGTCTTTTTGGCTCTATCCCTATGTATCGCAAACTACCATTATTTGTGTCGTAAACTTTTACTATTCATATATGCCCAGTTTGATCCATTTTAATCAAAATCTAACCATTTAAAAACCCAATTTTGTTTAAAACGAATGATCTAAACACTATTTCTTAGTCATCTAACCACAAGAATTTCATCAAAACACTCTAAATCGCAAACCCTGTATTGTTCTTAGTGTTCAATAAAAACGCAACCCTAACATCTAATTTTCTTTTAATGTATTGCATAACAGTTAAAGATATTCAAAGCGAAGATATAAAATAATATGTTTAAGGTGTTTGAAATCATATTTTAGCACGGGAAACACTAGAATTAAAAGGCACAAGTCTTGCAAGGGTTTTGCTATAGGAGTGCTTTGTGAGTGAGAGAGAGTTGTGATAGGTGAAAAGGTTTGAGTGTTTTTCTCGTAAAGGGGCTGGGTGAGTTAATAACTCTTTTGGATCTTTTGACTTTTGACTCAGTTCTACGAGAGTTTTGTGCTAGGGGAGGGTTCAAAGATATTTTGACAGTTTTAACAAAACTCCCCCTTAATTCATGCATTTTTCACACACACTCTTTTTATTAACTTTTTATTTTTAACAAAATTTTGAAAATTTTTTAGATCTTTTTAATGATCGTTTGCGTTATATCAAAAATGTTTAAATAAAAATCTTCACTCCCCCTCGAAGTGATGGTATTTTCCCAACGTTTTTTTAACAAATCTTTCATTTTCTTTTTCAACAACATTTTTGTTTTTATGTTTCAAAAAACTTTTAACAACATATTATTTTATTTCAAAAACAAACTTCTATTTTTCTCCCCCTCAAAAATAGCTTAATATTTTAAACTGTTTTTGATCTATTCTTGAAGTGGGTAGCATTGTTTTTGAAACTTTATTATTACTTTAGCTAAAAAAGATTATATTAATAATCAGAAAAACATGCTCAAGCTTTGTTTACCATGAGCAAAATTTTTTAGAAAAAGGTTTTATAAAAAGCTTTTTGAAAAATATTGTATGAATTTTGCTCACGATAATTAAGAAGATTTCTCTTCTTTTCTGAAGGATTGATGTACTAAAGCGTACGTTGAGGGTCCTTTCTTTAAAAAATGGGTGTTGATCTGTGATTTAATCAACAACCATTATGAGTTAATAATTACCCGATTGTTTTACGAGATGTACTTGTGATGTCTGTTACTTTGGTGACTTCTTTGACCTTTTGTTCATCATTGTCATGTTCATCATGAATGCTTGCTATTCCTAGACGTTGCTGTAGGTATTCAAATCTTTCCTGTGGCAGAGCTTTTCTGAAGAAGTCGCCAATTTGGTAATCAGTTTTCACGAAGTACAATTTCACAGTCCGTAATTCTACATGTTCTTTGATGAAATGGTATCTGACTGCTATATGCTTTGTTCGTGAGTGCTATACCGTATTACAAGAGATGGCAATGGCACTTTGTGAATCACAATAAATTGGGATTTTATCGTAAAAGAAGCCATAGTCCGTCAATTGTGTTTTCATCCATAGTACTTGTGCACAGCATTCGGAGAGGGATATGTATTCAGCTTCGGCAGTGGATAAGGCAGTATGATTATGCTTCTTTGAAGACTAGCTGATTAACTTCTCCGTAAAGAATTGAGCAAATCCTGAAGTACTTTTGCAATCAATTTGGCAACCTCCATAATCTGCATCTGAATAGGCAATTAGTTCGAAATTGGTGTCTTTCAGATACACAAGGCCCAAGTGAATTGTTCCTTTTGGGTACCGAAAGATCCGATTCACAGTAGTAAGGTGCTTTTCCGTCGGCCTTGATTGGTAACGGGCACACATGCAGACAGCAAAATGAATATCGGGCCGACTAGTTGTAAGATACATGAGTAAACCAATCATACTACGGTATTTTGTAGCATCAGCTGGTTTACCACCTCTATCTTCATCTAGTTTAGGCTTGTGTTGCATAGGTGTACTCATAGAGTCAGATTTTTCGCTTCCAAACTTTTTCAAAATTTCCATCTTGTATTTGTTTTGATGAATAATGATACCACGAGGAGTTTGGTTTATTTGTAGACCCAAAAAGAATTTTAACTCTCCCATCATGCTTATCTCAAATTTCTGTCTCATGATATTTTCAATGTTTTTGCAATATTTAGGATTCGTCGATCCAAAAATGATATCATCGACATAACTTTGGACTAGCATGGTGTCATCACCTTTTCTTCTAATAAAAAAAGTTGGATCGATTGAACCTTTGATGAATTTGTGTTTGAGTAGATATTCTGACAACACTTTGTACCATGCACGTGGTGCTTGCTTGAGTCTGTAGACGGCTTTGTCAAGGACATAGACAACATCCGGATGGCCTGGATCAACGAAGCCTTCTTGTTGACTCACATACACCCCTTCCTCCAACTCCCCATACAAAAAGGCCATTTTCACGTCCATTTGGTATGCGGTGAAAGATTTATGAGCTGCATGAGCCAAGAATAAGCGTATTGCTTCGATCCTAGCTACAGGTGCAAATGATTCATCAAAGTCGATTCCTTCCTCTTGATTGTAACCTTTTACAACAAGGCGAGCCTTGTTTCTGATTATGTCACAGTCTTCATCAAGCTTGTTCTTTAGTGTAACACCCCCAACTCGGATTATGGCAGCGAAACATAGTTTGGGGTATTACTTTCGGGTAAGACAGTCACAATCATAGAAAACGACCTCATAACAAGCCGTTTTAAATAAAAATATATCATTCGAATTATAAATAAACATTGGAGTTCAAAAGATTCTCAAACATTATACGCAGCGGAATAAAAGACACAATTCAAAAGGGTTTTTCGAATGATAAAAAGTAGTAGAAAGATAGTAAAAAGTAGATAGATAGTAAAAGCCGAAAGCCATCGATAATCTTCATGCCACTCCCAGTGCCAGTATAGTATGTATCAATTACCTGAGATAAAACATGCTTAAAAAGTCAACACAAAGGTTGAGTGAAATTCATAGGTTTAAAATAAATAGTTGAACACAAGATTTTCAAAGTCTGGAAGATATAAGTAACAAATACATATATCGGGTAAAGCGTCAAACAATTGCTAAGCTCTTGACACACAAAACGTTAACCGACACCAAATAACATTGGCGTAAGTCGACAGTAACCGCAGAATTTATAATATAATAGTTGCCCTCAAGTAGGTACTTTTCCAGATACCTTGATAATGCAAATATAGTACAACACATGCGACCAAACCTAGTCAACATGGCGGGATGGTCAAATCCTATAGGCCTATATCCCTATATTTGCGCTCACTCGCAAGTGATTAATGGTTCATGATCGAGGGACTTGCTTTCGGCAAGGTCGGTACTTAGCAATATCATCTTAGTCAGGAAAAAGCATACATTTAAACAATTGTGTTCATGAAAAGTAAGTAGCATGTATCTCCCCCATGGGTTTATAAACAATTTAAAAGTAAAGTGGGGCTATGAATCACACCTTAGTAGTAGAGAAACAAGATATCACAATAAGATCAGATGGTACAGCACGACAAGTGAACTTCAGCACAACCTAATAAGTGAATAGTATGACTCAGCAATAAACCTCAAAGTGATTTATAAAGTAATACTCGTATTTGAAATGTAAAGGTTTAGTTTCAATGGCGTTTGAAAGAAATAAACGTTTAAGTCTCGTGTAGATATGAGAAAGTTAAAATAATAAAAGTCGGCAAACGAGAAGAAAACATCAATAGGTTGTTTCGGTGTTTTACCCATTTCCCAAATAGTTGGTAAAACGTTATGATTTAGGAAGAAAACGTATAAGTTACAAAAGGATTTATGACGTTTACAAGTTGTAAATGATTTAGTTGTAAAAGGTTTTTATAGAAATTTGGGCATGACCCGTCCGTTTATAAAACATTTCCAAGTCGTTACGACTTTTGAATAATACAAGTAATATATATATATATATATATATATATATATATATATATATATATATATATATATATATATATATATATATATATATATATATATTAGTCATTATTATTCGCGTGTATATTAGTCGTCAAGTTTATCGACCATTTTGTGTATGTTCCGGTCCAAATATGTTAAGCTCTTATGAGTCTAACATACTCTTCCTTCTCAAGTACAAAACCGTCCATAAGTCCATAGGCTAATATCGTAAATCCAATAACGTCCAATCCAATAATCACATCCAAAACATAGGTTGTTGCAATATCCATATCCAAATCCAAATCAAATGCCAAGTTATCCGAATATTTTCTGAAACACCAATTGACAAAACAATATAATAAATTAGTAACGGAAAGTGGAAAATGAAATAAATGTCAAAACGAAATTGTTAATACAAATATTGTCCTAAAAATGTTATTTATATTTTACGATCTTTGCTTAGTTTTGTTAATGACAATTACAAAGTTTATCTTTAAGCAATGCATAAATAAGATTAAGTCTTTTACATTTATAGTGATAAGTCTTTTAAAAACACATTTTCACATTACAAAGTTTACTAGGAATAACATATACACATTTACACGTTTATTCCTTAAAATAGAAATTTATTTCTAAAATATTAGGATTACATCATGGCATGCATCATAAACACAATCTTGGATAGATTTTGTGATATTTTGTTTAGATCTTCAAGCCAAAGAGTTGACATTTGAAGATATGGAAAGATATGGCAAGATTTGGAAAGATTTGAAGATCTCTTAGCTGGCCTGACACGGCGGATCCAAATCCATACAAAGACGGATCCAAGTTTTGGGATCCGCCGGATCCGCCAGCTGTTGATCAGCTTTGCCTATAAATAGCAAGCTGATCATTTGGTCATTTTATCACTTACATAGCATAAAATATATATTCTTTCATTTGCATATCACTAACCCATATTATTTCATTCCTAGTGATCTTCCTTTTGTAGCAAAAGAGATCAAGCATTGACAAGCTTCAACATTCTGTTGCAAGACTTGATAGTTACCTACTGTGTAACTTATTAGAGTTTAGGCATCATAGTTGCATCTTTTATTCAGTAGAATCCGGTTAGTGTTGTAGTCCTCAAAACACATAGAGTGAACGGGAGTGGTTGTACCCTTGTAAAGAACTCGACATCTAGCTTAGTGTCGGTAATCATTTAGGCAACGTCAGGTTGGTTCTTCCTTAAACAAGAACCCGGTATTTAGCTTTGTACCGGAAAAAGGTGTAAGCGACGTGTATTAAGGTTTTCTCCGCCGAGAAGGGAGTTTGTTTCTTAGTGAAGAAAAACTCTCGAGTTAGAGGCTCGAGGAGTGGAGTAGGGCAAGGAAGAGAGTCCTTGTAGCCGAACCACTATAAATATCCGTGTTGTGTGGTTTGATCTTTCCTTTCTCTACTTACTTATATTATATTGTTTGTTTGTGCATACTTACTTTGAAATCACGTTAAGTCACAAAGCGAATTAATTATAAAGGGTAAAACTATTCAACCCCCCTTCTAGTTTTCCACAAGTGGTACCAGAGCAGTGTTACTCAAGATTTTCAAAATATATTGTATTTTAAAAACTTGAAACGATCAATGGATTTTGAAAACTTTAAAGAAAGGCAATCTACGCAAAGACCACAACTATTTGAACCAGATTGTTTCATATATTGGAAAAATCACTTTGAGATATACGTGAAGTCAAAGGACATAGATTTGTGGTATATTATTGTTGAGGGTGATTACAAGCCCATCAGTAATGATGTTTCAGGTGGTCGGGATGTAGGTACTTCTTTTATTCGTCACAGTGATGAACGAAAGAAGTTGATTGCCAAAAATAATAAAGCCAAAATGATGCTTTATAATGCTTTACCTAAGAAGGAATATGAAAGTGTTTTTATGTGTAAAACGGCTAAAGATATTTGGCAATCACTAATTATCACTCATCAAGGAAACTCACAAGTCAAAGATAACAAAATTGATCTTCTTGTTCAACAATATGAACAATTTGTTATCTCTGAAGATGAGACCGTTGATTGTGCGTTTGCTAAGTTTAATACTATTATTACATCTCTTAAAGCACTTGAAGAATCTTTTTCTAGTAAGAATTTTGTCAGGAAATTTCTAAGAGCACTCCACCCGAAGTGGAGAGCAAAGGTGACAGCCATTGAAGAATCTAAGGATCTTTCAAGAATGACACTGGACGAGCTCATAGGAAATCTCAAAGTTCACGAGATGGTAATGGAAAAAGATTCAGAAATAGTCAAAGGCAAAAAGGAGAAAGTAAAGTCCATTGCCTTGAAAGCTAGGGTAGAATCAAGTAGTGATACAGAATCTAGTTCTAGTAGTGAAGATGAAGAATATGCCATGGCCGTAAGA
Organism: Artemisia tridentata subsp. tridentata; assembly: GCA_021014915.2. Lineage (NCBI taxonomy): Eukaryota > Viridiplantae > Streptophyta > Magnoliopsida > Asterales > Asteraceae > Artemisia > Artemisia tridentata. Next base: position 268,160,890 of record CP139502.1, read on the forward strand.
GATTTCAAGAAATTCTTTAGAAGACGACGAAAGTTCGGTTGACTTCCTCATAAAGAAAAGAAATCCTTCTAGAAAAACCATGATGATAGGAAAGGAAAGGTAGATAGAAAGTGTTTTAGATGTGGAGATTCTAGTCACTTTATAGAAGAATGTCCAAAGCCTCCAAAGAACAAGTCTCAAAGAGCCTTTGTCAGTGGAGCTTGGAGTGATAGTGAAGGAGATGACGACGAGCCTAAGAACAATGAAGTTGCTCTAATGGCTCATGACACAGCAGAGGTACATTCTGACTCATCGTACTCTTTTATTAATAATGACACATTAGATATAGAATATAACAAACTATGTGAAATCACTCTAAAAATCATAAGCAAAAATAAGTTCTTAAAAATTGGAAACGAATTTTTAGAAAACGAAATTCATCGGTTAAAAGAGAAAGCTATAAGGTTAGAAAAAGGTAAAGTTATTAGAGAAACATGTGTTTTATGTCAAAAACTAAAATTTGAAATAGATACACTAAAATCTACGCAGGAGAGTCTTATCAAACAAAACTCCAAATTCAAAAGGTTTGATAAACACTTAAGTTGTACTGATGACATAATGAAAATGCAAAGAATACCTCATTATAGTTTCAAACCAGATTTTATGAGAAATGAAAACTTAAGTGACTTTCAGGAACAAACGATAAAAGAAAAAGAGACTGTTCCAACAACTTCTGATAACCACGGATCTGACGGATCCAAAATTTTGGATCCGCCAGTTGTATCCAAAGGATCCGCGGAAACAGAAGATGAACAGATGGCTATTAAATTAGATCGTACAAATTTTGGTAATATCACTAGAAAACCTAGCACGAGTACAACTATTAACAAACAAAAACCATTAATCTCTGTAGGAAAAGGTCAAAATAAGTATAAGGTCAAAACGATTGTAGACTCCTCATTCTATGAAGGAACCATGCTTAGAGAACAACTAGCAGCAATTCCCTTCGATTATATGCTAGATATCAGTGAACCATGGTAAATGTTATGTCTAACCCAAACGGACCCATGAGATATTGGGGACCAAATGCTTAAGCTTTTCTTAAACAAAGGTATGCTCAAGAGTTGAGTTAAAATCAGATGAGAGAATTAAAGATAGTAGGTGTTCAAGATACATGATGAGAAACAAAAGCCTTTTCTCAACCTACCAAGTGTACGATGGAGGTATTGTCACATTCGGTAGCAAGCTTAATAGTAAAATCATTGGAAAAAGGTACAATCTCTCATGACTTTTTCACTATTGATAGTGCTACTCGTATAGATAACATAGGTTGCTTAGTATTAGTCAACTATGCCATAAAAAGTATAACGTCCTTTTTAGTAAAAATGGAAGTAAAATACTTAGAGACGGTATAACCGTAGGAAAAAATGTTTTAAAGAATAACGTATTTGTTACGAAATTAGATAAAACACCTAAAGACAAATTTTGTCTCACTTCTTTGGACAATAACTAAACTCTATGGCATTGACACTTAAGTCATGCTAATATAAGGTTAATTCAATCCTTATCATCTAAGGAAATCGTTAGGAACCTGCCCAAGTTGAAATATGACCAACTCTTTTATGATGCTTACAAAATAGGAAAACAAGTTCATAATAGCCATAAGGCTAAAAACATGGTGTCTGCATCTAGGTGTCTAGATCTATTACATATGGATTTGTTTGGTCTATCCGCTATACTAAGTTTCGGGGGAAACTTCTATACTTTGATAAAAGTAGACGATTACTCTAGATATATATGGACCTAGTTTTGAAAACTAAAAATGAAGAGCTTGATAAATTTGAAAATTCAAAATCAAACCATGATAGGTACAAAATGGGTTTTTAGAAACTAAATGGATGTCAAAAGTATATTTCTAAACTGGTTTCATAAATAAGGAAGTGTACATTACACACCCTCCCGGCTTTGCCGATTTTGAAAAACCTAATCATATCTACAAACTTAAGAAAGCATTATACGGACTTAAGCAAGCACCAAAAGCTTGGTATGATCGACTTAAGATTTTCCTAGTTGACCATAAGTATACCATGGGCCTAGTAGACAACACTCTCTTCACCAAGAAAAAGGGATCACATATTATCATAGTCCAGATATATGTGGATGACATTATATTCGGTTCAACTTGTCAAGAGTTATGCGATGGTTTCTCAAAGATCTTGCATGACGAGTTTGAAATGAGTATGATGGGGGAACTAAACTTTTTCTTAGGTCTCCAAATAAATTAGAAGATGGGATATTCTTCTACCAATCTAAGTATATCAAGGATATGCTTAAGAAATTTGGTCTTGAAGACACCAATGTCTTCCGAAACCAAACTCACCAAGGATGACGAAAGTGAATCCGTAGATAGCACTAAATATAGAGGGATGATTGGTAGTTTACTCTACCTAACGGCTAGTAGACCGGACATTATGTTTAGTGTTTGTCTATGTGCACGCTTTCAAGAAGATCACAAAACATCCCATCTTGAAGCCGTTAAACGGATATTTAGGTACATAAAAGGCACTACACATTTAGGATTATGGTATCCCAATGGAACGGGAATAGAAACCATAGTGTACGCCGACTCAGACCATGCTGGTGATTATAGGAAAAGTACAAGCGGTATTTGTACTCTTGTAGGACATTGTCTCACCGCATGGTTTGCTAAGAAACAAACTCCCTCCCCATATCAACAACTGAAGCCGAGTACGTGTCAACAGGTAAAGCTTGCCAACAAGTACTGTGGATGAAACAAGCTCTCGTCAACTATGGAATTGTACTCAACAACATTCCCATTCTTTGTGACGACAAAGGAACTATCAATCTTAGAAAAAACCCAGTCCAACGTGCTAGAACCAAACACATGGAAATACGTCATCACTACCTTCGTGACAATGTTCAGAAGGGAAACATCTCAATTGAGAAAGTTTCCTCAAAGGACAACGTTGCCGGTATCCTCACAAAACCTCTCAAGTTAGAACCCTTCAACTATCTTAAGACTTGGTTTAGGATTAATGGAACCTAGTAAGTAGATTAAATGTTAGCTCAAACCTTAGGTTAACCAAACACAGGCAATTCCAAAATTGTTCTGATCCTGCGGATCCAACTGACATCAAGGGCGGATCCCTTTTCTTGGATCCGCCGGATCCGCGGGTTACTGAGACAGTTTTTAATACATTAAAACAAACACTCTTTACTATACACCATATTCCCTAAAAACACACATCCCACTAGAACTCGACCCTTACCACACCAAACTCAAAAATTAGGTTATTCTCCACAACCAATTTGTGCTTAATTCATCACTGTAAGTATCCTAATCTTATCTAATTTCTAATTTGAGTCTAGGATTCCTATTTGTTACACAAAATCAAAACTTGGGGTTTATACATTGTTCTTGTAAAATCATGAGGCATGTTAAAATTGTATAACAAATCATGTTTTTCATAGTTAGGAATTGCATCATGTAGTACATTATCATTATTCATCAAAAACCCCATGAGAAATGTTTTCTAAAATCTTCTCACCACTAGGACAAACGGTTTTTGAACATTGTTCATACAAATACAAAAACGTTATGTCTTAAACATCACTTGCATAATGTCTCTTGAATGCTCAAGGGAATACATAACTAATATGTATTTTTGGGTACATTCAAATGAAGCTACATTGAAGTAGGAGCGCTTGGGTTATCTCATGTTTTATCATAAAACTTGCACAAACAAAATTTTCATGCATCAAAAAAAGGGTCGAGATAACCGTACCTCCACATTGTCCCAATGTAGGCACACACACTAGACATTTATACACATTTTCGATAATTTCAACTAAACCATATATTTTTCGTGTCTAGGATTACTATGCCTCCCGCAACTAATTACGATCACAAAAACACCATCAAATACCTACCTCAACACCACAAAACCAAAGGTCTCACCGAAGCTCAAGTTAATATCTTTAAAACTTTAGAAAAATGGTATGTTCACGAAGGTAGAACCGTAGACTCATCATTTTTAGAAGAAACCAAACTCCGTGAACAATTAACCGCTATCCAACTTGATTGTCTCCTCGACATAGATGAGCCTATCATTCCTAGGTTTATACCTGAATTTTATGCCTCCGTAAAACTTAGATCTGACGACTTTGGATCTTTAAGCATCCATTTCAAAGTAAACCACAATCAATTTAGTTTTCCTTTAAATCAATTCAGAGAAGTTTTAGGTATTCAAAATCAAAGAACTTGCTTTTACTCAGACAAGTGGCCTTTGTCCATTCTAAAATGCAACCTTGGTCGTACCCATCCATACGATACACCTCTCACTTCGAAAGAAATCATGCGAGACCATTTCTTCAATCCTAGAACCAACCAAACTAAGAAAATCTGAGGTAAACAAGTAAATCGTGATCCATTTGCCATGGAGCTTAATGAACTCAAACCCGAATTTAAGAAACTAGAGGAGATTCTTAGAGCCAATGTCATTAGCACTGTTGACAATAGGGACCATATGAATGCAAGCATATGCTACATGCTTTACTGTGTGTCAACCCACAAAAAATTCAACTTAGCCTACTATATCGCCAAAAGAATGGCCGATATACCTGTCTTAGGTACCACCGCCATGCCATATGGGATGCTTCTTACCCGTTTGTTTAGAGCTTCTATAACTATTCCTTGAAATGAGAGTGGTTTCCTTCCCATCTACACCGAAATCCCACACACCTTTGTTCCTCTCAGTGATCATAGGGTAGCTGTAGCAAGAGGAAAACGTGCTCTTACTCCAACTTCATCTTCATCATCATCGGCTAGTGATGAAGACGGTTTACCCAACTGTAACACCCCCAAATCTGGTTTAGCGGAAGCATACATGTTTGGGTGCTACTAAATTGGTATCACAACACAAAGCATAAAGAACGGTTTTTCATTCAACCATTTAAGAATAGATTTCATATTCAATAGTAAATTGTTTACAACGTTTTCAAAAATGGTGCGGAAATATAAGCCCATAAGAGATTTCAAGTGGTCCCAAATATATCAGAGTCTTCTATGACCATGCCATGCCATGCCAAAAGCCTTCACAACTAGATTATCGCCTTAAACCTGAAAATACATGCTTAAAGTGTCAACACGAGGTTGGTGAGTTCATAGAGTTTAGCGTAAAATGTAAAGCATTTGAATAATGATTTTTCCCGGCAAGGGCATTGTAAATCCACTCAGTCCCAAGTCCCGCCCATACAAGACTTGCAACCTGTGTGTTTACAACCCGTTGCCAAATAAGATTTGTTCCTGGTAAACAGAAGTAATATATTGCTTGGTTAAGCGGTACACTCGTAATGACCATTACACTTGGTAGTATGTCCGTTACACTCGGTAATGTGACCATTACACCTGGTCATGTGACCGTTACACCCGGTCCTGTCATATGTGTTCGCCCAGTACCCCTGGTCGATGTGTGTGTCATGTATACATGCAAAGCTTTCAAGTGAACATTCTAGTATTTCAGCAAAGCAGTCAAATATTGAGTAAACAGTTCGCAGATTTCAAGTAATCAGTCATTGAGTTTAGTTAAAAACGAGCATGTATTCTCCCCCAAAACAGTTGTAAAATAAGTAAAAGTAGGGGCCATGAACTCACCTTGGTAAATAGCAGTCAGATCACAAAATAGTTCAGACAGTGTTCAGCACCGACACGCGACCTAGATTAGTAAGGTTGTTTTTATTTCACGAATCGAGTTTAATAATTCACGAAGTTAAGATTTAAATATTTATGTTATCGTTGCTGGTGTGGCAGCAGTTAAGTTCAAAAGTCTTTTCTGGGCTATCTGAAAATATTGGCTCTTGAGAGTACGCACGAATTACAAGAATGAAGATCCTTAGTTTGAAAATAACTAAAGATTACGGAAGGAACAAATAATAGTATGACTTCGGTGATAAGACGGAGAATGTTATAATTGTGTGTATATGGAGTTTACAAAGTGTGTGTGTTTATAAGAAATAAAAGTTATGTGTGTATATATATATATAAATAAATATATGAGTCTTTTATTATAACGGCATGGTTTGAAAATAAGCTTGTGTTAATAGATTGTAAGGTTTACAAAAAGAATTGAAAACAATTTCATAGCTTTTAAATTTATTAATAGTGTTGATAAAACAAGTCAATTTTTAAGTATATATAGTTAAGTTAATGAAATGAGTTTGTACTCTTTATAATTTCGACATATATCTATATATATAACAGTTTTTCCCATTCTTTCTATTTGCAAAACAAATTATATTTTCTATATGAAATTTACAAGTCAAGTTTATATATAGGTACATATGGCGTCGACAAATTTTATAGTGATATGTAATAATATGTCGCGTTGCGTTAATAATTTAAGTAACACATAGAGTTTTTAAAATATAGAGATGTCGTGTTTTGACGAGTAGGGACGTTGGCATAACTTTACGGAATGAGTATCATATACAAATTTGTGTCACAAGTGGGCTGTGGCCTAACAGTTCGTATGGGCTAAATAACATGACAGCCCTAAATAAATTTCGGGTTGTGGGCTAGAGTGTAAAAGAAAGACTCTTAAGTTGGGTTTGCTTGGTGGGCTGTGGCCCAACCAAGGATGCGCTTGGATCAGTATACCACAAGCCAAGGAAAACAAAAGATCAACTTATGCTGGTGTTGCCTGCTGCTCGTTGGGTGACAGAAGGAACAAGGAAAAAGAAAACGTTTGCATATTATTGTTTACACCCAACTAGTCTTGCACAAAAACAAAAAGAACAAAAGAACTTTCCTCAAACAAGTGAATCACAAAAAACAAAATAGGACCTTGGATGATGGTCTGCTAACGCAAGGTAGCAGCAGAGACAAAAGGAACTTCAAAGATATCACTTCTAGACTCACAAGGCTTGGTAAAAAGGCATTTCCCAGTTCTATATTACAACCAAGATTTGTGACTTAGACCTCTCCTTAACGCAGCCTAGGGGAGTCTTTAATACTCGAATAGCAAAACGGCTTGTAGGGACTTACCGTACAAATGAACAAGTTTATGAAGATACAGTAATGAAAGACTCTAAAAATTCGAACATTATGATACTTATTAGGAGTCTTTTAGAGCTTATTTAACCGAACAAAGAAACACCCAACGGGGTGGTTTTACCACAAATTAACAACCAAAACGAAACCGAAAATTAGAGTGCTTCGACTCACATCTCCCATTCGAGCACAATGAGCACTCACCAAGGTTTTGAGTACAACTCATCTCTTGGCTTCATTCGACAATCTAAAGGCCATCTAGCCTTTTCATTAGTTGAATACTAGTTTCAATTAAGCCATATCAAAATTTTCATTTTCAAAGACTTAAGCTTGCGACTGGGTAGGAGTCAAGAACAACGACAGGATCAAACGCACTCAAAATCGAGCCAAGATTAACCTTATTATTAGTTTTTCATTTAAAGCAAGCCACACCAACTCAAAACAAAATCAAGATATTGATTCTACAATTAAAATGGATCGACAGTGGCATTCCATGGAGCAACAAAATCAATAAAAATCACAAGTTTAACATTTTCAGTTGGAAGATCTAAACCACAACAATTATATACACGATTACAATGGAAATAATAAGAATCAAAATTTTTTTGAGGAACCTTACAATCAAATGAGGTTCGGCTGAGATTGATGAGGAGGAAAACCAAGAGAGACTAAACCAATCCAAGCGACCCACTTCTCTTCTTCACCACTATTTTACTCCTTTGTTGTGTTTGTTTATCGATTTGGTGGTGAAGAGGGTGGCTGGGAATGGAGAGATTCTTAAAGAGATAAAACAAGGTCATCTTATCCTTCCTTTCCCTCCCATCAGACGCTCCATGGCCAAATAAGGAAGTCATGGTCCTCATCTTTGTACTCTCTTGGCTCCAAGCGCGGACTCTCGGACTCAAAAATCGGAGTGGTAGTTGTCCTTCTCTTGGACACAAGGAAAAGGGTAAAAGGAATCATGGCCACCATCTTTTGTTGTTTTTGATCTAGGGTATGAGACAAATGGAGATAGCGAGTTTCTTGCTTTGATGGAAGCAAAGTTTCAGAAGCAGTTGTAGAGAAGAGAGAGAGAGGCGTGGCTGTTTGTGAGGATAAGGGTGGGGTGGGTTTTGTTTTAACGTTTTGTATATATATATATATATATATATATATATATATATTGATGCGTGGTTTTGTAACCTTACAACAGGTTTTACCTCTCGAGGGATCTCAAGAGGCTTACAACCCCACCAGGCAGTGTACCTGACCGATGTAGTATAGTGTAGTGGTAAGTACGGGGGATTGATCGTTCTCCACAGGGAATAGTGTTCGTTAGGTATGAAAGGCTACTCTAATTAGGTCTAAGGATTGAGGAAGATTCTTTTTATGTTTTTATAATTTTTATGAAAGCAAGTAAAATCTCGGTTTTGAAGGAGTGGGCGGAATTAGTTGCTAGTCAACTAACCCAAATTACTACAAATGCAAATAAAATAAAATAACAAAAATGAAAAGTGGTGAGAAACTTATGTGTAGAGAAATGTGTTTACTTAGATTTCCTTACTCCCTAACTATCTTTTACCGGTTAATTAGTGTGTATTAGTTGCGTGGATGACGGGTGTATTCCTTAATACCATTCGTGGGGTGGCGTACTTACTTCCCCAAACTCTACAAGCTCCTACTTCACTCCTATGTCGAGCCGGCTAGGAAGCTCCTAACATGGGATCACTAGAATTCGCTTGTGCATTAAATACAACCATAAAAACCTTTAGTACGCGTTTGGTTCATGTTTCTTAAGACGTTCAAGCAAGTTACCGAATAGGAAGTTAGCCAGTTTTCTTAAGCCTAACATAGATAAACAATCATCCAATACAACTAACAACGCACTAACAACCAATAATCAATAGCTAGGTTTCATTAGATCTAAGCAAACACAAGATAAAATTAGCCTAACATGTTAAACAAAAGACAAGCATAAGATAGAATCAAACAACACATAGACATATTGAATGATTAATTGATAACTTATCTTTCAATGAAACATGGAAGATCTCAAGGCTAAAAGCCCTGAAAAAGTAGCTAAAATCGTCTTAGGGTTTTATCCCAAAATTCCACACACTAAGCTCTCTCTTAATGACAAAAAATTAGAAAACTATATATAGACTTTTGCATCTGACGGCGTCACCTTATGGATTGTGACGCCGTCACCTCGCCGCTTTTAGGGTTCTCGGATGACCATCTTGACGCCGTCCCTCTTTAATTCTCCAAAATCCGTTCTGGCCTATCAAGGCTTGACGCCCTCACCTCTTGAACTTGACGCCGTCCCCTTATGAATTAAGCCGTGACGCCCTTGATTTAGTTAAAGAGTGACGCCGTCAGAATTCACATGCTAACTCACTGGCCCGTCATGAGTAAATTTCACATCCCACTTTTCTTGCCAAGGCATGACGCCGTCCAGAGTTAAGTCTGACGCCGTCAAGAGTAACTTTTAGCCGATTCTTGAGACTTTGCCGTTTTCTTTACTTTGATGCTCCAAAAACGTCCAAAATGCCTCCTTTTCCAGATTTCTCCTCAAAAGTACCTAAAATGACAAAAGGAACGATTTAGGGCGATATTTGATCAAATAAATACGATTTCGGGCTTAAATGACCCCTTAAAAGCGGTACACTTTTCGCCTCATCAAATACCCTTACACTTGAGATTTGCTTGTCCTCAAGCAAATGCGCTTTTATTCTAATCAAAATACAAGTTAGGGGTCATTTAATGCTAACATAAAAGTAATTACAACAAATAATCGTTCCACTTCAATCATAATAAGCACGGAGATTACATACTAGCACCTCACAAGTAGTGTTTAGATACTTACATCTCTCAAGTGTCATCAAAATAAATCTCATAAATGAAAACGGATAATATCTCTCACTACCTGTCATAGCAAATAGATTACCATAGGCTTGGGAAAGGATCGAAAACCTCCTCCACTAGGCGTAAGCACCAAAGATAAACTATCAAAGAGGGCTTTTAAATGGGTTATAACGTTAGGTGTAGGGAAAAGGAAAACACGGTTTTGTTGGATAAGGGATATTTTACTGGTGGCGAGTTAAAGATCTTGGTCAATTACATGTACTATACAATGTTGCTAAGCCAAGACTAGACTCGATCTTAAGCTAGAAACGAAATAACAAAATAACAAAAACATAAAACAAACATAAAATAAAACGGGATGGTAGTCCGTATGTTTTTTCTATTTTTCATTTTCTCATTTTTTTTTGTATTTTTCTTGATTTTTCGATTTTTTTTTTTTTTTTTTTTTTTTTTTTTTTTTTTTTTTTGCATACACTTTTGCCCTACCATCCAAAATAATACATCATAGGGGCATTGCATTCCCCTTACACTTGAATTTTTACATAACTTTACAAATACTAATCTAATGACTCGAATTAAGATAATTGAAAAACTTGGAGTACTTTTAAAATATTTAGCACATATGGGGGTAATAAATGATGTTCTTCCCCATTACTCCATTACACTAGTACTTTACCCATGAGTCCCAATCGTCCCAAAACAATATGTACAAGGATATGACTCGACTTAGCAACCATGTAATCAACTAGATAATTAACTTGGGTTTAAACAAATGTTGTAACAATAATGCACTAAAAATGAGTGCATACAAGGTAGGCTAAGGCGATTTGGGTGTACATTTTAGTGGGGTGTAACAAATTCTTCCTTTAAGTAAAATGCTTAAAGGTCGAAACGAAAAGATAGGCTCTGAGGGGTGTACTAGGGGTATCGTGTACTAAAAATGAGTACAACGCAAAGGGTGTGGGAGAATTACTTGACCAATGTAGCCAATGTAATTATAACAAAAACACAGGTGTAAAACAATGGGTTAATCCTAATGCCTCTTATCATGTAGTAAATCTAACTACACGAATGTAGTCTCACTTGTGGCCTCGGAATGGTCCTAACGCAAGTTCTAGAATCTAAGTGTTACCGGTACACACATCATAGCATAAATGCTTTTCCTACCAATTCTAGGGGCGAACCTCACATATTTGGGGGTGGAAGATTTTTTAGTGGTACGGTTTTTGTGCTAGTCATATAACTCCTATCCATGAGACGCTCATTAAGATCAAAGTTTCACTCCTATATGTTGTAAAAAATTTTAAATTTGGCACTAAAATTACCTTAACAAGTATTTCTCTCAGTTTTATTACACATCTACTATTAAACAAACAAAAATCAAGCGTAATAGCATTCTCTAATCGTACTTTTACCCTCCCCTTACACTTAAGATGAACATTGTCCCCAATGTTCAAATAACAAGATGTAAAAGCATAAAGTAAAAGAATGAAATCAAATACTCCCCTGATTCGCTCGGTGGATAATGAAGTAACACGGTTAGATCTTCTTCCAAAGTAATGTTGAAGCTCCATGACTAATGCATCGCCATAAGCTTGATTCAAAACATTTCCTTGTCCAAAATAACCTGTTAAACCTGAGAAAACAAACACGAAAACCTGCATAACATCGGCGGGATAAATCTATATATAAGGATATAATGCTTGTGGAATGATAATTTTGCAGATTCCTGGAGATTATAAGTTGGAGATTTAATAAAAACTTTTTTTTTAAAAACAAAACTTTCAAAAATTTCTGAAAATTAAATCTGACGCCGTCAGGTTATAAACCCTGACGCCGTCAGAAATGACCTGACAAAAATTTTCATTTTAAGTTTCCGGAAAATTTCTGGAAAAACCTTTACCTTACTTCCTGGAAATCCTGCAAAACATCATTATGACTCGATACAAGCATTTGACTCAAACAAACACAAATATGTATGTTAATTTATTATTATTATGATTCATATTGATTTGTGTTCTACTAAACCGATTTAGATTTCCCTTACACTTATCTTTTGCAAAATACCTTTATATGTAGTTAAGACGAAGTTAAAAACAAAATAAAGCATTTTCACAATTTTCTTTTTAACATGAATCAATAATGATAAAAATTAAACACACATACGGAAGCAAATAAAATCAAACAAACAAATAAATAAACACACAAAGCAAATAAAACAAATAAAGCTTGGGTTGCCTCCCAAGAAGCGCTTTTCTTTATTAACGAGTCTTGTAGCTAGACTCAAAGTCAGGCTCATCTAGTGTCGCTTATGCTCACGTATCCGAGTGTGAGCCATCTAATTGTTGCCTCATCTTTCTTGTATTCATCATTTAGCTCCAAACATCCATGATAGTATCTCTTATTTTTCTCATGTGGATATTTGAGCCCCTTCCTCTTATCATTCTCACTTAACAAGTCGATAGGCATAATTCGATTGCAAGATTCGATGGGGTAGTTCTTAAACCTAGGATGTGCTCGGGGCATTTGATAGACAAAATCTTCATCCCCATCCGAGAATGTAATTAACCCGTCCACAAGTTTTTCGTCAAGGTTGGTCAACCTTTTGAAGGGTTCTCCAAAAATGACTTGGGTTAATTTGTCATTGATAAATTCTCCTAAGTTCTCCATAACCATAAAATCCACCACATACACAAAACTTCCTACGAACACGTGTAGTGGCTTAATCCTAGCAACAATGTTATCTCCTTGATATTCAAGCTCATCTACAATGATTTTATTATAATTAGCGCGAGAGATAATGTTCATAGGCAAAGACGAGTTAAGATAAGCATAAAAATCATGATAACCAATTTTACACGGGAATTGCATGTTAAAGAGGTTATCCTTTTCGATCTTAGTCCTAGGGTCAACATACTTAAAGGGATCAATTTCCTCTTTTCCCCATTCCTCGTTAACTACTTCTCCATTATCGATATCCTCATCGGAGTCTGAGTAGTAAAATGGACTAACATAGTCATTCTCATGGTCAGACTCCTCCATCTCAGAATTGTTACCAAAGTGGTGGTCGGGTGAAAGGTTGTTGTTTGCTACTATGGGGGGCGGGAACGGGTAGTTGAAAATTTGCACGGCGAAAAACACGAATAACAGGGATCAAATGACCAATGTTACTCATGAGGTAAGTGGAAGGTATCACAAACAAAAGCACAAAGAAATAAGATAGACTAAAGAAAACCTAGAAAAATAAAAAATCTCACTAGAAAGGAATCTAGTGAGTAGACCTAATAGAAATAAAAATTCAACCTAAACAATAACTATTCCCCGGCAGCGGCGCCAAAAACTTGATGCGTGGTTTTGTAACCTTACAATAGGTTTTACCTCTCGAGGGATCTCAAGAGGCTTACAACCCAACCAGGCAGTGTACCTGACCGATGTAGTATAGTGTAGTGGTAAGTACGGGGGATTGATCGTTCTCCACAGGGAATAGTGTTCGTTAGGTATGAAAGGCTACTCTAATTAGGTCTAAGGATTGAGGAAGATTCTTTTTATGTTTTTATAATTTTTATGAAAGCAAGTAAAATCTCGGTTTTGAAGGAGTGGGCGGAATTAGTTGCTAGTCAACTAACCCAAATTACTACAAATGCAAATAAAATAAAATAACAAAAATGAAAAGTGGTGAGAAACTTATGTGTAGAGAAATGTGTTTACTTAGATTTCCTTACTCCCTAACTATCTTTTACCGGTTAATTAGTGTGTATTAGTTGCGTGGATGACGGGTGTATTCCTTAATACCATTCGTGGGGTGGCGTACTTACTTCCCCAAACTCTACAAGCTCCTACTTCACTCCTATGTCGAGCCGGCTAGGAAGCTCCTAACATGGGATCACTAGAATTCGCTTGTGCATTAAATACAACCATAAAAACCTTTAGTACGCGTTTGGTTCATGTTTCTTAAGACGTTCAAGCAAGTTACCGAATAGGAAGTTAGCCAGTTTTCTTAAGCCTAACATAGATAAACAATCATCCAATACAACTAACAACGCACTAACAACCAATAATCAATAGCTAGGTTTCATTAGATCTAAGCAAACACAAGATAAAATTAGCCTAACATGTTAAACAAAAGACAAGCATAAGATAGAATCAAACAACACATAGACATATTGAATGATTAATTGATAACTTATCTTTCAATGAAACATGGAAGATCTCAAGGCTAAAAGCCCTGAAAAAGTAGCTAAAATCGTCTTAGGGTTTTATCCCAAAATTCCACACACTAAGCTCTCTCTTAATGACAAAAAATTAGAAAACTATATATAGACTTTTGCATCTGACGGCGTCACCTTATGGATTGTGACGCCGTCACCTCGCCGCTTTTAGGGTTCTCGGATGACCATCTTGACGCCGTCCCTCTTTAATTCTCCAAAATCCGTTCTGGCCTATCAAGGCTTGACGCCCTCACCTCTTGAACTTGACGCCGTCCCCTTATGAATTAAGCCGTGACGCCCTTGATTTAGTTAAAGAGTGACGCCGTCAGAATTCACATGCTAACTCACTGGCCCGTCATGAGTAAATTTCACATCCCACTTTTCTTGCCAAGGCATGACGCCGTCCAGAGTTAAGTCTGACGCCGTCAAGAGTAACTTTTAGCCGATTCTTGAGACTTTGCCGTTTTCTTCACTTTGATGCTCCAAAAACGTCCAAAATGCCTCCTTTTCCAGATTTCTCCTCAAAAGTACCTAAAATGACAAAAGGAACGATTTAGGGCGATATTTGATCAAATAAATACGATTTCGGGCTTAAATGACCCCTTAAAAGCGGTACACTTTTCGCCTCATCATATATATATATATATATATATATGTATATATATATATATATATATATATATATATATATATATATATATATATATATATATATATATATTAATAAGAAAAGGTAAAGGTGAATTTAATAAAAGGTTAGTGTTAGGCTTTTAAAATAAAAGTAAGTGTTAAACTAATGAGTTTAAGTAATTCTCGGGTTTCGCTGAATCAGCGTAAATCATCATTGATATGGACATAAATTCATCCGGTAACCCTTACTGTTGCGGTGTCGGTACGCGTGTGGTGTCGTTTTTCAAGAAAACGAGATAACCTCTCGTTTTTGTTATGTTTGTGTCTGTAACTGTCTGAGAGTGAAAATTTTATTTTTCTGATAAGATCAATTGGCTTTGGTGAGTTACTGTACGCTACAACGTGCGAGTTTGCTTCCCGTAATAAATACGTAAACATATAATTGTTTAGTTTAACAGTTAGGTAATAATAAATAGACATTTATTATTAAAATATTAGTGGAAAAGTACCGGTTGTCACATCCTTCCCGCCTTAGAAGGAAAATCATCCTCGATTTTCACTTAGAGTTACCCGATAGAGTTGAGAAAAATTGAGGGCATTTATGCTTGATTTTGTTTTCACGTTCCCATATGAATTCGAGACCTTTTCGAAAATTTATTGAACTTTGACAGTTGAGAAGTGGATTGTTCGCTCTGAAGTACAAGGTTCTTGAGGTAACTATTCCCATCATAGCATGGTGACTAGTTTTCAAGGTTTGATCCGGAGTTGTGTGTTTTTCGTTTTCATAGGATTGGATAGAAATCTTGTTCGAGAACTTTGTTTGAGTAGGTCTGTATACGAATTTGACCAAAATAATTTTTCCAACTAATACCCATTCCTTTGTAAGAGATCAACAGATACGTAGGGTGACACGGTTTCAAAAGATTCAAAATTTCATAAAACGGTTCTTAGTTATGATGTGGATGGGATAATTTCCACAAAAGTTGGCGTTTGACATTCCTTAACAATAGTTTGCTAGAGTTTAAGCAGAAAAATTTCACGCATCCAAGTGAGTGTTTTAGAAAGATATAACTACAAATTTCATAAACCTAAGTATTCAATTTATTTTAACAGTACCAAGGGGTAGTAATATAAACGTTTCCCAGGTGGCTGGATAGTCCACCGGGTGATTGTAAAATAGTTTATAAAACGATTTGTTAAAACAGTTTATAGAGTAATGGGAAACAATTTATTGTTGACAAGATAATGGCAAACTGCAGTTTGTTTGTGGTATAGTAGCAAGGCAACAAATCAGTTTATAAAATAGCTTGTGAAATGATTTGTAAAACAGATTATAAATCGAGAACTGTTCGTGGTTTCCAAAATAGTTGTAAGGTCGAAATTTTGATTTCATAAAGTAGCGGTAAAACATTTGTAGGGTGACTGCAATATGGTCTGTAGAATAATCGAAAACAGTTTGTATAGTATCAGCGGTATGGTTTAAATATTTTATGAGAGGGTAGCAAAAATAATTGAGATTCCCGAGAGGTGAGAGGGGGATTAGGTGATTGTCCCAAGGAACGAGGTTCAGGTTATTCCTTAGGGTCTTAAGGCTACTGTCGGGCGCAGAATCTCTGCTGAATGGGGAGTTTAGCGAGTTCAGAGTACGATTATGAAGGGTGCTGATTGCTACTAGCAATCGGTTGGCTGTCTCAGTAGTGTACCTAGTGTTTAACACGGAAAGTACAACATCATTTGAGTGTAGGGTTTGAGGTGGAGGTGATTGTAACGAAACCACAACAAAACAAAGCTGAATAATAATTCCAAATCCGGAATGAGGTCGAAATTCAAACATAGCCAAAACCAGTTCTAAACGTAGCCAAATTCAAATTCAGATGTAGCTAGAATCAAATCCGAATGCTCCAATAAGCTCAACTGGCTTATTTAAATCTCGAGGAGTTACGAATAAGCAACTCGGGTTCAAACGGTGCCAATCGGATCTAACCGACCCGATGCAAATTACGGTGAGACGGTGACAAACGAAAATTCCATATCATGGAGAAGTATAGCGGTGCCGGTGTATTACGGTTCATAAGGTGTTGTGATGCCAGTGTGTTGTGTGTAAATGTGAATGTTTATGTTGGGCAATGATTATGTACACACAGAAATTTTAAAACTTTCAGGAGTCAAGTAGAAAATCAATCTGGACATAACTCCTAGTATAACTACTCTGAGTATTGCAAAATTTACCTCTGAGTCAGACATAGGTGATCAGACTATGTCCCACTGTCCCTGGTCGAATATAGGTGATCAGTATATATTCCACCGAGGTTCAATAAATTTTGGAATAGTCAGCTTAGTTACACCAGTAATATGTCCCTTACTTTTAAAAGAATATGTCTTATCATGAGTAAGGCAGCAGGCTTTGGCAGGTAGGCAGGCATGTGTCGGTCATAGGGTTTTGTTTTTGTAAAAGTGGTTATAGTCTAGGTTTGAAAAATAACCCAGTTCTCTATAACCTAGGCTCTGATACCAATCTGTAACACCCCCAAATCTGGTTTAGCGGAAGCATACATGTTTGGGTGCTACTAAATTGGTATCACAACACAAAGTATAAAGAATGGTTTTTAATTTAACCATTTAAGAATAGATTTCATATTCAAAAGTAAATTGTTTACAACGTTTTCAAAAATGGTGCGGAAATATAAGCCCATAAGAGATTTCAAGTGGTCCCAAATATATCAGAGTCTTCTATGACCATGCCATGCCATGCCAAAAGCCTTCATCACTAGATTATCGCCTTAACCTGAAAATACATGCTAAAAGTGTCAACACGAGGTTGGTGAGTTCATAGAGTTTAGTGTAAAATGTAAAGCATTTGAATAACGATTTCTCCCGGCAAGGGCATTGTAAATCCACTCAGTCCCAAGTCCCGCCCATACAAGACTTGCAACCTGTGTGTTTACAACCCGTTGCCAAATAAGATTTGTTCATGGTAAACAGAGGTAATATATTGCTTGGTTAAGCGGTACACTCGTAATGACCATTACACTTGGTAGTTTGTTCGTTACACTTGGAAATGTGACCATTACACCTGGTCATGTGACCGTTACACCCAGTCCTGTGATATGTGTTCGCCCAGTACCCTGGTCGATGTGTGTGTCATGTATACATGCAAAGCTTTCAAGTGAACATTCTAGTATTTCAGCAAAGCAGTCAAATATTGAGTAAACAGTTCGCAGATTTCAAGTAATCAGTCATTGAGTTTAGTTAAAAACGAGCATGTATTCTCCCCCAAAACAGTTGTAAAACAAGTAAAAGTAGGGGCCATGAACTCACCTTGGTAAATAGCAGTCAGATCACAAAATAGTTCAGACAGTGTTCAGCACCGACACGCGACCTAGATTAGTAAGGTTGTTTTTAGTTCACGAATCGAGTTTAATAATTCACGAAGTTAAGATTTAAATATTTATGTTATCGTTGCTGGTGTGGCAGCAGTTAAGTTCAAAAGTCTTTTCTGGGCTATCTGAAAATATTGGCTCTTGAGAGTACGCACGAATTACAAGAATGAAGATCCTTAGTTTGAAAATAACTAAAGATTACGGAAGGAACAAATAATAGTATGACTTCGGTGATAAGACGGAGAATGTTATAATCGTGTGTATATGGAGTTTACAAAGTGTGTGTGTTTATAAGAAATAAAATAAAAGTTATGTGTGTATATATATATAAATATATATATGAGTCTTTTATTATAACGGCATGGTTTGAAAATAAGCTTGTGTTAATAGATTGTAAAGTTTACAAAAAGAATTGAAAACAATTTCATAGCTTTTAAATTTATTAATAGTGTTGATAAAACAAGTCAATTTTTAAGTATATATAGTTAAGTTAATGAAATGAGTTTGTACTCTTTATAATTTCGACATATATCTATATATATAACAGTTTTTCCCATTCTTTCTATTTGCGAAACAAATTATATTTTCTATATGAAATTTACAAGTCAAGTTTATATATAGGTACATATGGCGTCGACAAATTTTATAGTGATATGTAATAATATGTCGCGTTGCGTTAATAATTTAAGTAACACATAGAGTTTTTAAAATATAGAGATGTCGTGTTTTGACGAGTAGTGACGATGGCATAACTTTACGGAATGAGTATCATATACGAATTTGTGTCACAAGTGGGCTGTGGCCTAACAGTTCGTATGGGCTAAATAACATGACAGCCCTAAATAAATTTCGGGTTGTGGGCTAGAGTGTAAAAGAAAGACTCTTAAGTTGTGTTTGCTTGGTGGGCTGTGGCCCAACCAAGGATGCGCTTGGATCAGTATACCACAAGCCAAGGAAAACAAAAGATCAACTTATGCTGGTGTTGCCTGCAGCTCGTTGGGTGACAGAAGGAACAAGGAAAAAGAAAACGTTTGCATATTATTGTTTACACCCAACTAGTCTTGCACAAAAACAAAAAGAACAAAAGAACTTTCCTCAAGCAAGTGAATCACAAAAACAAAAATAGGACCTTGGATGATGGTTTGCTAACGCAAGGTAGCAGCAGAGACAAAAGGAACTTCAAAGATATCACTTCTAGACTCACAAGGCTTGGTAAAAAGGCATTTCCCAGTTCTATATTACAACCAAGATTTGTGACTTAGACCTCTCCTTAACGCAGCCTAGGGGAGTCTTTAATACTCGAATAGCAAAACGGCTTGTAGGGACTTACCGTACAAATGAACAAGTTTATGAAGATACAGTAATGAAAGACTCTAAAAATTCGAACATTATGATACTTATTAGGAGTCTTTTAGAGCTTATTTAACCGAACAAAGAAACACCCAACGGGGTGGTTTTACCACAAATTAACAACCAAAACGAAACCGAAAATTAGAGTGCTTCGACTCACATCTCCCATTCGAGCACAATGAGCACTCACCAAGGTTTTGAGTACAACTCATCTCTTGGCTTCATTCGACAATCTAAAGGCCATCTAGCCTTTTCATTAGTTGAATACTAGTTTCAATTAAGCCATATCAAAATTTTCATTTTCAAAGACTTAAGCTTGCGACTGGGTAGGAGTCAAGAACAACGACAGGATCAAACGCACTCAAAATCGAGCCAAGATTAACCTTATTATTAGTTTTTCATTTAAATCAAGCCACACCAACTCAAAACAAAATCAAGATATTGATTCTACAATTAAAATGGATCGACAGTGGCATTCCATGGAGCAACAAAATCAATAAAAATCACAAGTTTAACATTTTCAGTTGGAAGATCTAAACCACAACAATTATATACACGATTACAATGGAAATGATAAGAATCAAAAAAATTTTGAGGAACCTTACAATCAAATGAGCTTCGGCTAAGATTGATGAGGAGGAAAACTAAGAGAGACTAAACCAATCCAAGCGACCCACTTCTCTTCTTCACCACTATTTTACTCCTTTGTTGTGTTTGTTTATCGATTTGGTGGTGAAGAGGGTGGCTGGGAATGGAGAGATTCTTAAAGAGATAAAACAAGGTCATCTTATCCTTCCTTTCCCTCCCATCAGACGCTCCATGGCCAAATAAGGAAGTCATGGTCCTCATCTTTGTACTCTCTTGGCTCCAAGCGCGGACTCTCGGACTCGAAAATCGGAGTGGTAGTTGTCCTTCTCTTGGACACAAGGAAAAGGGTAAAAGGAATCATGGCCACCATCTTTTGTTGTTTTTGATCTAGGGTATGAGACAAATGGAGATAGCGATTTTCTTGCTTTGATGGAAGCAGAGTTTCAGAAGCAGTTGTAGAGAAGAGAGAGATTGGCGTGGCTGTTTGTGAGGATAAGGGTGGGGTGGGTTTTGTTTTAACGTTTTGTATATATAATATATATATATATATATATATATATATATATATATATATATATATATATATATATATATATATATATATATATATATATATAAGAAAAGGTAAAGGTGAATTTAATAAAAGGTTAGTGTTAGGCTTTTAAAATAAAAGTAAGTGTTAAACTAATGAGTTTAAGTAATTCCCGGGTTTTGCTGACTCAGCGTAAATCATCATTGATATGGACATAAATTCATCCAGTAACCCTTACTGTTGCGGTGTCGGTACGCGTGTGGTGTCGTTTTTCAAGAAAACGAGATAACCTTTCGTTTTTGTTATGTTTGTGTCTGTAACTGTCTGAGAGTGAAAATTTTATTTTTCTGATAAGATCAAGTGGCGAACCATTTGCACAAGGACTTAACAATTTGATCGCCATTTGCGAAATTGAAAAGATAAATAAACATCTATGTGTATCAAGTTGTTCGCAACTTGCTAACTTATCTTTTTTTATATTATCATTTTTATTTATTTTATAATTGTTGTTTTTAACCTCATATTTTTATATATTTTACATGATTTTACTTTTAACAATTTTTTTTTTTAATTAAAGTTTGCTTCACAATATATATGCTATGTTTGGCACAAGGCTTCTAAGGGCTTATAGGGGCTTGGGCTTTTAAAATAAGTCATGTTAGTCTTTTAAAATACGCTGGGTCCTAATGAAACTATAATTAAAACAATCCTATACAACAAAAGTTGTGGTAACAACATCACAACTTAGGAACTTATTGAGCAACAAAATCCGACGATCGCCAAAAAATGAGAGTTTAAAACATGACGAAAATTAGTGTTGAACATTACGCAATAAACAATTTGATCCAATCTCAATGCATGTTATATTTACGAAAACATAAAAAAATTCACGCGAAAACACTTAATCAATCAATGCTTAAACTAAAAAATGAGAGTTCCAATCCCGTACCATTTTATCAAATGCTATATTGTTATGCCTATTCTTTGATACAAAAATTAACTAATGATAGTATTAATTTGAAAAAAAAAATAAAAATAAAAAAAAAAATAAAAAATAATCAATCAATGCTTAAACTAAAAGTAACATAAAAACAAATTTTGAAAAGAAAAAACAACTACAATAACTAATAAACTAATGATAGTATTCAACGGTTTTTAAACACTATAAGTAAGATGATATTGGAGGTGTAGATTGGAGAGGGTATGACACAAGGAGAAGCAATGTTTTAGTGAACATTAAAATTGTGAGGTTTGATTACTTGATTGTAACATATGAGTGTTTGACTCTTAACACAATTATGTTAAACAATGTAGAAAGGGTTTATCAAGAATAATTTGTTTTACATGATTATGTTATGTATTGGAACAATCGATCAATTAACACATACTAAAAAAGATGGTTGAAAACCTAAATTGGATAATTGTTATACTTGCACTATTGAGTCTTGATATATTGTTTATTTTTTATAGTATAGGTTTTGTTATTTATTTGTATCATAATGTATCATTAATATTATAACACAAATAGCTTATGAAAGAATATGAAACATAGGGAGATATATGTTAAGTAATACGTCTTGATATACTGTTTATTTTTTATGGTATAGGTTTTGTTATTTATTTGTATCATAATGTATCGTTAATATGATAACACAAATAGCTTATGCAAGAATATAAAACATTGGATGATATATGTTAACTAATAAGGCTTGATATATTGTTTATTTTTTATGGTACACGCTATTTATTTATTTGTATCATAATGTAGCATTAATATTACATACCAACAAAAATTAAATGCCTTTTATAGTGATCCAAAAATTTATTTATATCATAATATAGCATTAATATTTTCTATTCATACATCTAACATATCATTTATTCACATAATATCACAAATCGATCTCTTATATAAACGCTATTCAACGGTTTTTAAATTTACTCCCGTGAATTTCACGGGTTAATAACCTAGTATAATATATATATATATATATATATATATATATATATATATATATATATATATATATATATATATATATATTAATAAGAAAAGGTAAAGGTGAATTTAATAAAAGGTTAGTGTTAGGCTTTTAAAATAAAAGTAAGTGTTAAACTAATGAGTTTAAGTAATTCCCGGGTTTTGCTGACTCAGCGTAAATCATCATTGATATGGACATAAATTCATCCAGTAACCCTTACTGTTGCGGTGTCGGTACGCGTGTGGTGTCGTTTTTCAAGAAAACGAGATAACCTCTCGTTTTTGTTATGTTTGTGTCTGTAACTGTCTGAGAGTGAAAATTTTATTTTTCTGATAAGATCAATTGGCTTTGGTGAGTTACTGTACGCTACAACGTGCGAGTTTGCTTCCCGTAATAAATACGTAAACATATAATTGTTTAGTTTAACAGTTAGGTAATAATAAATAGACATTTATTATTAAAATATTAGTGGAAAAGTACCGGTTGTCACACCAACTCTAGGATTCCTCCACCCGAATACTTGAATCAACTTCCTTCCATTAACAATGAATCCGAGGAGCTTCGACAAACAAAGGGAATGATGAAAAATCTAGGACGGTGGATCATGAAACTTCACAAGAGTCACAAGAAATTGATCAAGATAATGAACAACAAGTGACATCTAAGGAGTGTTTGGTTTTAGACTTTATTAGACAATGAGATGATGAACTTATGTGCTTCTTAAGATATTATGTTAGTACTTGACATGCATGTGAACTAACTCAAAATTGCAGGTCGATAACACGTGTTGTTATCAATTTTCCAAGACTAAGCCCCTGTTTGGCTTAACTCACTTTATGATAAGATATTATGATTGGATTAATCAATGTGCAAACGTGTGTTAGAATCTATATATTTAGTAGTTTTCTATCACATATTAGTTATTACATATGTTTTAGGAGATTTTTCAGGTTTTGACCGAGAAATGCGAAATTTGACATTCATTCTGTTAAGAAACTGACTTTCCATATGGCGGATCCCAAAATTTGGATCCGCCTAGTGTATCTCTTGGCTCCGCCATTCCTGAACCTGCGGATTCCGCGGATCCTAAAATTTGGATCCGCCTTTGTTGTCGATTGGATCCGCAGGATTACACAGTAATATTTTCCATAACTTTCCCAATTAATCGACTCTTAGATTCTTCATTTTAGGAGCATTCTAATAATCTTTAGGATGTTTAGGAAACTCTTAGAACCTTAGGAAATCAATTTCCCACCAAAATTTGATTTTTCAAATTTTCCATGTGAGTTACCTTTCTAATACAAGCAAGGAACCATTTTCTGGGATCCGTCAAATCCGTGGAAACATCTAATCAACAGATTTTCCACTCTCTCTTTTCATTAACTGCAAATCTCCCACATTTCACTCAACTTCATATGTATGGATTGACCTTGAGATGTGACAAGCTTAAATTTTTGTTTCAAATCATTAGGAACCAACATTCTCCATTGGACTTACATCCAATCCAAACACACAGACCAACAAACCTTCTGTCTATAAATTAGTACCTTAGGATCATCCCAAATCACACAACAACCATCACTACTAACTCTCTCCTGTACTTCTTAGCTACATTATCATCTCTTAACCATGACAAAATCTAGTAACTCATCAACTAGCAGACCACCAAAAAGAACTGCTCGTATTAGTGTCAAGCCTTGTTGCTTCATAAACTTAGCTAACTCATCAGAGGAATCATCCCCTCTTAATATCTCATCTCCCATAGCAAATGAAAATTTCCTAACCCTCTCCACTCCAACACCATCAAATGTAGCTATCCATACTCCACTACCAACCATTAGTCCAATTGCCACCACACCACCACCCGCTCCATCATAGCCTGTTAGATCACCATCACTCCCAAACTCACCCAAACTCCAACCTATGGAGTTATTTAAGACTCCACCTACATCACCACATCCATACCTTGAAGACTTGGAAGACCTTCCACCAAGGTCAACCAATCCTCCACCCATGACCTTTGAAGGTCAAGAACCCATGCTTTTTCATCCGCTTTATCATGATATCCACGGTCCTTTATACCGTGATGCACCACCACCTCAACCTCAAACACAACCTCTCTCACCCACATCCACCCTAATTCCCATTGATGAGGCAATGTGGATAAATGAGCCACAAACCCAAGAAGAGATCAACAAGGAACTCACTCGTCTCCATGATTTCTCTAATATGTTTGGGTCCCGTCTTGATGAAGCAATGGATCTCCAAACCATCTTGATGAACTTCATCCCCACTCCACCAACATCCAACCAACAACAACAACAACCATCCAACAACAACAGCCAACTACCACCACCACCACCACAAAACCATGAGACTACTCTTCCTTCTGGTTTTTCAAGTCACGATTGCTCGCATTGCGAGAGAACCGCTCACTTGGCCCAAAGGACCAACATTTTGGTCCATGAGCTCCAAAATGAAATGAGGTTCATATTAAACCACATTCTCGAGCGTCTCAATGCAATCTCTCATCCTCCTCAATAGGAGCTTTGTTAGTTTCCTCTTATAGGAACTTTTAGGATGTTGGTTTAGAATTTGTCTTTTTAGGATTTATTTTCCTTGTTTGAATGTAACATCATTTTTTCCAAGTAATGAATGTTATGTTTTTATGCTTGTGGGTGATCAACATTAAGCATATTATCTCATTTTAGACTAATAACATCATAGTATGGTTGTTTTAACTTCACATATTGCTTTGATCAAATGTACATTAGGTACTAAATTTTGATCAGACACTTCATTTTGACTTTGTAAAGTCAAATGGGTTGACCTTTCTTGTTTGGTTGACTATTGCATATGCATATTGCTTCTTGATTGAAGTATTTCATTACTAACCTTTATTTTGTAGCTTTTCTCAACCTTGAATCATATACGTTGGTACCCTAGCAACGGGGAGTATAGATCGAGGGGGAGTATCTCATATACTAACTCATCATTTTATAGCATTTATCACTCTTGAAATGTATACGTTGGCACTCTAGCAATGGGGAGTATACATCAAGGGGGAGCATATCATAGTCTAACCATTTGTTTTGTAGGATCATACATCATATCATACTCTTGAAATGTATACGTTGGTACTCTAGCAATGGGCAGTATACATTAAAGGGGAGCATATCATAGTCTAACCATCTGTTTTGTAGGATCATACATCATCATACATCATCAAGGGGGAGCTTTAAAGTTCTCAAAATCACATTCTGCTACGCATATCTTCTTTTTGTTTCGACAAAAAAAGGTAGAAAGGATTAAGTTTGCATCACTGGATTAAGTTTGCATCACTGTGAAACATCACAGTACATACATTTTTGCTTAAAATAGATTTTAAAACTTGCATAAACTAACTTAATCTATATTTTTAAAAGACTCATCCTTTATTTAAGCTCTTTACTTAAAAATACACTTTATGTTTTGTCATCAACAAAAAGGGGGAGATTGTTAATACAAATATCGTCCTAAAAACGTTATTTATATTTTACGATCTTTGCTTAGTTTTGTTAATGACAATTACAAAGTTTATCTTTAAGCAAGGCATAAATAAGATTAAATATTTTACATTTATAGTGATAAGTCTTTTAAAAACACATTTTCACATTACAAAGTTTACTAGGAATAACATATACACATTTACATGTTTATTCCTTAAAATAGAAACTTATTTCTAAAATATTAGGATGACATCATGGCATGCATCATGAACACAATCTTGGATAGATTTTGTGATATTTTGTTTAGATCTTCAAGCCAAAGAGTTGACATTTGAAGATATGGAAAGATATGGCAAGATTTAGATAGATTTGAAGATCTCTTAGCTGGCCTGACACGGCGGATCCAAATCCATACAAAGACGGATCCAAGTTTTGGGATCCGCCGGATCCGCCAGCTGTTGATCAGCTTTGCCTATAAATAGCAAGCTGATCATTTGGTCATTTTATAACTTACACGGCATAAAATATATATTCTTTCATTTGCATATCACTAACCCATATTATTTCATTCCTAGTGATCTTCCTTTTGTAGCAAAAGAGATCAAGCATTGACAAGCTTCAACATTCTGTTGCAAGACTTGATAGTTACCTACTGTGTAACTTATTAGATTTTAGGCATCATAGTTTCATCTTTTATTCAGTAGAATCCGGTTAGTGTTGTAGTCCTCAAAACACATAGAGTGAACGGGAGTGGTTGTACCCTTGTAAAGAACTCGACATCTAGCTTAGTGTCGGTAATCATTTAGGCAACGTTAGGTTGGTTCTTCCTTAAACAAGAACCCGGTATTTAGATTTGTACCGGAAAAAGGTGTAAGCGACGTGTATTAAGTTTTTTTCCGCCGAGAAGGGAGTTTGTTTCTTAGTGAAGAAAAACTCTCGAGTTAGAGGCTCGAGGAGTAGAGTAGGGCAAGGAAGAGAGTCCTTGTAGCCGAACCACTACAAATATCCGTGTTGTGTGGTTTGATCTTTCCTTTCTCTACTTACTTATATTATATTTTTTGTTTGTGCATACTTACATTGAAATCAAGTTAAGTCACAAAGCGAATTAATTTAAAACGGTAAAACTATTCAACCCCCCTTCTAGTTTTCCACAGAAATAAAAAGGCAAAATGCATTGGGCTTCGGCCCAATGCTTAACTCACACATTAATGGACTCACTTTGGGCTTACTGGCCCAAAGTTACCAATACTTGATATCAAATACAAATCGAAACCCTCAGCTACAAATCTAAACTCAACCAAAACCCATTACAAACCAAACTCAAGACACATAAAAATATATAAACCCTTGTTGTGACTCCCGTGCATCACGGCTCGACTCTTATCGAGCTTATAGGCTCTCGGCTAGACACAAATCCAAAAACGAACCCAAACCAAATCCGTTCCACCTCCAACACAACTCAAACCTAGCCTATCCCAAGCTATGCCGTGACTCACCTTGAGTCACGGCTCGACAATACATGAGCCGAGCTCTCGACTGTATACAAACCAACACCAAATCCATAAAAAATCCAAAACCAAGCTATAACACAAACAAAAATAAGATTAGTCAAGGTAAAAATAGCAAAACAAACAAGAACTCACCCCGAGTCAACTCGACTAGCGAGTTGACTCGGTTGATTCACGCAACTCGGACCGATTCCGAACGAGTTGAAGGTAAAAGTTTTAGATCCACATGTTTTTTATTAGAACAAAAAGGTTTTAAAAGGTTTTTATTAATAAAACTCGGTTTTATAAAATATTAGGGTTAGGATTTGAGTTAAAATAAAAATAAGATAGAAATAGGGTGTGTGGGTTACCAAACGTGAAAGAGGAGGTGGTGGTGGTGAAGCGGCGTGGCGGTGGCGCACGGTGGTGGCGGTGGTGGTGCTCAGTCACAAACCAAACGGGCTTCAAATGCTTCCAAACTCTCCAGAAATGACCACGGGGTCGAGATCTATGATTGGGTGAATTTTGGGAGGTGGCTGGAATTTGGCCGGACGGCGATGGTGGCGGCTGGTAGGGTTCTGGTGAGAGAGAGGTGTATATGTGTGTGTGTGTGTGTGTTATAATGAGAGAGAGAGAGAAAAAAAAAGTGAGGTTTTTATAGTAGGGGATGGGCCGAAAGTGGACAAAACAAAGTGAAGGGAGCGTGGTGAAAGGTTTGTACGGAGGGGGTAAAAGTGACAAAGGGTGAAACTTTTGAAATAGATACCGGGGGGGGCCCATTTGACTTACCAAACGGACACGAAAATTTACGAAACTTGCGCCATTATTTTCGAAAAAATTATTGCAATAAGAACGAGTATAAATATGCATAACTTTCTCGAAGTTAATTTATTTGGAAAATCGATTCGTTTCGTGCTTTCTAGGTTATGCTGACGTAATAAAAGGATAACGCTCACGTTTCTCATGATATCTCGTGTTTCTCAAGTTCAAATAAGTTCAGGAAAAGTTTTAAATACTAAGGTGATGCAAAACTAAATATTTGGCTAGTGAAAAAGGTTTTGGAAACTTATCGGGTGTTACATTTAGAATCCATTCCAATGAAATTATTAGTTTTCCTAGAGGCCATGGAACCTATCGCCAGACGCCATGGCGTTTGAATTGTTTTATTTCTTCTTGCATGGCAAGAATCCAGTCGGGATCTGTAGGTCCTCTTTAACTCGAACACACACACACGTATAACAAGGTTAAACACGTACTACTACTTATATATTAAGCTACAATAAGAGATAAGCTAATAGGTAATAAGAGAAGAAGAGAATAAGATAAGAAGAGAAGAGAAGTGGAAGGAATTCATTTCATACAATTATGGAGCAAGGCTTACGCTACATACATGAAAAACCAACCATAAGAATGAGCACCTAAGCCCTCTATTTATAGGCAACACATTAGGGCAACCATGTGCTTAGGTGCTTCTAGAAGTAATTACATAAAGATGGGCAGTCCATGGGCTTCTAATTGACCGCACCATTAAACTAAACATAAAGCCCTATAGGCAAAATTCTTCGCAAATGACAAAGACTTGAATGAATTATGAAATGTGTTCCTAACAGGATCTGCAAGTGTTGCATTGACATTGGCATGTTCAACTCTACTCAGGAATGAATTGTAGAAACAGTAATCTGCTGTAGAACTTCTTGTTTGAACTGCTTGAGAAGGATTTACAATTATTCGTTGTAGAGGGTGATCGTGAGTCCATCTTCTTCTGTGCGGATGTGGTTGGTAAAGCGGTTGCATGTTTGAAGGATCAACAGATCGCGTCTCAGAAGGACCACCGACCTCAGCTTTGGGAGTCGCAAATGGGTTTGTGAATCTTCAGACGATGCATTGGTAATTATTTGATCATCAACATTTACATTGGAGGTTGGAGTGGTATTGTTTGGTGAAAGTTCTTGTTGAATATGTATGATTGGAGGGGTATCTGGTATTGGATCAGCATCTTCATAAGTAGTTGTTGATGAACCGGATACGGGAGATGGCATGTCTTCTTGATGATTAACTTCGATAATCGGAGTTGCAGCGGATATTTTAGACACCTTCATCTTATTTCCTCCACATGATTCATCATAGAGGTTCTCAAACAAGCCATCTAACTCTTCCTTTTGAATATGTTTAGGTTTTGGTGTTGATGATTTTGGTTTTGGTACGAGTCCTGAGCCGTTTTTTTCAGAAGTCATAGTCCTTTGCACGGGTTCTGAATTGACTTGATCAGAAGCCATTTCTTCTACTTCTTCGAAGTGAACATAGATTATATCTTGTATCAACTTTGTTTTTTGATTGTAAATACGATATGCACTTAATTGTGTAGAATATCCAAAAAAAATTCCTACATCCCCTTTTTCTTTTAACTTTCCAAGGTCATCACGATCATTAAGAGGGTAGCACCGACACGGGTTCTAAACTGGCTTGATCAGAAGCCATTTCTTCTACTTCATCGAAGTGAACATGGATTGTCTCTTGTATCAACTTTGTTTTCCGATTGTAAATACGATATGCACTTAATTGTGTAGAATATCCAAAAAAAATTCCTACATCCCCTTTTTCTTTTAACTTTCCAAGGTCATCACGATCATACATAGGGTAGCACCGACAACCAAAAGCGCGTAAGTATTTTACATCGGGTTTGAGTTTGTGAATGATGTGATATGTAGTTTTGTTGAATCTTTTATTAATGATAGATCGGATTTGTGTGAAACAAGCGGTTGATACTGCTTCAGACCATAGATTTAATGGAAGATTTACGGAGGTTAGCATTTTTCTTGCAGCTTCTACTAATATACGGTTTCATCTTTCAACTACACCATTTTGTTGAGGAGTGTCAGCCACAGATCTCTGATGAGTAATTCCGGTAAAATCAAAGAACATCTGACGAATCTGATTTGTGAACTCCATTCCATTTTATGTTCTTACATATCGGACTTGAGCTAGTAGACCAACTTGTACTCTTTTGATGAACTTGATGATTACATTTGGAGTTTCAGCTTTAGAAGAAAGAAAATGAACCGAAGTATAACGTGAGTAGTCATCAACAATAACCAAAATATATTTCTTTCTATTTCTACTGACAACGCGCATTGGACCACACAAATCCATATGCAATAAATGCAAAGGAGCAACGGAACTAGGTTTGGATTTGGATTTGAGTGTTGCATGTGTCATCTTCCCTAATTCTCACGCTAAAGAAAGATGATCATTCTTGAATGTTAGTTTAGGCAATCCTCTGACTAAGTTGTTTTGAGCAAGGTCATTTAAAGTTCTGAAGTTCAAATGAGAGAATCGACGATGCCATAACCAGGCTTGTGATGATGTAGCTTTTGCAAGCAAACAAATCGGTTTTGGTGATGTAATTTCTTTAAGTGCAATTTGGTATAGATTCGAATCCCTAGAGCCTTTGAGAATATCAAAGCCTTCAAGAGTGCGAACAATACACGAATGTTTCTGAATGCCACCTCTAAACCGCTATCACAAAATTGGCAAATACTACACAAATTGTGACCTAGCCCTTCGAAAAAGTAGACTCTTTGAGTTGTGACTTTATCATGAATGAGATCCCCATAGCCTTTGATTTTAGCAATGTCGTCATTCCTAAAATGCACTGTTAGTGCAAATATTACGATATTTAACTAAACGGTTTCTTCGGTTTTAATAATTACAAACATGTAACTTGTAATGCATGACGTAAAATGTGCAAGTTACTTGTAAACACAAATCATCAATGCATACTTACATCAACATCTCTCGATTTCTCAAGTATGCTTCAACAGAGTCGTAGATTTTCATCCCGATGTAAATCACTCAGGGTATGAACAAACAAATGTAAACTTGACGGATGATCAAAGAAATAAATTTTTTGTTCTAAACTTCACATTTTTAATGTGACAAAACATTTTTTCAAAAATACATTTTACAAATTATTTTTGAATTAAAAAAAATGTTTTATTTTGAAAAATAAGTTTAAAAATCCCAACACCTATTTTTCCCCCAAAACAGCTCCAAACATACCCAAATAAACCTTCCCCACTAAAAACAAAAAGAGGAGCGTTTTTGTCCCCGACGGTACCACTAAATACCCGACGGTACCGTTAAATTTAGTGGTACCGTCCGTACGTAACGGCTAGTTTTTTCTTTGCCTATAAATAGTGGACCATTTTACACTTCCAACTTGATTTTTCCAGTCAGTTTTCTCTGGTCTAATCCCTTCTTATTTAGATCACTTTCTTTGATCATTTAGAGAGTCTTAGTTTGTTTAAGAGTGATCCTTTCATCCAACCAAGAGATCACCTTCATTCCTCTACTAGTGCAAGAGAAGAACACATAGTATCACAAAGATACAAAGTGTTGTAGTTATAGTTAGTGCACTTGTAACACTTGTTACATACTTGTTGTATCCTTGCATACATCAAGTTCATTTTTCTTTTGAGAGTTTGTGAGAGTAGATCATTGTGATCTTGTTGAGATCTTGGAGATCTCTTGTAGCTTGTGGGCTTGTGTATTGATCAAGTGGATCAAGGGTAGATCGGGTAGATTGAGTCAAGTGGGAGTAGATCATTGTGATCTTGTTGAGATCTTGGAGATCTCTTGTAGCTTGTGGGCTTGTGTATTGATCAAGTGGATCAAGGGTAGATCGGTTAGATCGTGAGTAGATCGTGTGGATCATGGTAGATTGGTACTAGCTAAGATTAGTACTCGACATTTAGCTTAGTGTCAGAAATAAGGATAAGCGACGTTGTACGGTTTTCTCCGCCTGAAGGGAGCTTGTTGATTAGTGAAGTAACTCTCGAGTTGGGTACTCGGGGAGTGGAGTAGGGCGAAGAGGAGCTTCGTGACCGAACCACTATAAATCATCGTGTCCGGTTTGCGCCTTCTTTACTTATCTCTTTACTTTTATTTTAGTCTTTATCGCTTTATATTTATATTTGCATTGCGTTTATACTTGTGTGGTTTGTTGCTTATATTATGTTGATTATGTTTGTGTCATGGTTTGATTGTGTTTGTGTGGTAGTTTACTTTATACAATCTCTAGATGTTGTATGATCATTGTTGACACTTTTCATATTACGTCACACTTGATCGGGTGTTTGATACAAAAAGTTTTTAAGTTTTTAAATGGAAACGTATTCACCCCCCCCCCCTCTACGGTTTCCACAATTGATACCAGAGCCACGTCACTCAAAATTTTAAAACAAATCGTTTTCACAATTGACTACGATGTATCTATCAAATTACCCATGAAGGTGATAAAATATGAAAAGTATTTAGTTACTTAATGCTTAAAAGTTTTGTTTTTAAGTATACTTTGTCATACTAGCTTGTAGGTTTTCTTAAACCAATAAAAGAATAGAGTTTGTAAG
This sequence comes from Artemisia tridentata subsp. tridentata, assembly GCA_021014915.2. Taxonomy (NCBI): domain Eukaryota; kingdom Viridiplantae; phylum Streptophyta; class Magnoliopsida; order Asterales; family Asteraceae; genus Artemisia; species Artemisia tridentata. The sequence continues at coordinate 268,193,835 of CP139502.1, forward strand.
TGTCCGGTCATGCCTTTAGAACGAGTCGTTAAGTCATGCGGTTTGTTGGGAACACGTTTAAATATAATCCAAGTCTTGGTCATATTTATTGTATTTAGGTTGCACGAATTGGGCTCTATATTAGTGTTAAAGCCCACGGCTCATTAGGAGCCCATGGGGCGTGTGGCCATGTGATTTGCTTCTAGAAAGTGTCATGCATATGTCGCCCTAATTGTTGTCTATAAATAGAAGACATATGCATGCATTTCAGTTGTTGGTTTATTCTCTCTTGTACCGCAACCTTGTCCAAGTTTATGCGTGGAATAGATTAACCATTCTCTTCTTCTCATTCATCTCATTCTCTTTATTATCTCTCGTTACTATTGCTTATACGATCTAAGGTTATTGTTTATTAGTTGTTACGTGAGTTTATTACTTTATACGTTGAGTAGATCTTGTGTTAAAGCTAGAATAGGACCTATCAAGTGGTATCATTCGCTAGAAGATAATTAGTTGTGTGTTTTTTAGTAGTTTACATCGTTATTTTTCATTTATATGTTTGGTTTAGTAGTTAACGATTGGTTTTTGTGGTTATTTGCGACAAAAAGTCTCATTTCTTTCACTAATCTTCGCACTTGTAAAGTGAAAAGATCATTATAGTGAGTAGAGATCAGATTCATAGTCGAAAGTTTAGTTCTTGTTCGAAATTTAGTAGATTTACACTAGTTTTCATTCGTTGCAAGTTATCGAAATTCACCAAAGTTTGGTTTAGACGTTAAAGTTTGAAACTTTCTTAATATTTACGTGTTATTAAACGTTTTGAACTAAAAACATTTGGTTAAAACATCGTTTTCTAGACGTAAAAGTGATTTGTAAAAGTTAGCGTTTTATCGAAATTGGTGAAAAAGAGGGTTTATCGAAATTGTCATCACTAGGGTTTATCGAAATTGTCAGCAAAAGGTTTATCGAAATTCTTTGTATAAGGATTTATCAAAATTGTCGCTAGGGTTTATCGAAATTGTCAGCAAGGGTTTATCGAAATTCAGCAGCTTAAGGGTTTATTGAAATTGGCGTTCAGTATTTTCCTTGCTTGTATAAGTTTGTGAAAATACTTCGACTTGGAGGAAAATCTCATATCTTGTATAAGATATTGAGAAAATTATAGGAATTGTAATTTCGATAAGCTATCGAAATTGCCAGTTCTATCGGAATTGTCTATTTCTATCGAAATTGCTGAAGTTATCGAAATTGCTGAACTTATCAAAATTACTGCAGTTATCGAAATTCTGAACCTTATCAAAATTCAGAACCTTATCGAAATTCAGAACCTTATCGAAATTCAGATCCGTATCGAAATTGTGAACAGTGTTATCGAAATTGCTAATAGTGTTATCGAAATTGCTTGTGAACAGTAATCTATAGGAATTGAACAAGAACACCACTTAATCAAAACCAAACTTCACAACTCATAACACACATCTTAATTGTCTACAAGATCCACAAAAACACAAAGATGTCTCAACCACCAAATTACAACTATTTCTACAATCAGCAACAACAGTATCGTCAATAACATCCATATCAGCAACAGTATCCTCAACCACAGTATCAACCACAGTATCAGCAACAACACATCTTAATGCAGCAACATCAATTTGTTCCACAACAATAATTCCCTCAACAACAATCATATTCACAACCACCGATGCATTCTTACCAACTTCCTCCTAAACAACCACACTGGTTTGACCAGATGTGTGAAGCTATCAGCAGTCAACAATCCAGACATGAAGCAGGATCCTTAGATACACCACCAATGCTTACTCCGGGTAATTATGTACAGTGGTCAAGTCGATTTTTCGGTTTATTGAGCTAAAGAAACCCCATGGAAAGTACTTAAAGAAGGTAATCATTGAAGGCCCATATCCAGTTCCTACTACAACGATTCCTGCAGATCCAAATCACATTCCTCCAAGAGAAGCAACTACAACTCCTATTCCTATTGCTCAACTCACAGCAGAACAAGTTCTTCAGCAAGAAGCAAATGAGTTGGCAATGTCTTACATACTTCAAGGAATTCCAAAACCCATCTTTCGAAGTATCGATGCTCAGAAGACAACAAAAGACATGTGGGAACATGTACATCTTTTCATGGAAGGAACAGAGTTAAATCAGGAGGATATGGAATCTAAGATTTATCTGGAATATACTATGTTCATGATTGAGGCCGGGGAATCTTTAGAATCTTACTACCACAGGTTTACAAACATTATCAATAAATTGGAACGTCACAACATTGTACTCCCAAAGATTGCTGTGAATACTAAGTTTTTGAGTTGTCTTGGACCCGATTGGCAAAAGTATGTCACATTCGTTCGACAAGCCAAGAATCTACACAACGCCTCATATGGGTTGTTGTATGATTATTTGAAGCATCACCAATCTAAAGTTGACAAAGACAGAGCAGCTCATGGAGGATTTTCATCATTACCTACTCCCAACTCACTTGCTTTAATTGCTCAGTCTCACTTTGCACCACCAACAAATCAGGATCTTGTTCAACAACCACATCATTCGGGTTTTCCCTCACACCCTTCAACAAACCAACTTGTCCCATATGAAGCATCACCAACATATTCTGATAATCAACTGGTTTCCTATGACAACACTTATTCAATGATGTACTCTAATGTTGACAATGATGAAGACGATGCTTTTAACTCATTGAACAAAGGATTTGATTTGATCACTCGAGCTTTCAGCAGATTCTCAAACAAATCCAACAACCGTCTCAGGTCTTCATCCAACACACGGAATCAGGCTGTTGTTCATGATGGTAGAGTTGAAATCCAAAACCGAGCTTCAGGAAGATATGGTTCAGGGAGTTATATGGGGAATTCTGGGGGACAAAGGTTTAGTTCAGTTGGGAATAGCAGGAACAACATTGGTAACACACAGAGGAGGGCAGAAATTGTTAAGACTGGAACTTCTGGGATTGGAAACACCATGGTCAAATGCTATAATTGTGGAGGAAAAGGTCATATCGCCAATGCTTGCCAAAAGCCGAGAACCAGAGGAAGTGTGTATCACAAAGAAGCTCTTCTTTTGGCTCTCAAAGATGAAGCTGGTGGCACTCTGACTAAGAAAGTGTAACACCACAACCCGACAAGGGTAAAGATATCACAACAATGGTGGCATATCAGAAGTCACAGAAACATTCAATAAATAAAACATCCAAAAGTCTTAACATTAAATAAGTCAACCTGACTTAAATCAAAATGCAAGACAAAAATAACTGAAGTACAAAATCCAATATTCAAATGCCTAAACAATGGCATATCAAAATAAATAGAAGTTCAAATGGTAAAGCTAAATAACTAAGGTCAAAACTCCAAAATAGATTGCTCTCATCCCAAAGCTAAAACCCAGCTCCTAGCTTAAGTACCTGCCGCAGGAAAAGAAATGCGGCTGAGCTTCAAAAGCTCAGTGAACAGATATATAGATAAACAAAGCAGTAACAGGTAGCAGTACAAAAACAATTCAGGAATACCAATCATACTGATACAAAATCAAAAGGAAAGGAATAAGAAATGGAACAAGAACAAAGAAAAGAAAATGAATAATGAATAAGATTTAAGGAAAACAGGAACACAGCAATCCATCACGAGCCCAGATGACTGATAATACCATAGCACTACTAATATAATAAAACAAACATGTGTAGAGTGATCAGCTCTCAGACAAAGTGAAAGACGTGTATCGCACACACAATCAGTCACCAGATATAATAACCATAAACATATAACATATACAGATAACAGGTCAAATCTAGGATGCACCCATACGCCCCCGCAGACAATCAATAATCATAATCATAATGGCCATAGCAGATAATAAATAAGGGACGGAATAGGTCATCACTCTCCTGCCCTAGAGTCATGTCAAAGGTGCGTCAATGACATGGACATGAAACCCTCATGCCTAGTGATTGGCTCGTAATATCAAACTGTAGATCAAAGGTCAAATGTACTATCAAAATAATCAAAAGTCATATCTTAAGGGTACATGGCAAAAGGTTCAAACAAGATCACATCAAAAGTTCACAAACAGGAGGGAACATAGCAATGGTATAGGAAATCCTAATAAGGAAAATGAAAAGCTGAAAGAAAAGGGAATGAAAACCCTTACTGAAAAAGGGCAGAATATCTGTACCTTATTAGCACAGCAAAAATACAAGAAATCAAACACGAAGCAGAAATCAGGGCTTCTCCTTCTTCACACCTAAATAAGTAGAAGACGGAATTACGAAATATTCAAACTCAGATTATTACTTTTAATTTATCTTTCCATTTTAAGTAACTTTTTATTTTTAGTAACCTTCTAGATTTAGTAAGATGTTAATATCCCAGATTAGGTTAAGTCCTTATTTCAAGATTATTATGGAATTAAGGTACATTTTATCAGTTACAAAAGTTTAGGGTTAATTATGACAAGTATACATAGTTTAGGGTTATAATTGTAAATTCATCAGATTCAAAGGTTTAACATGAAAGTACTTTAAGTTACTGATTTAATACACACTTTATTCAGAATGACATTTTAATCTCTTAAGTTTCACAATTTACATTTTATACCCCTTAGTTATATAATTTACAAAATAAACCCTACATTTACATAATTCATGATTTAATCCCAATAATATTCATATTTACCAAACAAGCACCTTATTTTATAAAGTTACAGAACATAACCTCAGAATTATATGAAGTACGAATTAGACCCCTCAGAATTTAGTAATTACACAATTGGTCCCTTAACTTTACAAAACTTACAATTTAAATCATAATTTATTTATAATTACATATCAAGCCCATAAATACTCAAATTTACACATTACACCCTTAATGACATTATTTACTCAGAATAACTTCAAGTTTCCCAAATTTACACTTTTAGTCCCTCTATTTTAATTAATTACAATTCGTACCTTGCAAATACAATTAATTCATTTTCTTGCAATATTTACACTTAGGACCCTCAAGTTATATTTTTTCCACATTCCTACTGACTTATATAATATTAAAAAAATATCCCAGAAGTTTCAAAGTTGGCAAAACATACCCTTATACTTTTAAAAACCAATCGGATTGCACTTTTTATTCTAAAACCAAACCCTAATTTGTCCCAATCATTAAACCATCATTATTCAATCATTATTAGCATTAATTACACCAGATCTCACAACATAAACCCTAAACCTAATTCGTTCTAGGGTTTCTTCCTAATTTTTCTTTATTTTTCATATAATTCGATTTAAAAACAATTCATGATCAATTATTCTGAGCTTCTAAAAATCACATGGTTATTTTTTTGGGCTTATATTATCATCATAGAACATGTAAAAATTATGGTTACAACCTAGAAAAATCGTATAGCAATATTTGGAAATTAAGTGTGTTTTATCCCTTTAATTTTCGTACGCATGATTAATCTTGCATGATTCATGTTTATCATTTTTCGTGAGTTATATTCGACCTAAGGATCATTAGAAAAATGCTAGATTAATATTAGAACATAAGAATTAGTCGTGGGAATTTTATACCTATCGTACGAATGAACCGAACAAACAAATGTGCCACGATCGAACGAAGCCTTCCACAAGCCAACTCTTATTTTTCCTAGCTAGATTACACCTTGAAGAACTCCAGAAAATTGCTTGATCAGGTCCAGAAAGTCGTATGGAGGTTTGGTCGATTTTTGTTTAGTCGATTTAGGGTTTCGGCTATTTAGGGTTTTACAAAATAATATGGTTTGTTGTTATGCTTATCAAACCGACTAGGAGGGGGGATAGGGTCCAGAAAGTCGGCCCATAAGTTATATCAAGATACAATTTGATTTTATATATAATTCCTCAATTTAGTTTATACTTATCCTAATTAAAATAGGTTTTATAAATATAATTAATTTCTTTTATTATTTTCGGACCATATATATTTATATATGTGAATTTGTAATTTTCTTGACATTCAATATAATGTAATGTTGTCCCAGAAATTTATTTACTTGATATGTAATTTGTTTTCAGAAGTTTGGAATCAATTCAGATATTTAATAAATGATTTTATTAAGTTTTATGGTTTCAGGGGTAATTTGGTCATTTTACAGGTTATCTGAATTTCAGGTATTACAACTTCTTCCCCACTAACAAAAAAATTTCGTCCTCGAAATTTGCAAAAAGCAGAAAGAAAAGAGAGCGGAAAACAAAACAAAGACATACCAGACTAGAACGAGAATTGCGGATAACTAGCTCGTATCGATTCCTCGGTTTCCCAGGTAGCCTCACGCTCCGGGTGATTCTTCCAAAGAATCTTTACGAATGGAATAACTTTATTTCTCATGACTCGTTCCTGACCGCCCAGAACCGCTTCCAGTTCTTCAGACAAAGACATATCAGGCCGGATCTGATCAAGTTAATAAGATACCACATGAAATGGATGATAATTGTATCCCCTCAGAAGAGATACATGGAAAACATTATGCACATGAGATAGCTGAGGAGGTAAGGACAAACGATAAGAAACCTCCCCAATGCGCTCTAGGATTTCGAACGGTCTAATAAATCGAGGACTCCACTTGCCCTTGATTCTAAAACGCCTGACACCACGGAAAGGAGATACTTTCAGGAATACCCGATCACCTACATTAAATTCTAAATCCCGACGGTGCTTATCAGCATAACTTTTCTGGCGCGCACGCGACCTTTTCAGTTTCTCTCTAGCGACAACTACCTTTTCATTTGTGATCTCAATCATCTTAGGTCCCTCAATTAGACGTTCACCTACTTCATTCCAACAAACGGGAGCCCTACACTTCCTACCATACAACATCTCGAAGGGAGCCATTCGAATACTCGCATGCCAACTGTTATTATACGCAAACTCTACCAAACACAAGTACTCATCCCAACTACCGGTCCATTCCAAAGCACAAGCCCTTAACATGTCTTCCAAGGTCTGAATGGTCCTCTCAGACTGACCATCAGTTTGGGGATGAAATGCAGTACTGAACTTAAGGCGAGCGCCCCAAGCTTTATGAAGTCCCTTCCAGAAACGCGAAGTGAAACGAGGATCACGATCTGAAACAATAGATGAAGGCATACCATGCAATCGAACAATCTCTTGCTGAAAAACTTCCGCCAACTTACTGACACTATAGGTCATACGGATAGGTAAGAAATGAGCAGATTTAGTTAGCCGATCAACGACCACCCAAATCGCATCATGTCTTTTACGAGTAACAGGCAGACCACAAACGAAGTCCATGGAAATCTCATCCCATTTCTATGTAGGAATCTCCAAAGGTTGCAATAGACCACTAGCTCGCTGATGCTCAATCTTAACTTGCTGACAAGTCATGCATCTAGCAACAAATAACGCCACATCTTGCTTCATACCATTCCACCATAAATGTTGCTTAAGATCCCGATACATCTTGGTAGAACCAGGATGGATAGCGAAAGGAGAACTGTGAGCCTCAGTCAACACAGCCTCATGCAAGTCGGAATCATTAGGCACGCATAAACGATCCTCATACCAGACAACTCTATCATCATCAACTCTAAATTCAGTTTGCTTACCCTCTTCAATATTCTGAACAATAGCCCAGAGTTCACCATCATCTTTCTGAGCATCTTTAACACGCAACATCAGATTTGACTCAATATTTAGGCTAGCCCAGTAACCAACATCACGCCGAACACACAACACAACATCCAACCGCTCCAAATCCTTGAGGTCACGCGGATCAATCTCCAAACTTGCAATCAATCCAGATTTCCGACTAAGTGCATCAGCAACCACATTAGCCTTACCTGGATGATACTGGATGTTCGTGTCATAATCCTTCAGAAGCTCTAGCCATCGCCTCTGTCTCATATTAAGCTCCTTCTGAGTAAAGATGTATTTGAGACTCTTGTGATCAGTGAAGATATCACATGATTCGCCATACAAGTAATGTCTCCATATTTTCAACGCAAAAACAACAGCTGCTAACTCCAGATCATGAGTTGGATAATTTTCCTCATAGGGTTTCAATTGCCTCGAAGCATAGGCAATCACCTTGCCGTTTTGCATAAGCACACAGCCCAAACCCTTCTTAGAAGCATCACTATAGATTTGGAAACCTCCAGAACTCGATGGTAAAGTTAGAATAGGTGCAGACACCAATCGCCTTTTCAACTCTTCAAAACTCTGTTCACGTTCATCTGTCCATACAAACTTTTCACCCTTCCGCATCAATTGGGTCAAAGGCAAGGCCAACTTAGAAAATCCCTCTACAAAACGTCTGTAGTAGCCAGCTAATCCCAGAAAACTCCTGAATTCAGTCACCGTGGTAGGTCTCGGCCACTTGGTGATAGCCTCAACCTTAGATGGATCCATGGTGATACCATCTGCAGACACAATGTGACCAAGGAAAGCTACTTGGTTCAGCCAGAACTCACACTTAGAAAATTTCGCGAATAATTTCTGCTGCCTCAGGATACCCAGCACAATACGCAAATGTTGCTCGTGCTCCTCGGACGATTTAGAATACACCAGGATATCATCGATGAAAACGATGACGAATTTATCAAGAAATTCATGGAAAACCCGATTCATTAAATCCATAAACACAGCAGGAGCATTTGTTAAGCCAAAAGGCATAACCAGAAACTCATAGTGTCCATAACGGGTGCGGAAAGCAGTTTTAGATACATCCTGCTCTTTAACTCGCAATTGGTGATAACCAGATCGCAAGTCGATTTTGGAGAAGACTTTAGCTCCTTGCAACTGATCAAACAAGTCATCAATGCGAGGAAGCGGATAACGGTTTCGAATGGTAATGCGATTAAGCTCACGATAATCAATACACAGACGCATAGACCCATCATTCTTCTTCACGAAAAGCACAGGAGCACCCCATGGCGAAACACTAGGTCGAATGAATCCACAGTCCAGCAACTCTTCCAGTTGCTCCTTCAACTCTTTCAGTTCAACAGGTGCCATCCGGTACGGAGCCTTAGAGATAGGTTCGGCACCGGGAATTAGATCAATAGAAAATTCCACTTCTCTAGCCGGAGGAAGACCAGGAAGTACTTCAGGAAAAACGTCAGCAAAATCCCGAACAATAGGAACACTAGAAATATCCGGACTCTCAACAAACGAATCCTTAACCGAGGCTAGACAACCTTGGCAACCATGAGACATCAAGGTTCGAGCTTTCAAGGCAGAAATGATTTTAACAGTTTTAAGAGGACGAGATTCAGGGTAAATGAATTCAGGATTATTCATATCACCAAAAATCAAATTTCTGGCATGGCAGTCAATGGTTGCTCGATGGAAAACCAACCAATCCATACCCAGGATGACATCAAAGTCAATCATGTCCAGAGGAAGTAAATTCGCCGGACGAATCCGATCATCGAAGCTTAACGGACAATTCAAATATTCATGGTTGATAAGAATGTGGTTTTTCATGGGGGTAGATATAGCAATTGGGTTATTTAGTGGTGTTGAAGGTATGTTCAGTTTCTTAGCCAATTTCATAGATATGATAGAATGTGTTGCTCCAGTGTCAAATAACGCGAAGACAGTAAAATCACCAATATACAAAAAGCCGGTAATGGTACCTGTAGCCTTAGCCGCCTGATCCCGCGTAGTAGAAAATACACGCCCTGTATTCGGAGGTGGAGGAGGAGGAGGAAGAAGATATTTCCCGACAGATGCAGGATTCTGCTTTGGGCAGTCCTTCACCCGATGTTCAGAAGACCCACATCGGAAACACGCACCAGATGCTCTACGACACTCTCCTGGATGACTTTTCCCACAAGTAGTACAGATAGGAGGTGGAGGTAAGTTCCCAGATGAACCCTTCTGAGCACTCGATCCAGAACCACGAGACTACTGCTGAAAACCCTTAGAAGGCTGATCCTTTCACTGCTTCTGACCATTATTGCGCCCCTGGCGCTCATCACCCTGCCTAGAAATCGAACCAGAATCCTGACCCCTAGAATCTGGTCTCCGCTGATCATAGCTCCTACCTGGCTGACCCTGATAATCACGACCACGATCTGACTGACCCCGCTGTTCAAAGCCCTTACCAGAAAACCCCTTGTTGTCCTGATTCTGACTCTGCTGCTGAGTCCTGTCGCCATCACGGTTTCGCTTGTAACCCACCTTCTCATGAAAAATCTCGATGTTGCGAGCTGCGTCGCAACATGCTGACGGATCAGCGAACTCTTGATTAAGAAGACGATCTAAAACCCAACTCTTCAGTGCCCACTTATAATGCTTAGCCTGATGCTCAGCATCCCCAGCCACCGGACCCACAAAGCTAACCAATCTCTGGAATCGCTCCAGAAATTCCCCTGCATTCTCAGAATCTAGCTGGGCAATAGTGTTGTACTCCCGAATAAATCTCTGCTGCTCAGATACAGGGAAGTACCTATTATAGAACGTAGTACGAAAGTTAGCCCAAGTACAACCAAGAACATAAGTATCGCCTCCCTTAGCTTCCTTGTGCACCTTCCACCAGTTAAGCGCATCACCCTCAAGCTTAAACGCAGCCAGACGAGTCTTAAACTCGTCTTCACAACCCAGTACCTCAAACAGCTTCTCCATGTGAGTAATCCAGTCCTCTGCAGCGTGAGGAGTGGAAGCAGTACTGAAAGACAACAGTTTGAGTTTATTGAAACTCTCAAGCCAACCATTAATGGTAGTGGGTCGGCCCCCACCACCAGTACCACCAGAACCACCGGCACCACCAGAACCACTAGCACCACCAGAACCACCAGCACCACCAGAGGGACCAGCTCCATTACGAAAATCGTTGATCATCCGAGTGATCACCTCGTTAGCATTAAGCCCAGGTAGCAAATTGTTGATAGCATTAGCCACCAACTCCTCCAGGTTAGGGATTTGCTCCTCCCCATCGGAATAGTCACCACGACGAGTAACAACCATCTACAGGATTTTCAAACGATTAGAAAGATCGAACAGGAAATGATAGAGCAAAAGAAAAAAATGGTAGAGCAGGACAGGAAAAGAGAGTGCGCGAAAGGAAACCTAATGTCTACCCAATCCTCACAGGTCGATAGCCTAAGCTCTAAGGTTTTCATGAATGCCTAGCTCTGATACCATAAATTGTAACACCCCAACCCGACAAGGGTAAATATATCACAACAATGGTGGCATATCAGAAGTCACAGTAACATTCAATAAATAAAACATCCAAAAGTCTTAACATTAAATAAGTCAACCTGACTTAAATCAAAATGCAAGACAAAAATAACTGAAGTACAAAATCCAATATTCAAATGCCTAAACAATGGCATATCAAAATAAATAGAAGTTCAAATGGTAAAGCTAAATAACTAAGGTCAAAACTCCAAAATAGATTGCTCTCATCCCAAAGCTAAAACCCAGCTCCTAGCTTAAGTACCTGCCGCAGGAAAAGAAATGCGGTTGAGCTTCAAAAGCTCAGTGAACAGATATATAGATAAACAAAGCAGTAACAGGTAGCAGTACAAAAACAATTCAGGAATACCAATCATACTGATACAAAATCAAAAGGAAAGGAATAAGCAATGGAACAAGAACAAAGAAAAGAAAATGAATAATGAATAAGATTTAAGGAAAACAGGAACACAGCAATCCATTACGAGCCCAGATGACTGATAATACCATAGCACTACTAATATAATAAAACAAACATGTGTAGAGTGATCAGCTCTCAGACAAAGTGAAAGACGTGTATCGCACACACAATCAGTCACCAGATATAATAACCATAAACATATAACATATACAGATAACAGGTCAAATCTAGGATGCACCCATACGCCCCCGCAGACAATCAATAATCATAATCATAATGGCCATAGCAGATAATAAATAAGGGACGAAACAGGTCATCACTCTCCTGCCCTAGAGTCATGTCAAAGGTGCGTCAATGACATGGACATGAAACCCTCATGCCTAGTGATTGGCTCGTAATATCAAACTGTAGGTCATAGGTCAAATGTACTATCAAAATAATCAAAAGTCATATCTTAAGGGTACATGGCAAAAGGTTCAAACAAGATCACATCAAAAGTTCACAAACAGGAGGGAACATAGCAATGGTATAGGAAATCCTAATAAGGAAAATGAAAAGCTGAAAGAAAAGGGAATGAAAACCCTTACTGAAAAAGGGCAGAATATCTGTACCTTATTAGCACAGCAGAAAGACAAGAAAGCAAACACGAAGCAGAAATTAGGGCTTCTCCTTCTTAATGACACTTTCGTTCCTCAAAAAGATAAATCAGAACAAACATGGTCTTTAACTGAAATGCATGAAACTTCTGAAGTTGTCCCTGTGACCAAAGCAACACAAGTTAATGGCCCTTTACCAAATACTGGTGTTATTGCTCCAATGCCAAAACAATGTCGTGTCCTTTGATATTTTAATACATTCATGGATGACATAAAAATTTTAGAAGATGCAATCGAACAAAAATCAGAGATAAAAGTCTCTACTTTTCTATCTCCCTATGAGAAAGAAAAGAGAGAAGTTTTTCAAAAGCAATTCTTGCCACATGTTCAACACCTGCGACTTTGTGCTACACATTGGGAACAGGAACTTCAAACAGAGGTTGCATCCATGATGAAGATTTTTGAAGCAACAGAAACAAGGATCTCAAAACAAAAAGGTCAAAACAAATCTTTGAAAAAAGAAGCAGATCGACTCTTGGAGAATGTTCTATGTTCTGACATAATTTCTGTTATCATGAATTTCATTTATCTGTCCTGTAATGAAATGATTGTTGATGATCATAACGTTGATACTGAGATGTTAAACCTTGAGATTGCAAAATTAAGAAAAGAAAATGAGAGACTTCGAACAGTCAATGATGATGTAGAGACCAAATTTTCAAAAGAAATTTTCCAACTAAACCAAAAGTTGCAATGGTGTCAGACTCAAAGTCTTGACTTTGAGTTAAAATTACAAAGCCAAAAAGAGTCATTGTCCTTTCAAAACAGTCATGAGTCCAAAATTCAAACTCTTGAAAAAGAAAATGCTGTTTTAAAATGTCAAATTGTTGATCAAGAAAAGGACTTTGATGAAGTTTGTCAAAACAGAAATGACACTGTTCGCTTAAACCGGGAATTGGATTCTAAAATTCAAGAAAAGAATCACATCATCATTGAGCTGAAAGAGAAACTCAAACTACTTGAAAAAGGGAAATTTGCAACAACTAAGAAAGCATCTTCACAGACCACTAATGTGCATGCTTCGACTTCTACAGGACTAGGCACCCCTCTTACAGTTAGCAGATCCAAGACCATAAAGAACCAAAAGAAGATTAGTGTCTGGAAACCTAAGAGCGGCTCACCTAAAGATGAAGAAGTAGAAGTTCACACTAGGAAGTCAAATAAGACGCATGTTATGTCTAAAGTAGAATCCAACTTTACAAAGTGTAATTCTAAATGTGATGTAACGAATGCTAAAACTTTGAATGTTTTGAATGATGTTTTTGTTGATGCTTATTGTGTGTTCTGTCGTACTAGTGTTTTGTCTGGTAATCATCAAAAATGTGTAGCAAAAACCCTTTTGCCATGTAGATAGAAACGTACTAATGGCATTTCCTCTAGGCCCACTACCGCTGCTAAGTCAATTTTAGGAATACCGCCAAAAGTAGTTTCTAAGACTACCGTTGACAAGACTATAGTTGCCCCTAGAAGAATCCAAACACTTAGGGCATTTACTAGGAAGAAGGCAGAATCTAGTTGGACATGGCAGCATTGGTTACAGCATAAACCTACTTTTAATTGGTTACCAAAGATGCATAACAACTGCGCTACTAACCCAACGGGATCCACCATTACCAACTCTACATCTGTGTCATCTTCTTGTGATGCAGGTGATTCAAATTGTACTATGGATTATTGATAGCGGATGTTCCCGACACATGACAGGCAACTTAAAACTTCTAGTAAACTTTGTCGCAAAGTTCATAGGAACTGTCAGGTTCGGGAATGATCATTTTGCCGCTATAATGGGATATGGGGATTATGTCAACGGGAACATCGAAATCAACCGTTTATACTACGTTGAAGGTCTTGGACATAACCTTTTCTCCGTAGGGCAGTTTTGTGATGGGGACTTGGAAGTTGCATTTAAGGAGAAAACCTGCTTTGTTCGCGACCTATACGGAAACGAACTTATGACAGGAAAACGCAGAACAAGTCTTTACACCATTTCCTTTTCAGATATGACTGCATCTTCTCCGATTTGCTTGCTCTCCAAGGCTCATTATACAAAAGCATGGCTATGGCATAAATGTTTGTCTCATTTGAACTTCAAAACTATGACAGAACTTGCTCGTCATAAGTTAGTAGACGGTCTTCCAAGATTCCGGTATGCCAAAGATCATCTCTGTCCAGCTTGTGAACAAGGGAAAAGTACTCGTGCTCACTTTCCTCCTAAAACCAAGCATAGTACGGATCATGTACTCCAACTTCTCCATATGGATCTTTATGGCCCAATGCGTGTTCAGACAATCAACGGGAAGCGATATATATTGGTAATCGTGGATGATTTTTCGAGATAGACTTGGGTCTACTTTCTTCGCGCCAAAGATCAAGCCCTTTCGATGATCATTACCTTTCTCACTAAAATTCAGGTTCAGCTCCGCAACACCGTCCGAAAAGTCAGAACAGACAACGAAACCGAATTTAAGAATCACACCCTTCGTGAGTTCTTTTAGAAAGTAGGAATTGAACACCAAACATCAATTACACGCAGCCCAGAACAGAACAGAGTGGTCGAAAGACAAAACCGAACGTTAGTGGAAGCCGCAAGAACGATGTTGATAAATGCTCAATTACCGGATTACCTCTGGGCTGAAGCTGTCTCCACCGCCTGCTACACCCAAAACCGATGTATGATCACCAAAAGGCACAACAAAACACCATATGAACTTGTTCACAGAAGAAAACTGAACATAAATTACTTTCATGGATTTGGGGCTCTCTGTTACAAAAATAATGATCGTGATGACCTTGGAAATTTAAAAGCCAAAGCTGATATAGGGATTTTTGTTGGATATTGTGAGAATTCCAAAGGATTTAGTATATAGAACCGTCGAACCCGAGAAATTCAAGAGACCATACACGCTCATTTCGATGAGCTTACGGACATGGCTTCTGAGCAAAACAGCTTAGGACCCGTTTCTAACCGTCTGAACTTCCCTGATCAATCAGCTGAACCTCTCTCTCTCAATCGCAAAGACTTGGAAGATTTGTTTCCTCCACCATTTAATGATTCTCTCGTTAGTCGTGCTTCTGAAGTATCCACCAGTTCCGCTGCACAACCCGTCAACATTCAAGCACCTGATACAACAGTAACTACTACAACAGCAGTTGCTGCAGATGCACCACCAACAGAAACATCATCATCCGTTGAAAAAACAAATTCAAATACTGCGACTGCAGCTGTTGATCCCTCTCTACCTTCTAAAGTACCCACGCCCACAAATTATGACGGAAATGCTTTCTTCAATCCATTTGCTCCGGCTCCCACCATTCCAGATATTGCCGAGTCTTCAACGAGCAATTCAAATCAGTCAAATTTGCATCAAAATTTTCAACACTACCCTTCAACCCACAAGTGGACTATGGATCACCCTCTAGTGAATGTGATTGGCAATCCAGACAACCCAGTAATGACACGAAAAAGACTCCACACAGACGGTGAAACTAGTATCTATGCACTCACTGTTTGTCAAGCAGAACTGAAGAACATTAAAGAAGCCCTTACTTACGACAATTGGATTGAGTCAATGCAAGAGGAACTTGATCAATTCAAGCGTCTAGAAGTTTGGGAATTGGTAGAAAGACCGGATGGAGTGTACGTTGTCGGACTGAAATGGATCTGGAAGAACAAGTTGGATGCTGATGGCACGGTTATTCGTAACAAATCTCGATTGGTTGCTAAAGGATTCAGTCAAGAAGAAGGAATCGAATTTGAGGAATCTTTCGCACCAGTGGCAAGACTTGAGGCCGTTCAAATGTTTCTGGCATATGCAACTCACAAGAATATCACTGTATACCAGATAGACGTAAAGACGGCATTCTTAAATGGACAACTCCGTGAAGAGGTGTGGTATGTGCTTAAACACATACCTTTATTTAACCAAATTGAGACCAAAACAACCAAAAACTAACCATAAATGCCAAAGATATTGTATTTTTGTGTTTATTTCTATGCAGGTACGGATATCATGAAATATGGACATAAATCAAGCAAAAACCGAGAAAACGAGCACGAGATTTGGAAAAGGTCAAAAGCCGAAGCCGGGGAAGCAAATGAACAAAGTTTATTCTTAAAAAAAGTCACCAAAGATCCTTGAAGAATCAAAATATTACAAGAATGGCCCTTGGATTTATTTTGGAAAAGTGGCAGAAATGGTCCCTGAAGTTTCAGAATTAACACATTTGGTCCTTGTCATTTTAACCATCTAAAATCTAAACTTAAAACCAAATCCGGATTTTAAATCCAATCCATTACCCAACAATAACCCACAGCCCAAAATAAACCCAAGCCCACCTTTATAAACCACGACCCGAATCCACCAATAAACCCACCCGGTCAACCGACAATAACTTCCAGTCAAACAATAATTAAAAAAATTACCCGCCACCCTTTTTCCCCAATTACCCAGGCACATGAACCCTAAAATTACCCCGTCCAAAATTAACCACAATTAAGGGTAGTTATGTACTTTGCACGTACTTCTAGAAGAATTCTTACATGTCAGGACTGACATGTCACCAATCCGAGGGCTGATATCATCTCAAAGAAGCACAAAGGGGTGTGGATTGATGACGTGGACAGCCTAGAAGCCTCCTCTTTCGGCTATAAATAGAGCTTCTGCCCTCCTCAGATTGATAAGTAGTTTTTAGTTAATGGTATGCTGTTAGTTTTGATTTTATATTGTAATCTCAGAATCCCTTTTGTAACTTTTTAAGTTGGTTAATGAAATTTAGTTTAAACTTTCCTTAAATTCGTGTCTCTTTAGTTTACTACAAGCTTCATATTAGCTTATTCAACTGTTTCAATTAGCATTTATTAAACCTTTTCAGCTTATCAAAAACTTTGTCTTTCATTATTGTTCAACTTATATAAAAAATACAAAAAAATTGGAAAATATCTCAAAAATATAAAAAAATATTGAAATTCAGCTTTCAATAAGCTATTTACCATTAGATTAAGCTCATATAAGCTTTTTAGCTTATTGTGAGTGTTAGATAAGGTTTAAAACTGTTTCTATCTCAAAAAGTGCAAAAAGTCAACAAAAGTCAAAGTTACTATTCCTATAAGCTGTGGAAGGGATAAGCTGTTCTGGATAAGCTTGGGTGTATCATTGGCTTATGTGATAAGCCTGGGTATTAGATTGGTTGGTTCAGATTTGATTCACACATAAGTTCTACTTGTAAGCATCATTTCATTCTCAATTCATAGCCTATAACTGTTCTACTGCTTATTTCTAGTTATTCAGTGCTGATTTTAAGTGTTTTTAGTTATTTGATCTTAATTAAGCTTATTAATTAGTAGTTATTAGGTTAGATCTCATTTTGATCTTAAAAGTCATAAAAAGTTAAAAAATAGTCATATAGGAGTCTGCTTATTTAGTGCTTATTTAGGTTTTGAAAATTGCTCATTAGTTGATAAATAAGTTAGACAATCAAATTTGAAACAGATTTGTGGCTTAAACCAGTAGCTTGTAGTAGGAATTTGCATACTCAGTCCCATTAAGTGGTGTTTGGATTAAGTTCATGATGGGATAGAAAAGGCTTACCACTGTTCATTAACCATTTATGAGATTTGAGTGAGCTTATCTGAGGTTGTTTAAGTAGTTGTGATAAGGATTTAAGCAGTTGTGAAGTTACTTGTAGACTTGCATCAGTAGGGGAGATACTAGAAGCTGAACTGCACTTATAAGCTCTGTATAAGCTGAGGCTTATATGATCCATTTTTTGGCAACTATTAGGTGTATTTCAATAGTTTAAGTGAGATTCCAAGCTTTGGTACAGTTTCATTAAGAGTTGAAGGATTTAAGGACAAAAGACTAAATCTGCTGCATCAGACCACAAACTGATATTGCAGCCTTCATTAAGTTTTTGATCTGTTTTGCTGAATTTTAACTCCTTCAATTTTGATCCACATTAGCTGAAAATTTACACAGATCATCCTTGGTTTCTTAAGGAGTCTAAGCTAATTTTTTGGAATTTTTGGAATTTTTCTTAATAGTTTTTTAAGTCCTAGATCAGCACCTCAGATCACCCTTTTTAGGCCTGCACAATTTGTAGCTTTTTGCTTTTTGAGATTCCCTTGTGCTTATCCGCTTATTGTAGCCTGATTTTTAGGGTTAGAATAGCTTATTAGGATATGATCAGAATAGCATTAGCTTATTTAGTCATAGGTTCAGCCTTTTAGCTTCTTACATTAGCTTTTAACTTTCAAAATTTCCTTTTAAGCTTAAATATTGAAGCTATTGAGATTAAAAGCTTGTTCTGAGCTTATTCTGGCTTTTCTCAAAAATATTTTTCACAAAAGTTTTTTATATTGATAGTTTAATCAGATTTTGCAAAAAGAAAAACAAAAAAATATTAAAAAGCAAAAAGGGTCATAGCTGGGATTCGAACCCTGGCTACCCAGCACACCACACACACTCTTAACCATACCCGGCCTTGGGACTTTTTCGAAATAGATTGCACCAAATATTCTTTTAACACCTTTCTCCTCTATTAAGCTTATAAGCTGTTTCAGCTTACTGCAGCTTATCTGCTTAAGCTTTTTCAAAACTTTTATTTTTCTTAGCTTTTGATTAGTTTAAAGTAATTTCCAGAAAAGTTTTAGAATTTTCCAAAACCATTTACTATTTTTAATCATTTAATTTCTTTCTTTTAGTTTTTAATTCATAAAAATTAAAATAAAAATCAAAAAAATATAATTCTTTTTCCTAAATTTTATTTTGCTAATTAGGATCTTAGAAAATTAATTTTGCATCCCTAGGGTTATTATTTCACTAGATTCACTTTTAAACTCGGGATTAGCCCGGGTTTTACGCATTTTTTGATTTTCTTTGCGTTTTTAGCCTTAAGCACTTTAGATTAGAATTTGCCTTAGTTAATTGATTGCTTTTAGTTATAATTTCATATTTTCAGTTTAAAAACCCAAAAAATCTCACTATATTATCCATTCACAACACGATTCACGATCCCGATATCACAAATTCCATTCACACCTTTGTCGGGACAACGAACTCGGGATTTTTACATACTTCCTAGTGTGTAATTCCTTTTGGATCTAAATTGTATACATCAATTTTTGGCGCCGCTGCCGGGGAAGGTTGAAGTGAATTCGTGATTTTCGTTTATCGAATCGTGTTTTGAAGACCCTTCTCCCGGGAAGTTATCGTTTTCTTTGTGAATATTTTTCTAAAAACCCAAAAAGATTTTCTTTTCAAAAATTTATTTTCCTTTTTCTTTTATGTTTCTCAATTATAAAAATTCAAAAATATTCTTCTTATTCCTCTTATTCGTTTGATTCTTTATCTCTTATCCCTCATATTATTTAATTCTCCACCATGTTCGATTCTTTCCCATCTCATCCCCATGATCCAAGGACCATGGAGGATTTCTATCATCCGACGCTCATCGGTAGAGGAGGACCGATCGCTCCAACAAACGATTTTGTTTTGAAAGATCATATGATTGAGTTTATTCAACAAATCTGCCAATTCCATGGATTTGAACATGAAGATGCTAATCATCATTTAGACAAATTTCTATCGATCACTCAATTCTTCAAGCAGAACGGAGTCTCTCAAGATAACATCCGTTTGAATCTCTTCCCATTCTCTTTAACCCACGAAGCTGAATCTTGGTTTTACACTCTTAAAACCCATTCGATTCATACTTGGGAAGAGATGTTCCTCAAGTTTCTTTCGAAATACTTTCCATATTCTAAAACGTTGCAGTTTCGGAAAGACATTCTGAATTTCCGGCAATTATCCAAGGAATCAGTATTTGAAGCTTGGGAGAGATTCAAATATTTGCTGCAGAGATGCCCTGATCATAGAATTTTACTCCTTGATCAAATCTTAACTTTTTATCATGGCATAAATATGATCGATCGAGACAAAATCATGTTGGCTGCCGGAGGCAATCTCATGCGGAAGACTCCTCAAGAAGCTTATGATTTGATCGAGAATATGACACAACATCACTATCAGTGGGATACTAGAGTCCTTTATGACTCTACCACTGTTTTGAGTGATCATTATTCCGATTATATTCCCGCTAAGATTGCACAAATTAGGGTCCTTGGCAATCACAAAAGTTATACAAATCATCATTGCCAGCAAGGACCAGGTCATCCTAACACTATTCAATTTACATACTTTGATGATAGTGATGAGGATGAACCTTTTGAAGGAGATATTGTTCAGAAATCAATTCAATCTCAGAGTGGCAATCCCACTCCATCTTCTGAACCTATCACTACCGACTCTTCCCCTTCTCTCATTCCGTTTGAGGGAAGTGGTATCTCTATGGAAGAGCTCGAGGTTTTCTTCATTGATGCTCCAATTTCGCCGGAAATTGTTGAGGCCGATGGTGATCCGGGGGGAGATGCTCCGTTATTAGAGAAAATGATATTTGATGAACCGTTATTTTCCCTCCCCCTGAAGGAAGTTCTTGAAGAAATTATTATTGAGGAAAAGCCGTCAGATGCTTTGGAGCTCGAGCTCAAGGATGCTTTTCCCGATTATGTGAGTTTTATCTTTGATACGACAGAGGAGAGTAGTGGCAGTCCCACTTCTCATCCCGATTATTCTCTCCCGGCTTATGAAGCCTTTTCTTTTGATATCAATCTTTCGGAAGAGACGAGTAGTGGCAGTACCACTTCTCATGCTTATATCTCTCTTCCCGAGTTTGATTCATTTCTTCTTGATATGAATGATCTTTATCATGCAGAGTTCTCCGGTGAACTCTCTCTCTTTATATCTCCTCCGGAATACGATCATTTCTATTTTGATCTTGAGGGAGATTCTAGTCTGGGGGGAGGTGTACTTTCTCATAAATATTTGCTTATTGATGACATCATCCCGACCCTCCCTCCCGAGACATTTGTTGCAATTGCACCTAAGAGCTTTAATGACAAATTCACTTTTGATGATGAAGAGATTTTCATGATAATCATAAAAATCTTTCTTCCCTACATCACATATGATGTGATTTCTCCTCTTCTTCACTCCTTCGGGAGTGAGGATACCATCTTTGACCCCGGTATTACCATTTATGGTTATTCTTTCTTAAAACCGTGGGTATCTCGTCGGGGTGGAACTTTCATGTGCTTGAATGTTTCTCCAAACATCCTGAATGAAAGTCCGATGAAGATTATCTTTTCCACATGCTCCCCCAAGGACAATTGAATTCGGGGCGAGTCTAAGCTATATGACTCGATAAAAAACAAGCGCTTCGTGGGAGGCACCCCATGCTTATCCTTTTATCTTCTTTCTATTTTCTTTCTAATAAGTGACGTGAGGAGGGTTACCTCTTCCATTTGTCGTGTTTCGTTTGTCGTGATTCGTGGTTTTTTGTGATGTGTCCAGGATTTGCCCGAATTATGAAGACTCTCGTGCTCGTGGTTTTGCTTCTCTCCACTCGAGTTTCATCATTCGTTACTCATCCAATATCCTTAATCATATCGTCTAACGTTTATCTTTGGCATAATTAATAAACGGCCTTAGATTTATGTAGGAGAACCCTTACCTTTAAGACATTGAGGACAATGTCTCGTTTTAGTCTGGGGGGGGGGGGTAATCTTTCGATTTGATTTTTGCCTTGCATTTTTTGCCGTTTACTCTTGCAACCCCGTTTTTCCTCCAAAAATGAGAAAAATTTAAAAATTTTGTGCAAAAATATAATAAGTGTTTTGACATTTTGTTGACTTTCCGCTGCTGAGAGTAGGAATAAAATTTTGACTTGACCGGGCGTGTTGAGCCCTAGCTTGTCCCCTTAACCTTTCTTGGCTAAGCATTCGCGGATCTTATTATTTAAGATTTTAAATTTGCGAAGAACGAGAAATGATAGAGTTTATTTAGAAGTTAGATGCTAAGCGTGGAGTAGTTGGTTCTCTTTAGAGCTCATCGAAGTTACTTGTGGCCTTTTGCTCCCACAAAATTGTTTCACCATATATAACTGTAAGAATAATTAAAGATGTTAGGTTTTGCCGATGATTAGTTCTTGGTCTTCTTAAAAGAATTCTTGTTTTAAAAATTGGGTACACATCAAGGTTACTTAATAAATATGTTTAATAATAATAAGTTAAGTGCTCTAAGCTACGGATTCGAGAACGGGCCTTGGATCATTATTTCCGGAAGGCGTTTAGGTCTTGGCTACCCTCTTGCACCGGCCCTTGGACCTCTAGTTCAGAAATGTGTGAGGTCTTGGTCTAACCACCTTGGACCCTCATTTCAGGAATGTCTAGAGTCTTGGAACACTCCGTTGTAACGGCCCTTGGATCCTTTATTCCGGAAGGTGTAAGGTCTTGGAACTAAACCATGAAGCTCCGTCGTTTAGGGTACGCAAGTGAAAAAAAAAAAAAAAAAAAAAAAAAAAAAAAAAAAAAAAAAAAAGATGATAAATGAAAAATAGAAAAATGCAAAATATAAATAAAAACCTTGATGTGGACCTCATTTTCAAAGCAACGGTTCTCGAGAGAAGATTGAAAACTACTTAGCGTCTTAATTTAGTATCTTTATCGGACTAAAAACCTATCAAAATGAGAAAATATGAAGCAATTCATTTCTCAACAAAAATAAAATAATTAGAGGCAAATTAGGAAAATGGGAGCATGAGGTAATTACACAATTAACTTCCATGGGTAGCGTTGGCATCTAACTTGTAAATAACAATGATTTAGTTTTTAAGCTTAGTTTGGGGACTCGTGAAAAATCAGGGATGACGAATTTTATCCGTATGGTCACTTCTTCATGAGTCGTGTTTCCTACTCGTTGACCCTAAAAGTTATTTATAGATAATGATTGTCAACAAAACCGTCATATGGAGATATGAAAAATAGAAAAATAGAATAAAAGGAAAAATGGGGAGTTTTTAGAACCTAAAGATTTCTTAATCTCTTTTGAAAATTTTGCTACTTCTCAAAGTTAGTAAAAAGAGATTGGAAATTTTTTATTTTGAAAGCATGTTTTTATAACATTGCGTGAGGATACTGCAATATCTTAGTCTGGGGGAATTTTGGCATGTGCTTAAACACATACCTTTATTTAACCAAATTGAGACCAAAACGACCAAAAACTAACCATAAATGCCAAAGATATTGTATTTTTGTGTTTGTTTCTATGCAGGTACGGATATCATGAAATATGGACATAAATCAAGCAAAAACCGAGAAAACGAGCACGAGATTTGGAAAAGGTCAAAAGCCGAAGCCGGGGAAGCAAATGATCAAAGTTTATTCTCAAAAAAAAGTCACCAAAGATCCTTGAAGAATCAAAATATTACAAGAATGGCCCTTGGATTTATTTTGGAAAAGTGGCAGAAATGGTCCCTGAAGTTTCAGAATTAACACATTTGGTCCTTGTCATTTTAACCATCTAAAATCTATACTTAAAACCAAATCCGAATTTTAAATCCAATCCATTACCCAACAATAACCCACAGCCCAAAATAAACCCAAGCCCACCTTTATAAACCACGACCCGAATCCACCAATAAACCCACCCGGTCAACCCACAATAACTTCCGGTCAAACAATAATTAAAAATCTTACCCGCCACCCTTTTTCCCCAATTACCCAGGCACATGAACCCTAAAATTACCCCGTCCAAAATTAACCACAATTAAAGGTAGTTGTGTACTTTGAACGCACTTCTAGAAGAATTCTGACATGTCAGGACTGACATGTCAGTAATTCCAGCAAATTTGAGGCTTGTGAATGGTTGATGATGCGTGGAGCTTTGATCCAAGGGCTAGAATTGATGGATTGGTGTCCAAGTATGATCAAAGGGCTGATATCATCTCAAAGAAGCACAAAGGGGTGTGGATTGATGACATGGACAGCCTAGAAGCCTCCTCTTTCGGCTATAAATAGAGCTTCTCCCCTCCTCAGATTGATATGTAGTTTTTAGTTAATGTTATGCTGTTAGTTTTGATTTTAAATTGTAATCTCAGAATCCCTTTTGTAACTTTTTAAGTTGGTTAATGAAATTTAGTTTAAACTTTCCTTAAATTTGTGTCTCTTTAGTTTACTACAAGCTTCATATTAGCTTATTCAACTGTTTCAATTAGCTTTTATTAAACCTTTTCAGCTTATCAAAAACTTTGTCTTTCATTATTGTTCAACTTATATCAAAAATACAAAAAAATAGGAAAATATCTCAAAAATATAAAAAAATATTGAAATTCAGCTTTCAATAAGCTATTTACCATTAGATTAAGCTCATATAAGCTTTTTAGCTTATTGTGAGTGTTAGATAAGGTTTAAAACTGTTTCTATCTCAAAAAGTGCAAAAAGTCAACAAAAGTCAAAGTTACTATTCCAATAAGCTGTGGAAGGGATAAGCTGTTCTGGATAAGCTTGGGTGTATCATTGGCTGATGTGATAAGCCTGGGTATTAGATTGGTTGGTTCAGATTTGTTTCACACATAAGTTCTACTTGTAAGCATCATTTCATTCTCAATTCATAGCCTATAACTGTTCTACTGCTTATTTCTGGTTATTCAGTGCTGATTTTAAGTGGTTTTAGTTATTTGATCTTAATTAAGCTTATTAATTAGTAGTTGTTAGGTTAGATCTCATTTTGATCTTAAAAGTCATAAAAAGTTAAAAAATAGTCATATAGGAGTCTGCTTATTTAGTGCTTATTTAGGTTTTGAAAATTGCTCATTAGTTGATAAATAAGTTAGACAATCAAATTTGAAACAGATTTGTGGCTTAAACCAGTAGCTTGTAGTTGGAATTTGCATACTCAGTCCCATTAAGTGGTGTTTGGATTAAGTTCATGATGGGATAGAAAAGGCTTACCACTGTTCATTAACCATTTATGAGATTTGAGTGAGCTTATCTGAGGTTGTTTAAGTAGTTGTGATAAGGATTTAAGCAGTTGTGAAGTTACTTGTAGACTTGCATCAGTAGGGGAGATACTAGAAGCTGAACTGCACTTATAAGCTCTGTATAAGCTGAGGCTTATATGATCCATTTTTTGGCAACTATTAGGTGTATTTCAATAGTTTAAGTGAGATTCCAAGCTTTGGTACAGTTTCATTAAGAGTTGAAGGATTTAAGGACAAAAGACTAAATCTACTGCATCAGACCACAAACTTATATTGCAGCCTTCATTAAGTTTTTGATCTGTTTTGCTGAATTTTAACTCCTTCAATTTTGATCCACATTAGCTGAAAATTTACACAGATCATCCTTGGTTGCTTATGGAGTCTAAGCTAATTTTTTGGAATTTTTGGAATTTTTCTTAATAGTTTTTTAAGTCCTAGATCAGCACCTCAGATCAACCTTTTTAGGCCTGCACAATTTGTAGCTTTTTGCTTTTTGAGATTCCCTTATGCTTATCCGCTTATTGTAGCCTGATTTTTAGGGTTAGAATAGCTTATTAGGATATGATCAGAATAGCATTAGCTTATTTAGTCATAGGTTCAGCCTTTTAGCTTCTTACATTAGCTTTTAACTTTCAAAATTTCCTTTTAAGCTTAAATATTGAAGCTATTGAGATTAAAAGCTTGTTCTGAGCTTATTCTAGCTTTTCTCAAAAATATTTTTCACAAAAGCTTTTTAATATTGATAGTTTAATCAGATTTTGCAAAAAGAAAAACAAAAAAATAATAAAAAGCAAAAAGGGTCATAGCTGGGATTCGAACCCTGGCTACCCAGCACACCACACACACTCTTAACCATACCTGCCCTTGGGACTTTTTCGAAATAGATTGCACCAAATATTCTTTTAACACCTTTCTCCTCTATTAAGCTTATAAGCTGTTTCAGCTTACTGCAGCTTATCTGCGTAAGCTTTTTCAAAACTTTTATTTTTCTTAGCTTTTTATTAGTTTAAAGTAATTTCTAGAAAAGTTTTAGAATTTTCCAAAACCATTTACTATTTTTAATCATTTAATTTCTTTCTTTTTGTTTTTAATTCATAAAAATTAAAATAAAAATCAAAAAAATATAATTCTTTTTCCCAAAATTTTATTTTGCTAATTAGGATCTTAGAAAATTAATTTTGCATCCCTAGGGTTATTATTTCACTAGATTCACTTTAAACTCGGGATTAGCCCGGGTTTTACGCATTTTTTGATTTTCTTTGCGTTTTTAGCCGTAAGCACTTTAGATTAGAATTTGCCTTAGTTAATTGATTATAATTTCATATTTTTAGTTTAAAAACCTAAAAAATCTCACTATATTATCCATTCACAACACGATTCACGATCCCGATATCACAAATTCCATTCACACCTTCGTCGGGACAACGAACTCGGGATTTTTACATACTTCCTAGTGTGTAATTCGTTTTGGATCTAAATTGTATACATCAAGGTGTACGTCACACAACTAGAAGGCTTCGTTGACCTATAACATCCGAATCACGTGTACCGGCTCAAGAAAGCCCTCTATGGCCTTAAACACGCCCCGAGGGCATGGTACGATAAACTATCTGCATTCCTACTTGCTAATCATTTCACAAAAGGATCAGTTGACTGAACATTGTTTATACAAAAACATGTGGAGGACATCTTGATTGTTCAAATTTATGTGGATGACATCATTTTTTGGTCTACTCATAAAAAGTACTCAACTACTTTTGCTAGATTAATGAAACAAAACTTTGAGATGTCCATGATGGGTGAACTGAAGTTCTTCTTAGGACTGCAAGTTCATCAATCACCCCGTGGTATTTTCATAAACCAGTCTAAATATGCTCAAGAGATTTTGAAAAAGCATGGTATGACAAGTTGTGACACCTATAATACACCAATGTCTGCATCATCTCCTAAGCTGGATGCTGATTTACATGGGAAACCCATTGATCCTACCAAATACCGTAGTATGATTGGGTCTCTCATGTACCTCACAGCCAGTAGACCAGATATAGTATTTGCCACTTATCTTTTCTCCCGTTATCAATCTAGACCAACTGAACGTCACCTCTCTAAGGTTAAGAGAATCCTTCGATACATAAAGGGAACCATTCATTTGGGGATCTGGTATCCGAAGGATTCTGGTTTTGAACTAATTGCCTTTTCAGACGCTGACCATGCAGGATGCTTAGACACAAGGAAAAGTACATCTGGGGGAGTGCAATTCTTAGGTGACAAGCTTGTATCTTGGCAGTCAAAGAAGCATGACTGTACATCACTATCATCAACCGAATCAGAATACGTAGCTATGTCAGCATGTTGTGCTCAAGTCATCTGGATGAGATCACAACTGATGGATTATGGATACATATTCAACAAGATTCTGATGTATTGTGATTCCAAGAGCGCCATTGCTATCTCGTGCAACACAGTTCAACACTCAAAATCCAAGCATATTGCTCTTCGTTATCACTTCATCAAAGAGCACGTGGAACAGGGTACAATTGAACTTTATTTCGTGGGTACAGAATACCAACTGGCTGACTTATTCACCATAGCCTTGCCTCATGCAAGATTTGTGGAATTGGTTCACCAGATTGGTATGAGATGTTTGACTCCAGATGACTTGGAAAATTTTCTTAAAAACAATTAACCGAGTCAAACAGCAAAACTATCTTTGTAAATAATTTTATGAAAAACACAAAAAAAAAAAAAAAAATTAATAAAAATAAATAAATAAATAAATAAAAACATTCTCTTAAAAAATGCAAGTACAAATCTTCATCAACACTTTGTTCATTTCAACACTTTATCAATTATTTCTGAACAAGTGTTGAGGGGGAGAAAGAAATTCAAAATTTAAAAAATTTTCATTAAAGCTGTACTTGCATAATTTCTTTAAAATTATTGCTTCAAAAAGAATGGTGGTAAAATCATCTGAGAAATACCCTCCTTGATCTTTAAAATACTTTTCTAATACTCATAAGTTGAGGGGGAGTATTAAAGTTGTTATTGCCAAAAACATGTTAAGCCTAAAAACCAAAAAATGTGAGTTTGGACTTTTATTTTAAAACAAAGGGGTTTAGGGACTAAATGTGACAAAGATTGTAAAGATCAAAAGTTTAAACAAAAGGGGGTGAAAATTCGCATTAACTTCTTACTGCCATTATCTGATATTATTCACCCACCGCATTTAACTCATACAACCACCATTATCAACGGTCGAAAAATCAAACAAAAATCCGGACAAGAATCTTCAAATTTGTGAGTTTATATACATTTTCTATATGATTTTAACAAACGGTTTTGAAGGATTTAACGATCTAACGGTTCATTTTTGCAAAATCGAGTTTTTAAAATCTAGGGTTTATGCATAATCGAGTGCCTTGATTTTGAGTGTTAAAGTTGCAATTGTTTGGTGGGTTTTAGTCGGAATGAGTTCCTAAACATGTTATGTATGATTAATTGAACCCAGAAACACAATTGATGCTTGATTGATTTTTAGGGTTTATGATGCGATTTAGGGAAAAACATATGAGTGTGTTGTAGTATAATTAAGCAGTTGGAGTAGAGTTCTTATGTGTCGAATTGCATGTTTTAACCTTCGAATTGAACCCAGAAACACATCTGATGTAATTTAGATAACTAGGGTTTATGAAGAAAACGTATAAGATCTAACTTTTGAATCTATGGTTAAAATGTGTTAAGACTTGGTCATAGGACTCAGGAACATCATGTGAAGATACTGGAACAAATTGTGCAAACATTTAACATGTTCTGATAAATTGCGATAATCTGATGAACATGACTTATCGAAATTGCTAGTTGTTATGATTTAGGTTTAATGAGCAAATAATAACTTGTGAATTGGGTTAATTATACAGGAAAACCAAATTTCGATAAAGAAACAAGAATCAAGTACGTCTACAGTAGTTATCGAAATTTCTTGTATAAGAAATTATCGAAATTGTCATTTCTATCGAAATTGGACAAATTCTATAGAAATTGGTAAAACTGTCGAAATTCACATAAGTTGAAAAATTGTAGAAATTGCTTTTTGAAACAAAATGCTATGTTTAAACCTGTAAAATCAAACTAAGCAACAAAAGGATCACATGTGAAACAACAAGTTTAACTATTTGCTAACTTTCATGTATCCTGCAAATCTGTGTTTGAATGATGTTTCAGATATCACAAATGGCTGCACCACAACAACAACCACTCCCAATGCTCACAAAAGCTGAAGTTTTCCCACAAGGCTATAAGGCAGAGATTGGCAACAACAACGCAAGGGTAGAATTTGAAAGAGTCAAGTGTGTTGAACCAAGCTGTCAAATTGCAATAGAGGTGCTCAAGCGACACAAGTGTAGGAGCTTGCCAGATAGATCAGATAGTATTCCTGAATTATACATTCATCAAATGTGGAATACTATAAAGCTGGACTTGGGAGAAAGATATTTTACATGCAAGGTGGATCGTAAAGAAGTTAAAGTCAATCCAAACTACCTTCGCAAAGCCTTGATGTTACCAGAAGCACCTGAATCGGCAAATAGATTCTACCCTACACCCACTGAAGAAGAAGTCCTCAACTTCCTTGTAGCAATTGGCTACGATGTACAACCGGACAAACCATTGACGAAAATCTCAAAGGTTGATGCCAAGTTCATCCCTCAACCCTGGAGAACCATATATTACATTCTGGCCCGTTCAGTCTCAGGAAGGGAAAGTGGTCACGAGCACCCTCGTTTGTCACATCTTCAAATCTTCTGGGGTATGGTCAATCAGAAACAGATTGACTATGCACAACTTATCTGGGAAGACATTGTTTATCAGATCCAAAGTCACTATCTGAAACCGTTAACCAAAATCCCATTTGTTCGATATACTAAACTGCTCATCAGTCTTCTACTTGATGATAACACAGACATCTCTCCACGTCCAGAAGACCGAGAAATACATATGTATAAAATGGACAAGACTATCAGTTCAGTCTACATTCTCAAAGGCTGCACACATAAGCAAGGGATGAGACTACCAGAATCTCTGCTGACAGAAAAAGTTAAGAAAACTCAAGCCTACTGAGATTATGATAGTGCTTTCAGTCAAGCTCACGTCGGACTTTCCAAGCATGATGATGAGTCTGGATCCACTAAGACTCGTTCAAAGGGTAGCAGCAAGACTGAAAGTGCTTCTAGTGCATCTAAGAAAATCAAACCTTCTGCACATAGAATCGTTAAAAAAAAAGTTCCGGTTACAATTCCCAAGCCAGAACTAGAGGAAGGTAGGATTGTTGCGGAAGAGGAATCCGACTCTCAGACGGAGTCCAATGAAGAAGTTTATAGAGAAGATATAGCTACTAAGGTGGCACTAGAAGAAAGCCGTAAGTCACACAAGGCTGATGAGGAAAGACGAGCAAATTTAAGGTTTGAAGAACAAATGAGATTTGAACAACAAAGTAAAGGAGCTGGGGGATCCCAGACCTATGTTGATCCAGTTAATCAACCCGGTGGGTCTGGGACAGTTAAAGAAGTAACACCACCTCATCCTGATCCGGTTAATCAACCCGGAAGGTCTGGTGCTGTTAAAGATACTACTCCACCTTAGCCTCATTCGGTTAATCAACCCGAAAGGTCTGAGTCTCAAACTGAAGTCATCCCACCTCTATCAAGTCCGGTTAATCAACCCGGCAATGACGAGGAAAAGAAGGAAGAAGAGAAGATGAAGGATGTCGAGATGGAAGAAGGGGAAGAAAGTGAAAAGGTGTTATCAGATGAAGAAAACTTTCATAATTGGGAAGATACAGATGAAGATAAGACGTTGACTGATGAGGAGGAGATTACTAAGGCTGCTAATGAACTAGAAGAAGAAAAGAAGAAGGAGGAAGAACAAAAGAAGAAGGAGGAAGAACAAAGGATGGCCGAAAAGGAAGCGGACAGATACATTCAAACGCCACCAATCACTCCTCCACATTCAACACTTACACCTCCAGAGTCTCAGCATGCTTCACCACCAAAGGCTCAAACACCTCCAGAATCATCAACACAACCCTCATCACCACCACCACCATCACCACCTAAAGAAGCAGCAACAAAAGAAGCTAAAGGAAAAGCAGTCATGGCAAGCAAGAAAACTAAGAAGATCTTTAGGCTGACACGGGTTGAAGTAATCTCACCTACATCTAAAAGGTTAAAAAAGGCAGCAAAGCTGGCGCGTGCAAAGAAAGACAACCAGCTCAGTGACCAAGTAAGAGACTTAACAAATATGGTCAAAGGCCTTGCCACACAAGTTAAAGAGATGCAAGAAACCGAAGAATGTATGGAAGAATTCCTTGAAACTGATCTTCAAAATCAATTGCTACAAGAAGTCAAGGGCAGTACCAAGGTGTATGTCAAGAAGTACTTTCCAAATGTCGTGACACAACAGATAGAAGAACATATCGACTCCAACCTTGAAGACAAAGTCAGAAACATCTTCGCTTTGGTTCCTCTTGTATTCTCAACTCAACCAGCAAAGCGGAAGGAACTAACTCTTGAAGAAATCCAACAACAACATCTCACTGCTCTAGTGAACCTCTCATCTCTGACTGAAGAAGAAATAGCCATCATGGATGCTATAAAAGCAAACATGGCAAAGGACTCATGTAAAGTTGAGGCTGATAAGGGTAAACATCCGAGAGAGGATGAAGACCAAGATCCAAATACCCAAGCAAAGAAACAAAAGGGTGTCGCAGGATCTGGCTCTCAACTGAAAGAACCCATCGGTCCATCAACAACTACAACAACTCCGACACCAAAGGCTTCAGGATCTGGTCCAACAGAAATGGGGCATCAGTTCGAGCAGACTGAAGAAAGAGAATTTCAACAGTACGATGATCCACCACCTTCACCTCCCAAGACCAAGGCAATATCATCTAGCAAAAAGACTTATAGAAGGTCGAATGTGGTCTCATGGCTAGATGAAGACACCACACAGGGAAATGAGTGGTTTGATCAACTAGTAACTGCTCAAACACAGATGGACGAAGACTCAGTAATTGAAGATAGAACGTTTGAGTTCACTCAAAGGCTTAAACGTGACCAACGAGTCAAGAAGATGACCAAAGGGGAACTTCGTCGCATCAAGAATGATGCATTCAATCTACTCAAGGAAAGATCATCAAGTGCAGCTGAGCTCGAGTATCATCTTGAAAACATTGCCAGAGCAATGTCTAGCGAGTTTAGCTGGACTAATCCAGATGTGATAATGGTTGAAAGAACTTCCAGAACAAATCAACCATATATCACAGATAACGTTCAAAATGAACATGTTTTTAGTTACGTTATCATTAGTTTTGTGCACTATATTTGGTTATATTTGTGTGTATTTGTTACTAAATTGTGAAAAAGTGTATATGCAAGTTAATGTAGCCAAGTATAGGAAAAGATGACAAAAAGATGAAGAATTGAAGTGATTAGGCACATTGGAAGATTCTCGAGACGAAAACGAGAGAGAAACCACACGAGAACTCAAGGATTTGATAATGTCAAGATTTCTATGTTCAAATATCAAGAAAAGATCGAGTTCTATGGAAGAAATTAGTGCCACAACCAAGGATAAAGCTCTCGACAAGAAAAATTAAAAGTTGTGTGGCAGAAGGGCCCATCCAATCGGATGGTGCCCGCATTCGATTCGGATGGGGAAAGCTGAGATTTATCGAGAGTTCCAACCGATCGGTTGGAGCCAAATACCGATCGGTTTGATGGAGATGCTGTTACAAAGTTCCATTTAATTACGAATTTAAGCCCCATAATCATGGTGGCTTATCATTTCCAGCTTATTAACTAAGAGTGGACATTTTCGCTTGAGGAGAAAGGGTTCTTGTACTTATATATAGGACCCTAGGCTAGTTTACAAGAGTGACACCCCAAAACCTAGTAAAGGCTTACACCAAGTCTTTACTAACTTATTATCTTTGCCCGAAAGCTTGTAATTGCAATGAAAAACGTCCAGGACCTTTGAGTTAAAGTCTCAATAGTGTAGTTCGAGTGTGGAGTTGTTTTATGTGTAGTAAAAGGCGATTGGAGGAGTGGGGTTGCTATAGTTCCATAATTCTAGTTCTTGTAATTCCAAAACTAGGTATCTCTTGTTTAAATTACTATGAACTACTTTTACTTTAAGTTGAATGAAAGAATGGTTTGTTACTTGTGTTTGATTATGTTTGATATGGAGTGATTTTTGGTATACTTGTGTGTATGATGTGACAATTGTTGGAGTATTCTTATTTTATAGTGATGCATGAAAACATGTCTTGTATTATGAGTTTGTTGAAATACAATCAAATCTTGCTTAATTAGTTGGTAAAAACAATTTTAAAGAATAAAAAGGGCCGAAAGGATTTTCTTTATGTTTTTATTCCAAAACGTTAGTGCACGAATTAGTATGAGCTATGGTGTGTGACAAGCACCATATTAACTCATTAAAATAGATTTGGAAACAATTTCATCACGAGAAAGGGCCGAAAGGATTCGTAAGAATTCTTAAGATAAGAAATGCTTTTCAAACAACAAAGAGTTTAATAGAATTGTCGTAATAGTTGAGGAGGCCGAAAGAAATAAACTAGGAGATTGAATTCTTAGAAATGATTTTTCATGATAAAAACCACTGATTGTGAATCATTCATATTAAGTTGTGCATCACTACAAGTTACACCAAACTTTATAGATTACTCCATGCAATTAGTCAAGGTATTACACACAAGTATATGTTTTTGATTGATTGGATTTTACTTGCTTTTGAATTTACACCAAATTGGATTGACAACCCTTTTTGTAAAAACTAGTTTTACTAAATTCTAACACCAACTCCCTTAGGACGATCTCGACTTACCCACCTTTACTACCATGGATGAGTATACTTGCTCGTATGTGTTAATTAGAGAATTGGATAAATCGTGTTTATAAATTTTTAAAACTTGCAATCCCGCATAACACATCAAGTTTTTGGCGCCGCTGCCGGAGAGTTGATTGAAATTGTTTGAATTTGGTATTTTAATTAGTTTTTGATATTAGAAATTCGTGTATAAAGAAAAGTAAAAAAAAAAAAAAAGTTGGTTCGGGACCAACCGAATCGGATGGATGTCCATCCGATCGGTTGGAGCCCTAGGTAAATTTTTTAGGTTTTTATGTTTAAGTATTATTTAGTCCTTTTAATGGTAGTTTAATGTTAGATTAATACTAATAATAGTTATAATTGATTAGTTGTTTAATTATATGTTTAATGATGATCATTTAATCAATTTAATGTTTTTAATGTTTTTAATTTAGTAGTTAATATAGTTTAGTTATATATTTAATGAAGAAGTAGATTAAGAGTTTTTTTATTAATTAAGTTAGTTAATGATAGTTAATTAGTTAATGGTTATTAAAAGTTATTAATTATGTTTTATTTTTCATTTTTAGAAAATTAGTTTTTATTTTAGGAGTTAATTTTTATATTAAGGTTTTAATTTAGTTTAAAAAAATAAAATAATATATAATAAATAAATAAAAAAGTTTTTTTTTTGAAAAAGTTGATCCAACCGATCGGATGTTGCCCGCATCCGATTCGGTTGGGTAAAATGGATTTTTACGATTCAACCATCCGATCGGATGGAGTGTTAAACCGATCGGATGGATGCCTCGGAAAAGTTTTTTTTTCATTTTTAATTTTTAGTTGTTTTGATGTTTAGAGAGTTTGAACTTGTTTGTTTACTTGATTTGATTTCATTTTTTTATATGTTTCGATTATGATTAACCCCAATGCTAATAGTTTGGATTTCTTTTGGTTGTGGTTATGTTATAGTTGTTAATTGCTTTAGTGAAATGGAGAGTTTAAGCGAAGTTTCTGAATACTTGAGGAATTTGGAAGAGATGTTCAAAGACTCGGGTGATTCAATGGAGCATTTGGAAAATATTTTGGAAGAAGTTAAGGTTGATGTAGAAAAGAAAGAAGAAGTTGGAGAAAACCAGGTTTGTTTACCTAAGGAGAAGAGAGTTGTTGTGTTTACACGAGCACTACCTAAAGAGTTTGATGCACCGTTCATGAGGTACTCTACACCTTGTGGTGTGGAAGGTATAAAAGCTTGGGATGCTCAGCTTAATATGGAGTATGGTGACAACTACATTACGGAAGATATGCTTGGTAAGCTTGGTTTCGTTCGACTTGACGATGAGGATTATGGAAGAAAGATGGTGAGAGATGTGCGTATTAACATTCATGGGCACGTTTTCAAAGTTGATTTTGTTGTTTTGGAATATGGGAATACTAATGAACCGAAAGTTGTGTTTGGTAGAGATTTTATGGTTAAAACTAAGTGTAGGATTGATTTTGCACTAGGAGAGATGAGGATTGATGTGGATGATATGGTAGAAGAGAAGGAAGGAAAGGGAGAGATTGTTAAAATGGGAAAAGCGAATAGAAAGAAAACACCACTTAACAAACTTACCCAACCCTTCACCCCTAAGAATGAAAGTTCTACATCATCATCACCCAAATCACCACAAATTGTTAAACCGTTAACTCAAAGAGCAAAAGGAAGCAATTTTGGAAAATTTGGAAATGAAGTTTAATGACCTTATGGAGGAGAAGCCGGTTATTGATGTGTTGAATAATTACATGACCTATCGTAAGAAGTTGGATGCAGTTATGATGGCAAGGGCTGGGTTAGAAGATAAGAATTTTGATGAGATTGTAAGAGAGAGAATAGTTGAGAATGGGTTGCCTAAAAAGATGAGCGATTCGGGAAATTTTGTGTTGCCGATTAATGTGAATGGGACAGATGCGATGTATGCATTCGCAGACATGGGGTCAAGTGTGAATGTAATGCCGTATCCATTGTATACGAGATTAGGACTTGCAAATCCTCAACCTAATCAATATAATCTTACTATGGCCGATAATTCACGAGCAAAGGCAATGGGAGAAGTAAAGAATGTTAGAGTTCAAGTAGGGTATCAAGCCTTTTTGGTGGATTTTCTAGTACTTAAAATTCCGGTGGATAAAGAGTTACCATTGTTGTTAGGTAGACCATTTTGAGAACATGTGGAGCTATTATAGATATGGGGCGAGGTACTATGACTATTAATGATGGAATCTTGAAGCATACGTATTATCTCAAGCCAAGAGGAAAGATTATTAAGGAAGTTCAAGAAGAAGAAGAAGAAGAAGAAGACCACTTGGGTTGTTTTAAAATGGGTAGAGATGAAGAAGGGAGGCCTAAATATGGGCCGGTTGCTCCGAGTTACTTTGATATTGAAGATGAAATGGAATGAGCTCTAGCTATGGAGGCTTTCTATAACCCTTTTAAAAATGGTTTTGTTTTTAACAAGTTGACAGATTTTCTTGGATCCTTACTGGTCCAACTAAAGAATTTGGAATGGGGACCCGAAGGTTCTAGTGTTTACAAGAAGGAAGAAGGAAACGGAGATTGGCATGTGAAGTTTGATATAGTTTGTCCGAAGGGAAGAAACTTTGCAAGGAAATTTAAAACGCAAAAGACTAATCGGAAATTGTCTGGGAAGTTTCAAAATGAAGACATATTGAGGCACGAATATTTCCAAGGATGAAAGATTCAAGTGAACAAGTTTGAAGAATAAGCACAACAGCTTGTGCAAGTTATTTGTTTGTTTGCTTTTTAATTTTTATGCATTTTGAGTATCTTTAATGTTTGCATTTTAGCTAAGACTCTTGTTTCTTTTTATTAAGTTTTATGAAGTTATGTTTTTAGTTTAGACTTTTAGAGTTAGTTTTGTTTAGAACTAGTAGAGATAGACTTGGACAACAAGTTGGTAGACTAAGTGTGGTGAAGTATTTTTATACACAAAGAAAAAGCATTTTTGAAGAGTAAAAAAATTTCCACTTGATCTCACAAGTATCATCAAGTGTTGGCAAGTAGAAAAGTGAAGTTTTTGCAAAAATTTAATCCGAATCGGTTGGATCAAATACTGATCGGATGGAGTTATATATATAAACTCAAAGTTTCAAAAATCATAAAAACTCATACACACACAATCCACCAAGCTTGGGTTCCAAAAATTCGACCATTAGGAGATAATTAAGTGTTGCAGGAGAGTTCAAGGATCATTCATGGCACCAAAACAAGTAAGTAACATCATCAATTTGTGTTAATTTGGTTTTAATTCGGATTAATTGAATTAGGTCAAAATTTGGGTATTTTTGATATAGTTCGAATTAAGATGTAATTTTTTTGGAAGAGATGGGTAAATGATAGAGGAATTCATTGCAAAAAGAATTAGATTGATTGATTAAGTTTTGAGGAAGAATTAATTGATTGAATTTTCGGATTGAATTGGGTCAAAACTTTGAATCGATTTAGGTTGCAATTGATGATTCCCAGATGTTATTTAGTTGTTAATAAGTGATGTTAGGATGGTACAATGTGAGTTAGAACACTAATTAAGGAGTTTTGATTTTGTAGTGTTCTTGTGTTCTAGGATTGATTGAGGAATCATATGGATATGATATGGATTGTTTTAGGGATGACTGGGATATGTTGAAACCACTATAATTGATCAAATGCAGGATAGGAAAGAGTAGGAATTGATTTGAAGTCGAATGATGAAAAAAAAATTTCTCACAGAAAGCCCCAACCGATTCGGTTGCGGGCCAGCACCGATCGGTTGGGCAGGGTAATTTACTCCATCCGAACGGATGGAGGCAATACCGATCGGATGGAGGGCTCGGTAAATGAAAAAATAAATTTTTTTAAAACGAGTTATGATGTGGGTGGATCTTCATTAGGTGTTAGAAAAAAAAGGAAGCAAGTTTATACAGTTTTTGAAGGGGAAGAAAATTACGAGGAGAGTGAAGATGAGAGAATTCATGCTATTGATGGCATGGATCACGATGATGAATGATGATCGGGGATTTGATTATGATGGTTATGCTTCAAAAACAATTGTTGGTCGAACAATTTCTATTTCTATGTTCTTAACTTAATTTTCTTAGGATTGATTTTATATTTTTTATCTTTAATTACTTTGGTTTGTTTTAGTATTTCTGTTTGTTCGTTTCGTATATTTTTTGCAGTTTTTGCAGGGGAGAAGTACCAGAAGCTTATTGTTCATCAATATTTGGAGTTGGAAGAACTCATTTGCTTATCTATGATCAAATATGCGTAGGCGTATTTTCCCTGGTAGTACCTTTTTAACTAAATTTTTCCCACTTCATTTACTTTGAAGTTTATTTTTATTACATTGAGGACAATGCAAAACTTAAGTGTGGGGAGGGAAGAAAATAGGAAAATTTGGTTTAATTTTTAAATTTTTAGGTTTAGTAGAATTTTGGATTCAAGTAACTAGAATGTGTTCGCCCTTGATTTTCTAGTTGTTTTCTTATATGTAGTCAGATTGATTCAATGGTAAAAATGAGGCTATTTGAAAATTTTTGGAATTTAATCAAGTTACGAGAGCTATTTCAATTTTGGAATTGATAACATTTACTAGTACATGTTATAACCCACCTTAAATTGTGAGGATTTAAACCTTTTTGTATAGAACATTTCTTATGCTTTATATTTCGTTATGAGTGTGCCGGTGATTATGTTAATTCTAGAACTTGTACTTCTTATGCATTACGATTAAAATTACTTTCGAGTGATAAAAAATATTCAAATGATAAGAGGCAAATTAGGATTTACACCAAATGGCCATCCGTTTACAAAAATATTTTTGCTGACCACATTGGTTAGTTATCCTAGTATTTGGAACCTATTTGTTAGCGTTAATCTTTTACGCTAGATACCCCTAGTTACACCTTCTGAGCCTATATTTTTCTTTTTAAATCCAAAAAAATACAAAAAGATTTTACACCTTACACCTTAGCCTTACCCGAATCAAGTTCAAGTGAAGTTCAAAACTAATTATTTTTGATGATTGCATGTTGACCACACTTTGATATGTGTATGTGTTGTTTCAATGAAGAAGGAGGTCGCTACTCTTATTTGTAGCGTGTGCTCATCCAAAGTGTGGGGGTGACGAAAAAGAAGTTGAGTACAAAAAAAGATAAATATATATATAAAAAAAAAAAAAAAAAAAAAAAAAAAGTGAAGAAGTGAATAGCCAATGAGCTATAGTGTATGTGTATAAGTTAGCCAATGAGCTATGAAGGATGAAAGAAGTAAGTATGAGATGCGGAATAACAATCGAAGAAGTTTGGGAAGTGATCATTTGAGGTATAAAGAGTTGGGGATGGAATTTGGACTTGATTCTTATTTATTTTTCATTTTGTACAAACCAGCCATAAATAATTCCCATGTCTTATCCCTACCTTTTACCAATTACCTTATTCATTGTTAGCTTTCGAGCATCCGGATTAAGTGATGGCTTTTTTTAGATATGTAGTGCATGGATGTTGTAGTGACCATCCGGGTTTTTGAATAGTTGAAAAACGTTGCTAGCGAGCAAGGGCGTATTTTGGTGACCATCCGTTATGCAAGTAACGTTGCCAGCGAACCAAGATACAATCTAGTGACCATCCGTTGCTTAGCTAATCAAGAATTCAGTAAGCAGCTTGTTTTCAACATCTTGTTGTCCAATCTCTAGATCTAGGATCAATAAAGATATGATTAAAAATATGGGACTACAAAGTTGAAATCTCATGTGAACTAGGCTCATAATTGACCCTCAAATTGACGATAGCAAAAGTCAGTAGTCGAAAAGACATATCCTGGACGAGTAATAATTTCACGCCAGTTTATCTGGTGATGTAAGCGTGTCTCGCAAAGGGTATGTCTGAGTAGAATGTACCGATTTCGAGCGATTTTCCTTGAATATGATCTGGACGGGTAATAATTTCAAGCTAGTTTTACTAGTGATGTAAACGTGTCTCACGACGATCATGTTCATTTAATATTAATCAATTCAAAAAGTGCCAACTCTACCCGACATGTGCAAATTTGCCTTAACCACTTATGAGCACATGTTAAGGGGAGTATTTCTGAAAATCACAAAACTCTCAAAGTGTTAACAAAATATGTTTTCATAATCATAAATACTTTGAGAGATTTTCAAAAAGGTTTGGTTTATGGCATCAATAGGATAGTCATGGAGTTATAAGGTGACTAAGGTTAGGAATAACTGTCCTATGATCTGCCAGAGCTGGAGGGATCTACCCAAGGACAATACCAATAGTTTAGAACTAGAAAGTCCTAGGTATGATTGAAAAAGGAGATATGAAATGAAAGGAGAAAGAAGGGTTTGAAGAATTAAAAAGAAAGGTAAAGAAAAGGGTGAAAAGAAATAGCCCTCCATTTGTTCAACCTTAGGGCAGACACCGGGTTCAATACATAATCTACTGGTTGGTTGAGCATCACCAGTATTGAAGATAAAAGTCATCATGGACCCAGTGACGCACTGCACTAAACCTTCTAGCCACTCATGTGTCTCTCAAAAGGCACTTGTTTCATTTTACACGGAGAACCCTTCATCATCTATTGATCTCTCACTACGAGATGTGTTGATATTGAAATGGAAGCACTCTGCTCCATGCCTCCGACGACCTGATGCGTGGTTTTGCAACCTTACAACAGGTTTTACCTCTCGAGGGATCTCAAGAGGCTTACAACCCCACCAGGCAGTGTACCTGTCCGATGTAGTATAGTGTAGTGGTAAGTACGGGGGATTGATCGTTCTCCACAGGGGATAGTGTTTGTTAGGTATGAAAAATTACTCTAATAGGTCTAAGGGTGAGAGAAGATTCCTTTAATGTTTTTATATTTTTATGAAAGCAAGTAAAATCTCGGGTTTGAAAGAGTGGGCGGAATTAGTTGCTAGTCAACTAACCCAAATTACTACGAATGCAAATAAAATAAAATAACAAAAATGAAAATGTTGGTGAAAACTTATGTGGAGGGAAATGTGTTTACTTAGATTTCCTTACTCCCTAACTATCTTTTACCGGTTGATTAGTGTGTATTAGTTGCGTAGATGACGGGTGTATTCCTTAATACCATTCGTGGGGTGGCGTACGTACTTCCCCAACTCTACAAGCTCCTACTTCACTCCTATGTCGAGCCGGCTAGGAAGCTCCTAACATGGGATCACTAGAATTCGCTTGTGCATTAAATACAACCATAAAAACCTTTAGTACGCATTGGTTCATGTTTCTTAAGACGTTCAAGCAAGTTACCGAATAGGAAGTTAGCCAGTTTTCTTAAGCCTAACATAGATAAACAATCATCCAATACAACTAATAACACACTAATAACCAATAATCAATAGCTAGGTTTCATTAGATCTAAGCAAACACAAGATAAATCTAGCCTAGCATGTTAAACAAAAGACAAGAACAAGATAGAATCAAACAACACATAGACATATTGAATGATTAATTGATAACTTATCTTCAATGTAACATGGAAGATCTCAAGGCAAAAAGCCTTGAAAGAGCTGCCAAATTCGTCCTAGGGTTTTCACACACAAAGTTCCCCAATAAGTTCCACACTAATGACAAAGAATTGCAAAACTATATATAGATTTCTAGATCTGACGGCGTCACGTTATGGAGTGTGACCCGTCACCCTCGCCGCTTTTAGGGTTCTCGGATGACCTTCTTGACGTCGTCCCTCTTTAGCTCTCCAAAATCCGTTCTGGCTTATCAAGGCTTGACGCCGTCAGATTATGAACGTGACGCCGTCCCTCTCTAAATTAAGCCGTGACGACCTTGATCATATTAAAGCGTGACGCCGTCAGAATTCCCATGCAATTTTCACTGGCTTATCATGAGTAAATTTCACATCCACCTTTTCTTGCCAAGCCATGACGCCGTCTGGGGAGGATCCTGACGCCGTCAAAGGTAATTTCCAGCATGATTTTGAGACTTTGTCGTTTTCTTCACTTTTATGCTCCAAAAACGTCCAAAATGCTTCCTTTTCCAGATTTCTACTCAAAAGTACCTAAAATGACAAAAGGAACGATTTAGGGCAATATTTGATCAAATAAATACGATTTAGGGCTTAAATGACCCCCTAAAAGCGGTACACTTTTCGCTTCATCAAATACCCTTACACTTGAGATTTGCTTGTCCTCAAGCAAATGCGCTTTTATTCTAATCAAAATACAAGTTAGGGGTCATTTAATGCTAACATAAAAGTAATTACAACAAATATTCGTTCCTCTTTAATCATAATAAGCACGGAGATTACATACTAGCACCTCACAAGTAGTGTTTAGATACTCACATCTCTCAAGTGTCATCAAAATAAATCTCATAAATGAAAACGGATAATATCTCTCACTACCTGTCATAGCAAATAGATTACCATAGGCTTGGGAAAGGATCGAAAACCTCCTCCACTAGGCGTAAGCACCTAAGATAAACTATCAAAGAGGGCTTTTACATGGGTTATAACGTTAGGTGTAGGGAAAAGGAAAACACGGTTTTGTTGGATAAGGGATATTTTACTGGTGGCGAGTTAAAGATCTTGATCAATTACATGTACTATACAATGTTGCTAAGCCAAGACTCGACTCAATCTTAAGCTAATGAAAGAAAACAACAAAAACATAAAATAAACATAAAATAAAACGGGATGGTAGTCCGTATGTTTTTTCTACTTTTCTTTTTCTCATTTTTTTGTATTTTTCTTGATTTTTCGATTTTTTTTTTCTTTTTTTTTTTTTTTTTTTTTTTTTTTTTTTTGCATACACTTTTGCCCTACCATCCAAAATAATACATCATAGGGGCATTGCATCCCCTTACACTTGAACTTTTACATAACTTTACAAATACTAATCTAATGACTCGAATTAAGATAATTGAAAAACTTGGAGTACTTTTAAAATATTTA
This sequence comes from Artemisia tridentata subsp. tridentata, assembly GCA_021014915.2. NCBI lineage: Eukaryota > Viridiplantae > Streptophyta > Magnoliopsida > Asterales > Asteraceae > Artemisia > Artemisia tridentata. The sequence continues at coordinate 268,236,834 of CP139502.1, forward strand.
GCACATATGGGGGTAATAAATGATGTTCTTCCCCATTACTCCATTACACTAGTACTTTACCCATGAGTCCCAATCGTCCCAAAACAATATGTACAAGGATATGACTCGACTTAGCAACCATGTAATCAATTAGATAATTAACTTGGGTTTAAACAAATGTTGTAACAATAATGCACTAAAAATGAGTGCATACAAGGTAGGCTAAGGCGATTTGGGTGTACATTTTAGTGGGGTGTAACAAATTCTTCCTTTAAGTAAAATGCTTAAAGGTCGAAACGAAAAGATAGGCTCTGAGGGGTGTACTAGGGGTATCGTGTACTAAAAATGAGTACAACGCAAAGGGTGTGGGAGAATTACTTGACCAATGTAGCCAATGTAATTATAACAAAAACACAGGTGTAAAACAATGGGTTAATCCTAATGCCTCTTATCATGTAGTAAATCTAACTACACGAATGTAGTCTCACTTGTGGCCTTGGAATGGTCCTAACGCAAGTTCTAGAATCTAAGTGCTACCGGTACACACATCATAGCATAAATGCTTTTCCTACCAATTCTAGGGGCGAACCTCACATATTTAGGGGTGGAAAACTTTTTTAGTGGTACGGTTTTTGTGCTAGTCATATAACTCCTATCCGTGAGACGCTCATTAAGATCAAAGTTTCACTCCTATATGTTGTAAAAAATTTTAAATTTGGCACTAAAATTGCCTTAACAAGTATTTCTCTCAGTTTTATTACACATCTACTATTAAACAAACAAAAATCAAGCGTAATAGCATTCTCTAATCGTACTTTTACCCCCCCTTACACTTAAGATGAACATTGTCCCCAATGTTCAAATAACAAATGTAAAAGCATAAAGTAAAAGAATGAAATCAAATACTCCCCTGATTCGCTCGGTGGATAATGAAGTAACACGGTTAGATCTTCTTCCAAAGTAATGTTGAAGCTCCATGACTAATGCATCGCCAAAAGCTTGATCCAACAAACATTTCCTTGTCCAAAATAACCTGTTAAACCTGAGAAAACAAACACGAAAACCTGCATAACATCGGCGGGATAAAATCTATATATAAGGATATAATGCTTGTGGAATGATTGTTTTGCAGATTCCTGGAGATTATAAGTTAGAGATTTAATAAAAACTTTTTATGAAAACAAAACTTTCAAAAATTTTCAGAAAATTAAACCTGACGCCGTCAGGTTGTAAAGCCTGACGCCGTCAGATATGATCTGACAGAATTCTCATGTTACGTTTCCGGAAAAATTTTGGAAAAACCTATACCTTACTTCCTGGAAATCCTGCAAAACATCATTATGACTCGATACAAGCATTTGACTCAAACAAATACTAATATGTATGTTAATTTATTATTATTATGATTCATGTTCATTTGTGTTCTAATAAACCGATTTAGATTTCCCTTACACTTAACTTTTGCAAAATACCTTTATATGTAGTTAAGACGAAGTTAAAAACAAGATAAAGCATTTTCACAAATTACTTTTGAACATGAATCAATAAGAATAAAAATTAAACACACATACGGAAATAAATAAAAACAAACAAACAAACAAATAAACACACAAAGCAAATAAAACAAATAACGCTTGGGTTGCCTCCCAAGAAGCGCTTGTTTTTGTTCGAGTCATGAGCCTGACTCTAACCTTATTTAATGGATAAAGGAGAGGTTTTCCCTACACTTAGGATTAAGTGCGGGTGATAGTAGCGATACACACCAGCTCGGTAGGAGTATGCCACGTGAGGAAAGAGTGGTGGATGAATTATATGCTCAAAGGGGTGTGCTCCTTTCATCATAACCTTGCCTAGTTCACTTTGGTCAATGGGTGATTTTGAGTTTCCTCCTAAAAAGGGATCATTTTCTAACAACTTCGAGAGACTCCTAATTGGGAATCCATCTTGACCCAATAGACCCGGTTTAAACCCATAATGTTTCTTGTGATCAATCATGAATGGGTGATGTAGACATGTAAGGTCATTTTTCACTCCTATATTGTCTTCCTCACTACAAGGCTTAATGTATACTACCTTAAACTTAAGACTACCCGGACTATATGTTTTGATGGGTGGATCGGGACCTAATTCAATTCCTAAATTTTCATCCAAGGATGGAAGATTAGGTAACGGTTTTGGTTGAGGCTCCGGCTCATCAAAACTAGGAACTTCCATAGGACTAAAAGAAAGGTTGTGATCACTAAAAGCATTCAAACCTATTTCTTCTAGTTGTGTTTGGTCCAAGGGCTCTACCTCTATTGGGGTTCCTATAGTCTCCTCAACTTCTTCCGGGTAAGTCACGGGCGGTGTATGTGCCTCAAATGATGGTAGGACTTGTGGGGTACTTGGTGGGCTTATGTTACTTACCTCATCATGTGTTTTAGTAGAATCTAACCCTAACATTTTCCCTAGTATCTCAAGTGCTTCTCTAGGCATCTCAACTTCTATATCCGAATCATAAGGATCATCCTCAATATTCTGACTGCTATATTCAAATTGCCCAAAAGATTCATCATGTGTTTCTTGAGATTCAACGTCATCAATCATAAAACCTAGGTCTTTTTGATTAATGTGATCATGTTCGGCTAAATCCTCCATCACATCAAGGTCACCTATGTGTTCATCCTGTATTATGGTAGTGCCTAACCATGACATGCACTTAGGTACCTCAACTCTACCCACCTCATTCCTAAACAAACCTTCCGATTGATTTATCCAAATACCAAATAGGTCTAAGCTTGAATTTTTTGGGTCACATGTTCCACTTCTTTTTTGGGCGAGAATCTCAAAGATTTCCCATGCCTCTTCATCACCATAATCCCACATTTTCCCATCTTCTAGATTTTCAATCTCCTGCTGGGTTTGGCGGTCGATACGAGTGTAAAAGATTTGAAGTGGAAACAATAAGTCAAGACCATGATGAAAGACCTTTTTTAATAAGTATTTGAAACGAGTCCATGTATCGGAAAAAGATTCACCATTATGTCGACGGAACATAAAGATGTCATTTTGGAGTGGAAGGGGTAGATTATGTAGTGGATTCACGTTCTCCATAATGGTGAACGGAAGAGTCACTGGAAATTTCTTTTACGAACAAAGACACAAAGAAAAAGATAGACTAAAGAAAATCCTAGAAAAAGAAAATAAAAATCTCACTAGAAAGGAATCTAGTGAGTAGACCTAATAAAATAAAAATTCAACCTAAACAATAACTATTCCCCGGCAGCGGCGCCAAAAACTTGATGCATGGTTTTGCAACCTTACAACAGGTTTTACCTCTCGAGGGATCTCAAGAGGCTTACAACCCCACCAGGCAGTGTACCTGACCGATGTAGTATAGTGTAGTGGTAAGTACGGGGGATTGATCATTCTCCACAGGGAATAGTGTTCGTTAGGTATGAAAAATTACTCTAATAGGTCTAAGGGTGAGAGAAGATTCTTTTTATGTTTTTATATTTTTATGAAAGCAAGTAAAATCTCGGGTTTGAAAGAGTGGGTGGAATTAGTTGCTAGTCAACTAACCCAAATTACTACGAATGCAAATAAAATAAAATAACAAAAATGAAAATGTTGGTGAAAACTTATGTGGAGGGAAATGTGTTTACTTAGATTTCCTTACTCCCTAACTATCTTTTACCGGTTGATTAGTGTGTATTAGTTGCGTAGATGACGGGTGTATTTCTTAATACCATTCGTGGGGTGGCGTACGTACTTCCCCAACTCTACAAGCTCCTACTTCACTCCTATGTCGAGCCGGCTAGGAAGCTCCTAACATGGGATCACTAGAATTCGCTTGTGCATTAAATACAACCATAAAAACCTTTAGTACGCATTGGTTCATGTTTCTTAAGACGTTCAAGCAAGTTACCGAATAGGAAGTTAGCCAGTTTTCTTAAGCCTAACATAGATAAACAATCATCCAATACAACTAATAACACACTAATAACCAATAATCAATAGCTAGGTTTCATTAGATCTAAGCAAACACAAGATAAATCTAGCCTAGCATGTTAAACAAAAGACAAGAACAAGATAGAATCAAACAACACATAGACATATTGAATGATTAATTGATAACTTATCTTCAATGTAACATGGAAGATCTCAAGGCAAAAAGCCTTGAAAGAGCTGCCAAATTCGTCCTAGGGTTTTCACACACAAAGTTCCCCAATAAGTTCCACACTAATGACAAAGAATTGCAAAACTATATATAGATTTCTAGATCTGACGGCGTCACGTTATGGAGTGTGACGCCGTCACCTCGCCGCTTTTAGGGTTCTCGGATGACCTTCTTGACGCTGTCCCTCTTTAGCTCTCCAAAATCCGTTCTGGCTTATCAAGGCTTGACGCCGTCAGATTATGAACGTGACGCCGTCCCTCTCTAAATTAAGCCGTGACGACCTTGATCATATTAAAGCGTGACGCCGTCAGAATTCCCATGCAATTTTCACTGGCTTATCATGAGTAAATTTCACATCCACCTTTTCTTGCCAAGCCATGACGCCGTCTGGGGAGGATCCTGATGCCGTCAAAGGTAATTTCCAGCATGATTTTGAGACTTTGTCATTTTCTTCACTTTTATGCTCCAAAAACGTCCAAAATGCTTCCTTTTCCAGATTTCTCCTCAAAAGTACCTAAAATGACAAAAGGAACGATTTAGGGCAATATTTGATCAAATAAATACGATTTAGGGCTTAAATGACCCCTTAAAAGCGGTACACTTTTCGCTTCATCACGACCAAACAAATGTGCACTGAATTGAGTCTAGAGCCATGAGATACATTAAAGATCTCTTAGGTACACTTAGTATACACTGGATGTTCAACAAAAGGAACACCAGTTGTAAATTATAAGAGTGTCCTTCGCAGATCTTAGCAATCTACCGAGAACATTCATGAGAGAAACCACAAATGTGATTCTCAGTGATTGAATGGAAATCCTGCCAGGGTCAACATCAAACAGCCCTGACAGCAGGTCACTTCGGTAATCCCTTGAGGGTTACGCTTAGTGTTTTCTCCAAATACGTTCTACAGTCGTGGGGTGATCTCCGGCGACTCACTGAATCGTGGGTGCACTTCGGTGTGTCCGTGTAAGCCCTTTTGGGGGTATCCAATTCAGAACGGCCTGGGTTAGGATTAGAGAAAGTCTTCACACTATGTTGTTGATGATCTCGAAGTCCAAACCTGTAAGTACCGGATGATTTATTGCTAACTGTTTACCTGCAGCGAATCATGAATACCTGGAGTTCCACCATCTTTCCATCATGCTCATATCCTGAAGCAAAGTTCTCACAAAGACTAAGGAATAGCAAAAGTTTAAAGAAATTAAAGAAAAGTCAAAGATCAAGTACGTTAACCTTTCACAAGTCAAAAATCAAGCTTATGAAGAGAGAACTACGTGATATATGAAGAACAAAAGTCAAAGAACATATGAGCATGGTGGAAAAGACATAAAGACACTAGAATTAAAGACCATTGGAGGACGGCAGATCATTACCGTACCATATCATTTCACATCAAGAACGAAGAACAAAGATTCAAATGACATCTGAAGCCAAGAAGCAAAGACGACGTCAAGCAACCTTGATGACCAATACTTAGGGGGGGATTGTTGGGAACATGTTTTGTATTATCAAGTATTGATCATTATGTAATAAGGTTGCTTAGGCCTTTAGGTTTGTTTTATGGCCCAGCCTGTGTAGAAGGCCCATGGGCTGTGTCTTGTTATTTATATTAATTATGTTTTAATTAGGGCTTAGAGCCCACGCCTTGTAAAAACTATAAATACCCCCTCCCATCCAAGGGAGAGGGTTGGTTGATTGAGTGCTAAACATTTCCTTATTGTTGTTAACAATCTTCCACTCTCTAACTCTCTCTAACTTTCTCTCTCTAGATCTAGGATCAATTAGGTAGCTTGTGTGATAATTAGTAGATTCATCAAGTGGTATCATTCGCCTAGGGGTAATTTAGGTTGTTAAAGATTAGATTTAAGTGAAAAATTAAAGAAAATTTGATAAGTTACTGTTCATCCGAGACGTTACTGTTCATTGATCGAGTTTCTACATTTTGATCGAGTTTCATAAGATCTATCGAGTTTCTGTCATTGCTTTCGATTAGAAAGTTTTTGGCTAGAACCTCTTGATTTTCTGGAAGTTGCTCGACTTTCTTAAGTTCCTCGATTTTCTGTAGTTGCTCGACTTTCCTAAGTTGCTCGACTTTCTAAGTTCCTCGATTTTCTGAAGGTTGCTCGACTTTCTTAAGTTCCTCGATTTTCTGAAGGTTGCTCAACTTTCTTAAGTTCCTCGATTTTTCTGAAGGTTGCTCGAGTTTCTTAAGTTCCTCGATTTCTGAAGGTTGCTCGACTTTCTCAAGTTTCCTCGATTTCTGAACGTTGCTCGAGTTTCTCAAGTTGCTCGACTTTCTCAAGTACTCGACTTTCTCAAGTACTCGACTTTCTCAAGTTGCTCAACTTCTTAAGTTCATCGATTTTCTATCAAGGATATCGACTTTTCTTGAATTACTTGAGTTTCTCGAATTTATCAATTTTCTCATACATTATCGACTTTCTTGACTATAAACCGAGTTTTTGATTTTTATCAAGTTCTAAGAATCTTCAGAGTTCTAGTATAAATCCTCCGAGTTTCAACGATTGAAATCTCCGAGTTTCTAGAGTAAAATCCTCAAGTTTCTTCAAGTTCTTCACCGTTCCATTTCTAATCTTCAACAACAACCGTTATTATCCTTTAAAGATCCTACACTACATCCACAAGTTACTTAACGATGTCTCAACCCCATACCAAAAACTATTTCTACAATCAACAACAACAACAGTACGTCAACAACAACCATATTCACAACAGTATCCTCAACAACAATATCAACCACAATATCAACCACAGTATCAACAACAACACATGTTCATGCATCAACATCAATTTCCTCATCAGCAACAAATCCCTCCTCAGCCAATGCAAGTTACCAACCTACTTCCAAGAACCACACTGGTTTAACAAAATGTGCGAGGCTATAAGCAGTCAACAGTCGAGACATGAAGCAGGGTCTTTGGACACTCCACCAATGTTAACACCAGGGAATTATGTGCAGTGGTCTAGTCGTTTTCTCAGATTCATCGAGCTAAGGAAACCTCATGGGAAGTATCTAAAGAAGGTCATCATTGAAGGACCATACCCTGTTCCTACTACAACAGTTCCAGGAGATCCCACTGCTATTCCACCAAGAGAAGCAACTACAACCCCTATTCCTCTAGCTCAACAAACAATGGAACAAGTTCTACAGCAAGAGGCTAATGAGCTAGCTATGTCTTACATACTCCAAGGGATTCCCAATCCTATCTTCAGGAGTATTGATGCCCAAAAGACAGCCAAGGATATGTGGGAGCATGTACATTTGCTTATGGAAGGCACAAAACTAAATCAAGAGGACTTGGAATCTAAGTTGTATATGGAATACACACATTTCATGATCGAACCTGAGGAATCTTTAGAGTCATACTATCATCATTTCACCAACATCATAAATGATCTGGATCGCCACAACATTACCTTACCAAAGATTGCTGTGAACTCTAAGCTTTTGGGATGTCTAGGACCAGATTGGCAAAAGTACGTCACGTTTGTTCGACAAGCCAAAAAGATAAACGACGTTTCTTATGGGTGATTGTATGATTACCTATGATTCGCTGGAATCAATACATATTTTCTCAAAGGATTTACAAAGGAAATCCTGTAAACCCGAGTCGTTTTCCCAACGAAGGAATGAATGGAATTATGTGATCGCGATTTGTTATTGTGTGTGATGAATAGTGAAAATAATGAGATTTTGGGTTTTTACGCTAAAGTATGTGAACATAAACTAAAAACAACTTATGAAGCAAGTAAATCGATCATTTAAAACACATGTAGCTAAAAACGTAAAGAAAAATTAAACACGTGTTTAAACCGGCAAATCCCGAGCCTAAAACGTCAAAACGATGAAATTCTAATCCTAGAAACGCCAAACTAATTTTCCTAAGTTATAATTAATAAAAGAAATTTAAAAAAAAATTATATTTTTCTGATTAATATTTAATTTATTATGAATTAAAAACTGAATTTAAAAGAAAAATAAATTAAAAATATTACACGAAAATGGAAAATTACCAAAAATTACAGGAAAGTCCTAAATGATGTTCTAATCCTAGGAAAAATAAAAGGGAGGTGTCAGCTTATCCAGATAAGCTGATATAAGCTGATAAGGTGAAATACGCAAAAGAAAGGAGAATTGTATTAAATAAATAACTAAGCATACTTATGACAGAAAAAGACCCTAGGACAGTTGGTAACGTGTGTCTTATGTGGCTTTGGTGAAGCTGAGATCCCAGGTTCGAACCTGGTGCACCTCTTTTTGCTGTTTATTTATTTTTTTGATTTTTCAAATTAAAAACTTAATAAGCACTAATAAATAAGCAACATTTATAAAGACCACTATTTTTGAAAAGCTAAATTAAGAACCGAATAAGCTAGGGAAACAGATCAGTAGGTTTATAAAGAAAACAAGCAAAAGGAAATAAGCAATGGACTGTTTAAGCTACTATAAGCTAATTAGGAATTGAAATAAGCTAACTTATGCTAAACTTAATCTAAATGGACTAACTATCTCAGAAAAAGCTACAAGGGACAGCAAATAAGCACTAAACCAACTCAATAAGCAAATGTTGTGGCTGCTGATTGCACAGGGCAATTGCAGCCCAACTGAGGGAACTTTAAGCAACTAAAAAGCTATGATAAGCTACTAAAAAAAATAAAGAAAAATAGGAACAATAAGATGAGCAATCAAACAGTACTAATACTAAATATTAGATTATATGGCTTAAATTGAACAAATGAAAAATGAAAAACAATGGCTGAAATGGACCTTGGTATGCAGACTGTTTCATGGTCTGATGTAGCATTTTAGAGCAGCCGTGAACCAGGGTTCAAGAGACTTAGTCTACCACTGAATTATGACTTAATGGACTGAAGTGGACTCAAAAATACCAAGAGCTATCAAAGATATAGCTTATGGCTATAATAAGCTGTTCATAACAGTAGAGATCCTTTAACCTACAATCTTCACTAGAAAACTATCAAACTAGCTAAATAAGCTCAAATACTCCTACAAGCACCTTAAATAAGCTAAATTAGGGATGATTAAAGTTTCCCCAATGGCATGTGAATAGTACCTCCTCAGTTTGAACCGTTTCACCCAATGACCCAAACAGTCCTTTAGAGTGACTGTTTTGGTTTAAAAGCTACTAACATCTAATTAAATCTCAGACACTGAAACACTAGTGATTACTAACCTAATTAAGCCTAAATGAACACCACAGAGCTCGAAATAAGAACTTAAGTAAGCTGAATAAGCAGGTTGACTTTCTTTGACTTTTTAAACTTTTTAAATTTAAAACATGATTAAACTAAATTAAACTCACAACAAGCTGAAAGTAACTTATATAAGCTTAATAAAACAGAGAAAAGAGCTTTTAACGTTTCAACAACTATTAATTCGAATCACCGAACTGAGATTAAACTTGAATCACAACTAAAACAATACAAGGCTTTTGAAATTAAATTGAGATTGAAATTAAACTTAAAACAATAGGAAATTAAGCTAAACAATAAAGCTTATCTAAATTCGGCTTTAACAACTAAATTACACTACTCCTACTCCTAGCAAAAAACTAACTAATTAACTCCATCTTCTGTGTGAGTAAGAGGTGTTTTATATCTTTCAAAAAGCTCCTCTGGTTCTTCTCAGCTCATCCCAGCCATTGGATTGGCTTCATTCAATCTCAGCCGTCAAATTGGTTTTGGCGGGAAAAATTGGTTAGTGGATTTCCAACGTGGAAGAGAGTTGACTTTGCGCATTGGGGGGGGGGAAGGTGGTTGTGGCAGTGAAAAGAAGGAGACAAGGAGGGGACAAGGTTGTCTGGTTATCTTGTTCTGGGAACATGGTGTCCGGGTATTGGCGGTAAAAAGGAGAAGGGGTTGACTTATTTATTTTTGACCCCGTATTTTATTTATAAGGAAGTGGGATGTGTTTTGTGTTTAAAATGATTGGGCTTGGTGTAGGTTGGGCTGGGTGTAGGATTTGGATTAGGTTTAGTTTTAGGATTAATTAGTTTAGGATTAAATTTGAATTGGTTTTAACTTTGAGGGACCATTTCTGCCAAATCTAGAAAGTTATTCCAAGGGTCAATCTTGACACATAATGATTTTCCAAGGTAGAATTTGTCCTTTTGAACTCAAATATGATCCTCTTTTGAAAATTGCTTCCCCGGTCTCGGCTTTTTGAACTCTTTAAAAATCTCGTGCTCGTTTTGTCATCATTTTTGTTTGTTTTCATCATATCCGTACCTGCACATGCATAAACACAAAAACACAAAATATTTGGCATATTTGGTTAGTTTTTGGTCTATTTGGTCCGTTTTATTAGGTAAAAGGTATGTGTAATTTAACACATACCAACCTAAAACAACACCGATCTGAAGTTGACAAGGACAGAGCTGCACGTGGAGGATTCTCATCAGCACCTACTGTTGGGAATTATATTTTCATGGATTTGATGATCACAGAATAAGAAGAATGAATTATGAAGAATACTGAAATGATAAGCAAAATACGCTAAGTAGATTCTGCTGCTAGGCATAAATCATTCTGCTGCTAGTGCAAACATTCTGCTGCTAGTGCAAATGATACTACTGCTAGTGCAAACATACTACTGCTAGTGCAAACAAACTGCTACTAGTACAAATGAAGCTGCTGCTGATAAGTGAGTCATACTACTGCTGGATAGATAAGGATGAAGAAGATATTATTTGTATATGAGTCACTTGTATACTATGGATAATATCTAGATATTTGATCAGTCAACAAAGTTGTAAACAAAGATACAAGTTGTATCTTAATGACTGACACACGTTAAAGCAAGTAGATGATAAGGCTTATCATACTGTAAAAGATCTTCTTCATACTATAAAAGAAGATCTTACCCCTTAGATAAAAATATGTTTTACAAGTGTTTAGTATGCTTAGAATTTAAACACCAAAGGGTGTCAATATGTAAAACATCAAAAGAGTGTGTGTGGGAACATCAGACAAGGGGTCTGATGTTGTTAGATTTGTTAAGCCTCAAGGTAATCAAGGTTTTCCTTGATCCCTGTTATTGTAGTAGAGTAACCGTGCTATATTTGATCACATAGCATTGGGGCTGAGTTTAATAACAAACGGAGAAATTGGCAAACCTTGTTGTGATAGTATTGTTTCTTTCATTGAATATTCCGCCAATATTATCATCATGCTTTTCATAGTAAATCCTAGATCAAAGGTGTAACAGCCTTGAGCCCATAAACGATCTCGAAACTTGTTTTAGTAGATGCAAGTCGGTTTAAAACGAGTTTCCACAAATGGTATCAGAGCGGGGGCTCTGGATCTAGGAAAAGAAAAGGTTTTAGCTAAAGAAAGAAGAAAAATTCGGATTTGGTTCATATTTTCGTAACTCACTGCAGGGCTGTTTTCAAAAGGCGATAACTCCTTCGTTAACCGTTGGATCGGGCTGAAATTTTTACTGGAGGTTCTTGGTATATCAAGGTAGATTCTCACCAGAGGGATCTTCAATCTGAGCTTTAGGTTGCAAGATATGTATCGTTGAAAACTGCTGCAGAAACAGTTGAGGTATTATCGAATTTTTGGTTTTATTTCAAGAAATACACACACAGGGGAAGAATACACACACAGAGAGTTAGGATGATGTTCTTAAAAGATTAAAGGTTTGTTTATCAAGTTATTATTGGTGAAAAAGACTATTTGTTGCTTATTTGAAGTTGAAGTGGATTTTTTCAAAATTGTGTTTTATCATACCTTTTGAAAGAAGGTAACTTGTTCGTTCGTTCAAGTGACTACAAATTGACAAACACTTAAAGGAGTTACATTGTAGTGCTCACTGTCTCATTGGAGATGAGATTATTGTCAAGAGACTGAGGTCTCCCTATACATCAAAGTTGGGTATACGTTCGAAGTCAGTTTTATTACAAGACATAAGACACAAGGATGGTTTATTCTGTTTCATCATCAAGTTAGTAATGGTTGGTTTTTCTTCATCAATCATAAAAGCCTACAGAATTGGAGATTCAAATGGTTAACATATGGGTTTCAGGGGAAGCTTAATTGTTCAGATGTTTAACCATATATTATATTTGTGCATCACCATAGGGGAAGATTGTTGATTCTTACTTCTGTTGATTAGTATTACTACTGATGGTTTAGATTTTTACTGTCTCAAGTTCATTTTTAGTGCGTAAAACTTAATGGAGGGTAATTTGAAACATTAGAAGGATAGATTGGATGTGTAGTATTAGTTCGTAGTTGTAAAGATCATATTTGTAATATTCTCTATTTGTTGATAATAAAAAGGGGAAGAGATGTGGTGGATAGCATAAATTAAGGGGAAGACAGTATGGTTTCATTCATGGTGAGATTTAGTTATCTCAATTTCTCTACTTCGTCTAGGGAAATTCGTACAAGAATGTGTTTGTTTTGTAATCATCAAATAGGGGAAGATTGTTGGGAATTATATTTTCATGGATTTGATGATCACAGAACAAGAAGAATGAAACATGAAGAATACTGAAATGATAAGCAAAATACACTAAGTAGATTCTGCTGCTAGGCATAAATCATTATGTTGCTAGTGGAAACATTCTGCTGCTAGTGCGAATGATACTACTGCTAGTGCAAACATACTACTGCTAGTGCAAACATACTGCTGCTAGTACAAATGAAGCTGCTGCTGATCAGTGAGTCATACTGCTGCTGGATAGATAAGGATGAAGAAGATATTATTTGTATATGAGTCACTTGTATACTATAGATAATATCTAGATATTTGATCAGTCAACAAAGTTGTAAACAAAGATACAAGTTGTATCTTAATGACTGACACACGTTAAAGCAAGTAGATGACAAGGCTTATCATATTGTAAAAGATCTTCTTCATACTATAAAAGAAGATCTTACCCCTTAGATAAAAATATGTTTTATAAGTGTTTAGTATGTTTAGAATTTAAACACCAAAGGGTGTCAATATGTAAAACATCAAAAGAGTGTGTGTGAGAACATCAGACAAGGGGTCTGATGTTGTTAGATTTGTTAAGCCTCAAGGTAATCAAGGTTTTCCTTGATCCCTGTTATTGTTGTAGAGTAACCGTGCTATATTTGATCACATAGCATTGGGGCTGAGTTTGATAAAAAATGGAGAAATTGGCAAAACCTTGTTGTGATAGTATTGTTTCTTTCATTGAATATTCCGCCAATATTATCATCATGCTTTTCATAGTAAATCCTAGATCAAAGGTGTAACAGCCTTGAGCCCATAAACGATCTCGAAACTTGTTTTAGTAGATACAAGTCGGTTTAAAACGAGTTTTCACAAGAAAGAAGAAAAATTCGGATCTGGTTCGTATTTTCGTAACTCACTGCAGGGCTGTTTTCAAAAGGAGATAACTCCTTCGTTAACCGTTGGATCGGGCTGAAATTTTTACTGGAGGTTCTTGGTATATCAAGGTAGATTCTCACCAGAGGGATCTTCAATCTTAGCCTTAGATTGCAAGATATGCATCATTGAAAACTGCTGCAGAAACAGTTGAGGTATTATTGAATTTTTGGTTTTCTTTCAAGAAATACACACACAGGGGAAGAATACACACACAGAGAGTTAGGATGCTCTTCTTAAAAGATTAAGGGCTTGTTTATCAAGTTATTATTGGTGAAAAAGACTATTTGTTGCTTATTTGAAGTTGAAGTGGAATTTTTTCAAAATTGTGTTTTATCATACCTTTTGAAAGAAGGTAACTTGTTCGTTCATTCAAGTGACTACGAATTGACAAACACTTAAGAGAGTTACGTTGTAGTGCTCAGTGTCTAATTGGAGATGAGTTTATTGTCAAGAGGCTAAGGTCTCCCTATACATCTAAGTTGGGTATACGTTCGAAGTCAGTTTTAGTACAAGACATAAGACACAGGGATGGTTTATTCTATTTCATCATCAAGTTAGTAATGGTTGGTTTTTCTACATCAATCGTACAAGCCTACAGAATTGGAGATTCAAATGGTTAACATATGGGTTTCAGGGGAAGCTTGAATGTTTAGATGTTTAACCATTTATTATATTAGTGCATCACCATAGGGGAAGATTGTTGATTCTTACTTCTGTTGATTAGTATTACTACTGATGGTTTAGATTTTTACTGTCTCAAGTTCATTTTTAGTGCGGAAAACTTAATGGAGGGTAATTTGAAACATTAGAAGGATAGATTAGATGTGTAGTATTAGTTCGTAGTTGTAAAGATCATATTTGTAATATTCTCTATTTGTTGATAACAAAAAGGGGAAGAGATGTGGTGGATAGCATAAATTAAGGGGAAGACAGTATGGTTTCATTCATGGTGAGATTTAGTTATCTCAATTTCTCTACTTCGTCTAGGGAAATTCGTACAAGAATGTGTTTGTTTTGTAATCATCAAATAGGGGAAGATTGTTGGGAATTATATTTTCATAGATTTGATGATCACAGAACCAGAAGAATGAAACATGAAGAATACTGAAATGATAAGCAAAATACGCTAAGTAGATTCTGCTGCTAGGCATAAATCATACTGCTGCTAGTGCAAACATTCTGCTGCTAGTGCAAATGATACTACTGCTAGTGCAAACATACTGCTGCTAGTACAAATGAAGCTGCTGCTGATCAGTGAGTCATACTGCTGCTGGATAGATAAGGATGAAGAAGATATTATTTGTATATGAGTCACTTGTATACTATAGATAATATCTAGATATTTTATCAGTCAACAAAGTTGTAAACAAAGATACAAGTTGTATCTTAATGACTGACACACGTTAAAGCAAGTAGATGACAAGGCTTATCATATTGTAAAAGATCTTCTTCATACTATAAATGATGCGCGTGATGTGTCGTTGCGGTTTAGCAGTATCAATGCCTACTCAATTTTTTAAATTTATATTTAGCCGACTTATCAATAACACACACACTTAACGAGCAGTGTACCCGGTCAGTAAGAATATAATGGTAAGCAGAGTGTCGATCACTAAGAGTGGAACGTATTATCTAGTTATTCTAATCAGTATTTTAATATCCTAAGTTAGTTATACAACCTAATCTAACGCAAGGGGGTTCAGCCTGAGAGACTGGCACAGTTTGGTTATAATTAAATAGAAAACTAAACTAATGAGCACGAATCAGTGATTAGCACACACGTACAAAGATAGATACTCGAGACAATAAGAAGACATGTCCTGATAATTAAATAGCTTGTCACTTGTTTTATTGCTAGTTTTATATGAAGTGTATATAATTAAACCTTTCTCGTTGGCTCTAATCTTATCGGCGAGTAAACCCTTAATGATTACTTATGTCTATCCTACTTTTCTAGAGACGCTAGAATAAATAGGCGAGGAAGGGGCATGGCGACCCAAGCAAGACTCAGCTAGACACAAAGGTTATCAATGCACT
Organism: Artemisia tridentata subsp. tridentata; assembly: GCA_021014915.2. Taxonomy (NCBI): domain Eukaryota; kingdom Viridiplantae; phylum Streptophyta; class Magnoliopsida; order Asterales; family Asteraceae; genus Artemisia; species Artemisia tridentata. The sequence continues at coordinate 268,252,418 of CP139502.1, forward strand.
AATAAAAGTCACCAAAGACATCAACATATAAACTTTAATTAATGGGAATGCAATATTAAGGGGAGTGCATGATCTTCCGTAGTCACATGACACAAGCCCATCAATCCTAATGAATTAAAGCGTACTAAAACAATAAAACAAAACTACTTAATGAATTGAATACATGCAGGACCTTCTTACAGCTCTTGTATCTTTGTTTGAGGTGTGTCTTGTGTTGCTTGGTCGTCTGGATTCGGCTCTAGGGTTATACAAAAGGTCTCTTAAATTCGTCTGACCTTGGGGTATTTATAGTTTCTGTCTGAGGGATCGATGCGGCGCATTGAGTTGATAGATGCGGCGCATTGACTTAACTTCGCGTGGGGTCCAAGATTAATATATTCTAGAATATTCGTACACCGTCTTCAGATGCGGCGTAACTTGATCTTTGTATGCGGCGCATGTACTCTAGCTATCTTGGATTGTAACTGGTGAAATCTTGATAGTGATACGCCGTATGTTAGAATTATATTGCGGCGTATCTGGAGTAGAACGAGCTTTATGTTCTTCTTTGACCAAAGTTTCATGTGCGGCGCATGACAGAATTGCATGCGGCACATTCTTCAAAGTCAGGCAATGGTCTTCGAATTCATCTAAGTTTGATATTGCATCGTATCTGTTGAGTGAGATACGGTGCATCTTCTGGATTACAGTAGACTTTTGACATCTCGCTTGTTTTGCTCCATAATTAGTCCAAAATGGCCAAGTTTCACATAATGCTTGTTTTTATCTGAGAATTACTAATGTAAACATTAATGTATCGATTCTCATATATAATATAATAAAACAAGTCAAATAAATAGGATAAATGATGATAATAAAATGTACTTATTTGAGTTCATCAAATATCCCCCCACTTGAACTTTACTTGTCCCCAAGTAAACCTTAGAATTAATCATATGAAAATGTATCCTAAAAGATATTAGGATTTATTTTTATATTTAAGCACGTATTCGTTTTGTCATAATCACACAACCAAACACTTAACGAAGTAGAAAGCAAAATAATTTTTAATGTAAAACAATTCTAAATCGTTTAGTTGCTTAGTCGTGACGAATATTCTATCATAGGCTTGGCAAGTATATTCATCTCCCCCACTAAAGCCAAGGAGTAACAAGTCTAAAGCGGTAAAAAGGGTTTGTTGGTTAAGGGTTGATCATCTTTTTTAATCTCTATCGATCTCATATTCCTGAAAAGGCGACAAAATTACAAATACATGATCGAATCCACGACCACGATACTTGCAATTGCTCAATTCCTTAACTCGAATGGGCTAAAGATAGGACCAATTAATCTTCACCAATAATATTATATCAAAAAGGGCGACAAAATCATAAATACATAGCCGAACCCACGACTACGATACTTAAGATTGCTCAAATCCCTAATCTCAATAAATCAAAGGTTTGGATGAAGAATGATATAGGGTATGGATAATATTTGGGATACAAATTGGTGTAAAATGAAAAATAAACAAAACAAATAAATTAAAATCCTAAGTGTGGTTAATCACTTTCCCAACCATCCCATGAATAAGACTCATATCATTGAATAACTCACGCTTTAACACTTGAAACACACGCTTTAGGTAGACACGAATTATACTCACCAAAATCTCAATCAAAGAATAACCTTAGCTGGCGTTCCCATAACAGCCAACTCCCATTCAATCCATAAATATAATATACAACAACAAATAGTGGTGATATCTACCACTTAATACAAAACTTTACATAAGTTGGTTAAAACAAACTTCCAACTTTTCCTTTTTCTTTTTCTTTTCTATTGTTTTTTTCGATATTTTTTTTTTTTTTTTTTTTTTTGACATCAACATATATGTGTAAAATTTCACAACTTTTCTATCACTATTTTTCCGGATAATTTTTCCATACTCTTCATACTTTCAGAAATAACTATAATAGTGAAAGTAGCAAACACACGAAAAATAAAATAAAAGTTATACAATATTTACTTTCATACCAATTGCATTGCGCAATTTCCCGACCTAACCAAAGATAATGAATTACGCACGCGAACACAGGTAATGTAAGGAAGCACACTTTGCCTAAAGCAATTAACCACGGATTTTAATCTACAGGGTAGGCTAAGGTGTAAGGGTGTATCGAAACATTATAACAAAGGTGTAAGAAACGAAAGGAATGGCTCTGAGGGTTTTTCTAGGGGTATCTTACTCTAAAAGTGAGAGTAAGCAAAGGGTTTATACGGGGGTTAACTAACCAGTGTAGTTAGTTAATATCACATAACATATAAAGGCTATTTGGGTGTAATCCTAGAAATTTACCAATTTAGAAAAGTCACTCCAATTATATAGATAATACTCATTATGGTGGTCTCGAATAGTATACAAGCCAAGTTCTAAAGTTTACAAGTCTCCGGCACACTAAAGTTTTAATATTTTTGAAAGAATAGAGTTATGTGTGCGGTTATGTAATTTAGACTTTAAACAAAAACATGCTAAAAAAATTTTAAATTTTGATATATTAAGCGCATTTTAAGCATATTTTGAAAAAGTTTAGGACAAGTAAGTGTTCTAATTCTCCATCCCCCCACTTAAGTTAAACAACGTCCTCGTTGTTTGTGTCAAAGGTTAAAAACTGGAAAATAAAAGAATTAGAACAGAAAAACTCCCCTGAGATTTGCTCGGTATGATCCTCCTTTATTCGTATAAGTGCAAAAATCAACTTTCTTGTGGATGAGAACGTTTAAGCTTCATAAATGATGTATCCACAAAAATGCAGGAATCTATAATACCATTTAGACTTTAACACACCTGAGTTAAGAAGGTTCAAACTTGCATAATACATTAGTAGTTAGTAAAAATAATACCTAAAAAAAATTAAACTGTAAATCATCAGGTCAGTCGATACGCCGTATCTTATGGAAGAAGATACGCCGTATCGAGCCTGGAATAAGTACGAAATAAAATAAAATAAAGGATAGGATGCGTCGCATCTGTTTCACTAAATGCGGCGCATGTAGTTACCAAACAGACTGTTAACAGTCTGTTGTAAAATTGGCACGTTTCACGGTTTACCTCTCGGGTTATCTCGTTCACTCATGCTGAACTTAATGCCAGTCTCCATCAAACATAATAAGAAACATAAACTGAAACATTAAATAAACACATGATAATAGTATTTAGTACAATCCCAAAAGAGTAAAAATGTACGAGGAACGATGTCTATAAATTCAAAAACATGAAATCAAGGATGTGGTGAGTCGTCTCCTTCAGCCGAGCGAGTCTCTGAGGTGCTAGCATCATCGGTCCTAGGTCGGACTCTGCGTGTGCCATGTGAAGGGAGCCGGGAGTATCTGATCATGCCTCTAACGTAAGTACCATCTGGGCGAGTATGGTTCGTGCCCTGATGCTCCAGAATCTGACTCACACTCCCAACTAGCCAACCTATATCCCTCCTGACTACAGCAACGTCAGCCCTCATACCGTCAACTATACCCCTCAAAGCTCTCACCTCCTCCTCAGCTCGCTCTACTCTCTGACCGACAGTACGTACAACTGGTGGCGGGGGTACCTGTGGCTCCTCCTGAGCTGGAGCAGCAGTTGGAGCTCCCTGGGGATCTCCCTGCTCCGGCTCTACCTCTACTGGTCTAACGGGACCCAATGCTACCCAATAGCATCCCCCCATGATCATCTCACAAATCCCTAACCTAACCAGATAATCCTGACCAATAACCGGAAAACTGGTCACCTCAATCTCTAAACCAGCAGGGATCTCATCACCAATCACACCAAAATGTCAGGCCAATCTAGACACAAAATGTCCCCCGGTCATCTGGCTCCTCCTGTCTCTCCCTAAAGCGCCTCTATGAAGGAAATGTGCCAAAAAGTGAGGGATGTTCACCACCAATCCCTCATCCATGCTCCTGAGAAGGAAGAGATCAAGAGTGGTCACCTTCTCAGGTGACTGACCTCTCCCAGCAATGGTCAACGCAATCATCCGGTGGCACAATCTCCTCAAAGGCTCTCTGATGAGTGTGTAGGATGGGGTGGTAGTGGTGGAATCACCCCTAGAGGATATCCTCTCCCAGTAATCACCGAGCAACATCCTATCTGGAACTACCCGTAAGCTCTCAGTCCAGTATCTAGCAAACCCAGTAGATCCTATCTCCTCCTCAGTATGTAATCCCATGGCCAAAATGAACTGCTGCATCGACATCTGCCTGTGTACCCCACCTAACCTAAACACCAGAGCATCAGCTGTATCTAACTCCACATCAGTCTCCCTGTAATAAACCGTACTAAAGAACTCTAGCATGAGCTCCTTAATCAGAGGCTCATCAATACAAAACAACCTCTCCCATGCATACGATCTAAACACAACATCGTCATCCTCATTCCTCACCACCATCTCTAACCTATCACGAAGACTACCAGCAGCATTCCCTCCGTTAATCATACCAACACCCTCAAAATCCAAAACCGAAACCCTAAAGATTTTCCTAAAGAAAATCGCCCTTAGTCTCCTTTCATAGTCAGCCTCAGTTTCTGGTGTAAGTCCCATGGTTTCAAAACGGAGCCACAAATGCCTGCGTTCAACAAAAGGTAATGCCATCTGAAATAAATTTTAAGGTTAGAGAACAGTTCTGAAATATGGTCGATACGGCGCATTTGATGAAGCAATGCGGCGTATCTTAGTTGCACAAAATAAAAGAGATGCGGAGCACGCAATAACAATTACTAATACGGCGTATCCAATAAATAAAATACGGCGTATGGAGGATGTGTCGTATCTAAATTACGTAATACGTCGCAACAATAGTGGAAATATTTAAATTAAAAATAGGTTGTTACGCCGAATCAAGTAACTTAGATGCGCCGCATCTAGCAATGTATCAGTATAAAAGAAAGGGGGTCAGGCACGTTTTCCAAGAATCCGGCCCCGTGACGTAAACTCCCACTCAACATCACGGTTCCATTTACCCATATATCAAAATCTAAAAGTTCCTTTTACCACAACGATTTCATTTTCCCTCCAAAATTCAAAAACAATCTCCCCGAACCCTAATTTTTATTCAAATCAAATCGGTTTGAAATTCAATGATCTATCCAAAATTAATATTGGGGAAATCATCTAGTCCAAGTTCTAATCAAATCCCCTAAATTTTCCATCAAAATCGATATATTGCATAAACCCTAATTTTTAAATTTAAACAAAGTTAAATAGGATTATTACCTTATATCACGCTTAGGATTCGGTCAAGAACTCAGATTAAAGGGTTTGATTCGAGACAAGTGGTGTGCATTTTTTTTAACTGTGTGTAAATTTTGGGTAAAAAGTAAAAATCCGGCGCATCTCTTTCATATTTATAGGGCAAATACGATGCGCCGTATCGCATAATTATCATGCGCCATATTTATCTAAATTCGTTGACTGGTCAATAAGTGTTAATTAGTCAGAGATACGGCGCTTAGAATACTAAGATCCGTCGTATTGTTGTGCCAGTGAACAAAATTTAAATAGGGAACGTACCTTGGCCTCCGCAACACATTTCCTTATACATCAAATTGGGGTAAAACGGTATACCATATGATATATATAAATTCAAGATAAGAGCAATAGGCATATCCGTTTTATTAATGATTATAATCTTATTGTTTAGTGGATAATGATTTATTCCAAGGTTAGGAGCAAATATCGTTTTAAGCTTACAAAATTGAGATTATAATTTGAACCTGATGTATTACATAGATCAATTTCTGAAGAACTCTTACGAAAATCACAACTTTCGTTGTGGAATTCGGCATTTTTGCATTTAGGTAATTTATAAGAAGAGAGGTTTATATCAGTGTTTAGCATGCAATTTTCACTTTTTAGTAACTTGTTTCTTAAAAATTTTCTTTTCAGACATGAACATGTAATAATTAGATTAAAGTAAAATAAATTTTCTTTTATCGTCAAATATTCGGGAGAGATTTCGTAGAGAACTCTCCTTAAGGCTAGGTGAATTATTGTAAAGGATACCTGGAATTCTATTTCAATAATTTAAGATACTCAATGTTACCAGTACTGAGTTTTCCTCTACTCTTGTCATCTTATTACAACCTTCCAGTCATCGAAGGTTTGATCACTCCAGCTAGCATCTCTTGGTTAGGTTCAGAATGTAATCTTCCATAGTGATGCTTAAGCCATCATTTATTCTGAAAGTAAACCAACTTGTGCACGAGAGTAGTGAAACGATCAAAGTGAATATCAAAAATCAATTATATTTATTAAATTAAATGCGTCGTATTAACAAAAGCTAATGCGCCGTATTTTCGTTACGTTTCAAAATACAAGATTTTTGATTTAGTAGATGCGCCGTATCGATAAAGATCGATGCGTCGCTTCTGTTTAATAATTCGAAAAACTGTTTTTAATTTAAATAGAAAATACGCCGTATCTGTTAGAAAATTTTCTTATTAAAAACAGAATACGCCGTATCTTGGGGAAAGATGCGTCGTACTCGAATTTATTAAACGCGTTGTATTTTATAAAAATTAAACGCAATACGCCGTATCTGTGAAAACAGATGCGCCGTATCGTTTGTATCAGCACAATACAACGACAGCAGAATGCAGAAAAATACAGAAAAAAGAAAAACAAAAATAAAAACAAACAAAAAGAAACAAAAATTACAGAAAACAAAAACACACAAAAACAGTAAATATGCAAATTATACAATGAATGCAATCTATCTAATATACAACAGGGTTAGTGGTTAGAATCTAAAAAAAAACTAAAAAGAAAAACCTAATTAAAATACTTAATCAAATTAACAGATAATAACAATTCACTCCCCGGAAACGGCGCCAAAAACTTGATGCGCGTGATGTGTCGTTGCGGTTTAGCAGTATTAATGCCTACTCAAGTTTTAAATTTATATTTAGCCAACTTATCAATAACCCACACACTTAACGAGCAGTGTACCCGGTCAGTATGAATATAATGGTAAGCAGAGTGTCGATCACTAAGAGTGGAACGTATTATCTAGTTATTCTAATCAGTATTTTAATATCCTAAGTTAGTTATACAACCTAATCTAATGCAAGGGGGTTCAGCCTGAGAGACTGGCACAATTTGGTTATAATTAAATAGAAAACTAAACTAATGAGCACGAATCAGCGATTAGCACACACGTACACAGATAGATACTCGAGACAATAAGAAGACCTATCCTGATAATTAAATAGCTTGTCACTTGTTCTATTGCTAGTTTTATATGAAGTGTATACAATTAAACCTTTCTCGTTGGCTCTAATCTTATCGGCGAGTAAACCCTTAATGATTACTTATGTCTATCCTACTTTTCTAGAGACGCTAGAATAAATAGGCGAGGAAGGGGCATGGCGACCCAAGCAAGACTCAGCTAGACACAGAGGTTATCAATGCACTAATAAAAGTCACCAAAGACATCAACATATAAACTTTAATTAATGGGAAAGCAATATTAAGGGGAGTGCATGATCTTCCGTAGTCACATGACACAAGCCCATCAATCCTGATGAATTAAAGCGTACTAAAACAATAAAACAAAACTACTTAATGAATTGAATACATGCAGGACCTTCTTACAGCTCTTGTATCATTGTTTGAGGTGTGTCTTGTGTTGCTTGGTCGTCTGGATTCGGCTCTAGGGTTATACAAAAGGTCTCTTAAATTCGTCTGACCTTGGGGTATTTATAGTTTCTGTCTGAGGGATCGATGCGGCGCATTGAGTTGATAGATGCGGCGCATTGACTTAACTTCACGTGGGGTCCAAGATTAGTATATTCTGGAATATTCGTACACCGTCTTCAGATGCGGCGTAACTTGATCTTTGTATGCGGCGCATGTACTCTAGCTGTCTTGGATTGTAACTGGTTAAATCTTGATAGTGATACGCCGTATGTTAGAAGTATATTGCGGCGTATCTGGAGTAGAACGAGCTTGATCTTCTTCTTTGACCAAAGTTTCATATGCGGCGCATGACAGAATTGCATGCGGCGCATTCTTCAAAGTCAGGCAATGGTCTTCGAATTCATCTAAGTATGATATTGCATCGTATCTGTTGAGTGAGATACGGCGCATCTTTTGGATTTCAGTAGACTTTTGACATCTCGCTTGCTTTGCTCCATAATTAGTCCTAAATCGCCAAGTTTCACATAATGCTTGTTTTTACCTGAGAATTACTAAAGTACACATTAATGTATCGATTCTCATATATAATATAATAAAACAAGTCAAATAAATAGGATAAATGATGATAATAAAATGTACTTATTTTTGTTCATCAATCTTCTTCATACTATAAAAGAAGATCTTACCCCTTAGATAAAAATATGTTTTACAAGTGTTTAGTATGCTTAGAATTTAAACACCAAAGGGTGTCAATATGTAAAACATCAAAAGAGTGTGTGTGGGAACATCAGACAAGGGGTCTGATGTTGTTAGATTTGTTAAGCCTCAAGGTAATCAAGGTTTTCCTTGATCCCTGTTATTGTAGTAGAGTAAACGTGCTATTTTTGATCACATAGCATTGGGGCTGAGTTTAATAACAAACGGAGAAATTGGCAAACCTTGTTGTGATAGTATTGTTTCTTCCATTGAATATTCCGCCAATATTATCATCATACTTTTCATAGTAAATCCTAGATCAAAGGTGTAACAGCCTTGAGCCCATAAACGATCTCGAAACTTGTTTTAGTAGATGCAAGTCGGTTTAAAACGAGTTTTCACACCAAGCTCAAATTCACTTGCTCTAATAGCTCAGTCTCACTTTGCAACACCTAATCAGGATTTTGTTCAACCATCACCACCTCATTCGGGTTTTGCACCACAACATTCAAACCAACTTGTCCCATACGAAGCACCTTCACACACTCTGATAATCAACTCATCTCATACAAGAACACTGACTATAGTATGTACTCCAATGTGGGCAATGATGAAGATGATGCCTTTAACTCTCTGAATGAAGGATTTGCATTGATCGCTCGTGCCTTTAGCAAATTCTCCAACAAGTCAAACAATCGTTTGAGATCTTCGTCAAATACAAGGAATGAAGCAGTAGTCAATGATGGAAGGGCTGAAATTCAGAATAGGTCTTCAGGGAGATTTGGTTCAGGAAACTACATGGGGAATTCTGGTGGTCAAAGGTTCAATTCTGGAGGATAGAGGTATAATGTAGCTGGGGTTAGTAGAAACAACATGGGAAATGCACAAAGGAGGACTCAGATTGCTGGAACAGAAAAGAGAGGAATTGCAAACACATCAATTACTTGCTATAATTGTGGTGGGACTGGTCACATAGCTAATGCATGCCCCAAGCCGAGGACAATGGGCAGTGCTTATCATAAGGAAGCTCTTCTCCTAGCATTGAAAGATGAAATGGCCAGTGGTACTTTGACATAGAAGGAGTAGAGTTTTATGGCCAATGCATACTCTGATGACGAAATGGAGGATCTGGAGGCTAATATTGCAGTCATGTTAATGGCCAACATGCAGGATATGAATATGAGTGAGATAGGCCCGGTCTATGATACCGACGGCTTATCTCAGGTACATGAATCAGAATGTCTTATTCATGAGATTGCATCACCCTCTGCATCTTCATCTGCACAAGAAAATATTGGTCAACATGACTCATCATTTTCATCTCAAGATGATAATCAAATAAACACTGTTGTCACATTTGATGATGATCAAATTGACACCGTTGTTTCATTTGATGATCCTTTTGATGATGACAATCATGATCACATTGAAAAAAATGATTTTGTGCATGATACAGATCCAGAGCTTATGAACCTGCTGTTGACCACCCAAACACAATTAGATGCTCAAAAGTCATAAATTGATAAATGCAATGATATAAATCGGGACTTAAAAGCAAAAATTGCACTGTTAACAAAGGATCTTGAGTGCTACAAAATGCAACTTTCAAATTATGAAAATCAAGAAAAACGTAAGAAAAGCTTTGAGATTGCATTCCAACAATCATACGTTCAGGTAAAAGATTTAGAACATCAAGTTCATGAGTTAACTGTTTCTAAAAAGGATTTGATTTCTCAAAAAGAACAAGAGCAATTCGAATTTCAAAAGCAAATTGACATATTAAACTCTGAGCTTTCCAAAACTAAATCAGGGTCTTCAAACTGTCAAAATGATCTTATTGAAGAAAAAAAAAACCACAAGGAAACGTGTTAACTCATATCTTGAGGAGATTGTTGCGTTGGAATCCAAGCTCAAAGAATTTCAAAACGTTGTGTATAAAACAGGTGATTTTGTAACTACAATTCAAAAACTAACTGTGAAACCAAATCCTAAAGGATACGGATTTGCAATTGGAAATGATCAACCACGTTTTTTACAAAAGGAACTCAAGGAAAATCCTAAGTTGTACAGTGCAGAATACTTGTTTGATGAAACTTTCCAGCGTGTTGTTGTGTATGATACTGCGGAAGAATAGGAACATGAGGACGAGAGTCGATCTAAATTGAGTTGTGTCTATTATAACAAACCATATGATTATTCACGAACACCTCATATTAGTAAAACTTTTGTGCCTCAAAGAGATATATCAGAACAACCTTTGTCTTTAACTGGAATAAATGTTTCTTCTGAAGTTGGTCTAGTAACCACTGTCGCACAAGTCAATGGACCTTTACCAAATCAAGGTGAAAATGCAAAAATGCCAAAACAATGTCATATCCTAAGTGACTTGATTATTTTTAAGTACGATTTTTACCAAAGAAATACTTGTGAAAATATTCCCCCGGGTCGTTCTCCCAACGAAGGTTTGACGGCGTTTAAGTCGATTCGGAGTCGTGAAAATGTGAAGTGAATAATTGAACGTGAAAGTTTATTTTGGTATTGTAAAAATATGGAAAATTAAAATCAACAATCTACGCTATTAAAATAAATGCACACAATAAGAAATCAAATAACGCAAATCCCTTGCTATTCCCGAGACTTTTAAAACTAATAGTGAAGAAATAAACCTAAAGTGCAAAGCTAAAAACTCAAGGGACTGAAAATGGAATTTATTAAAACTGATTTTATAAAAGAAAATAAAGAAAACAAAAGTTTGTAAAAGTTTAGGGACTAAAAGTGTAAAAACTGAAACTATTATAGACTTAATAAAAGACAGGGACTAAATTTGCCAATTAACAAACTGTTTTATAACTAAAAACTTCCTAGGCCCGATTTTAACTCAAACAGAAAGTCTAGGGACCATTTTCTTTTCTTTTCTTTTTATATTATTTAAAAATACTTTAAACTAAGAAAATGCATATAAAATAGCAAAACAACTCAAATAAATCTGGGATTTTTTTTTGTAAATTCTAAAAACTAATCTACTTTTTAAGAAAAATAGCAGCTAGTACCAGATAAGCAGAAATAAGCAGATTGGGCTTATTGAGAATAAGCCAAAAAGCAAATTATAAGCAAATAAGCAAATCTCAGTACCAAAAGTTCAGGAATCATAAAGAAGCAGCAAATAAGCAAAATGACACTAAAATAAGCAGTTATAGAAAAGCCAATAAGCAGAAAAGCACAAAAGCTGCAGCAGACATTAAACAGAAATTGCAGCCCTAACACCCTACTTTCTAGCTACTTAATAAGCATCTAAAAAGCTAATTTTTGGAACTGTAAGGGGGCAAAAGCAAGAATACCCAGGATACAATAGAAAAACACTAAAAGTCCTAAATTTCAAACACCATTCGAACTCCAATTTGGCCTTAGTTCAGCAGCTTAAACTCAGAAACCTACTCAAAATTTACTGTGACAGCAGTTCAAAATTTTCGGCGCAAAACTTCTTCTAATTCCTAACCAGTCCAAACCAGCCCCTTGCATACTTACTTAAACAATTGAGAACAACTTAAAAATGCAAAAGCTAAGCTCCAAATAAGCTCAGCTTATGCTGAGCTTGATCTAGATAGATTATGTTTTCTAAAATCCACCAAAAGGGCCAAAATCTAATAGAGAGCTATGAAGCCTTAAACACCTACTAATTCAAGTCTATTATACTTCAACTCAGTTTGATCTAGTTTTATACATATGCAATAGAACAGTTATAAACCAGGAATGAATTTTGCCAAACACTACTTATCATATGAGCTTTTGCAATGTTACACTATACTACCCTGATCTGACTATTTTATTTAAAACTATTGTATTGTAAAGCTAAAATGAATGCAACAAGCAAGAAACAAGAACAATTAAACTACCAAAAAAACTGAAATCTAATAGGCCTTAAATAAGCTAGAAAAGAGTCTGTTGGAACTTACAAGCTTTCCTGCTTATTCTGAAATGATCCACTCTCACAAAATAAAACCCAGGCTTATAAATAAGCCAATAATAATACCCCAATTCAGCTTATACCACCAGCTTAATCCAACAGCTTATTATCTCCACAGCTGATTTAACTGCTTCTTTGACTTTTTGACTTTTGGACTTTTAGCTAATATATGGAATTTAAGCTAACACTGAAATGTAATGAACTCATAAACAGCAAATATCACTAACAATATCAGAAATGTTAAAATAAGTACTTACAAGAAATATAAGCTGAGGAACAGTGGAATAGACCAAAATTTGATTTAAATTGAAACTGAGAAACTTAGTACAACTGATGAAAACTGAAAATGAAAGTACAATAAGCAGTACTGAAAAGCTAAAATAAGCCAGAAACAATCTAAACTAAATTAATCCTACTCCTAATCCTCGTTATCTAACCTACTAACTACTACTCCCTACTGACTAACAGACTCAAATCGTGAGAATGAGGAGGCTATTTATAGCCTTACATAGAACCTTCCAGGGTATCCCAGCAAGCAATCCAAGCCCTTCGATCATCTTTTGCATCATCAAATCATTCTTGACCCTTAGATCACATTTAGTGAGGTGTTCGAGCCAATGGAGGGCTGCCACGTAGCCATTCATGCGCTTCTGCCCATCCTGACACCTCAGATATCTTCTAGAAGCTCGATGATTAGACGCAATTGCCCTTAATCGCTGTTATTTCGTACGGTAATTGAACTAGGGTTCTTGCTACAGTAATTCTGGGTGAAAAAGGGAAAAAATGGGGTGCGGTTTCTGTGTGGGTTTATTATAATTATTTGACTGAGGTGTTTTTATTATTTTGACCGGATTTAGTGTAGAGTGGGTCGGGTTAGGTAATATTAGGTTATCCGGGTTATCTAAATGGTGGATGGTGGGCTCGGGTCTGGATCGTGGGTTTAATTTTAAAAGGAATAGTTGGGCTTTGTGGATTTGTTTGTTTGTGGATTGGATTTGTAATAAATCCGGGTAAGGCTTGTTGTAGATTTAAGATTTGGTGATTAAAAGATATAAGGACCAAATGTGTATTTTTCTGAAATCAAGGGACTTTTCCTGCCATTTTCTCGAAGTTGATCTAAGGGTTGTTTCTGACTTTTGACCAAACATAGCATTCCCGGCTTCGGCTTTGACACTCTCCCAAATCTCGTGCTTATTTCCCGGCTATTTCTTTATTTTTGTCCTTTTCTTCGATATCCGTGCCTGCATATGTAAAAACACAAAAACACAATATATTTGGCATAATTGGTCGGGTTTTTGGTCTTTTTGGGTCCGGTTTTGGTCGAGAAATGGTATGTGTTTAAGCACATACCAAAATTCCCCCAGACTAAGCTATTGCAATGTCCTCATGCAATGTTATAAAAACATGTTTTTGAAACCAAAAATTTCCAATCTCTTTTTACTAACTTTGAGAAGTAGCAAAATTTTCAAAAGAGATCAAGAAATCCAAAGTTCTAAAAAACTCCCCGATTTTCCTTTTTATTCTATTTTTGTATTTTTCTCATTATTCATGTGACGGCTTTGTTGACAATCATTATCTGACGATAACTTTTAGGGTCTTCGAGCAGGAAACACGACTCATAAAGAAGTGACCATACGGATAAAATTCGTCGTCCCCGATTTTTCACAAGTCCCCAAACTAAGCTTAAAAACGAAATCATTGTCATTTACAAGTTAGATTGCCAACACTACTCAGAAAGCTAATTGTGGACTCCTTGTTCCCAAATTCCTATTTTCCTCTATTTATTTTATTTTTTGTGAGAAATGAATTTCTTCGAATTCTCGTTTCGATAATTTTTTAAGCCGATAAAGATACCTTAGTTTAGACGCTAAGTAGTTTTCAAACCTTCCCTCGAAAACCGTTGCATACAAAAATGAGGTCTACATCAAGGTCTCTGATTTAACACGATTTTGAGGATATCCCTTTTATTTGCGACCGAAACAACTCATCTACGAGTCCAGAGACAGAAGCCTTTATTAGGACACCCCCGGAGTCGAAATTTGGCATTTTTTAACATTATTAAGCACATATTATTAATCCTTGGCCTTTTATAACAATCACAACATCGGTTGCGAACCGGCAAGATGTGATAGTCTATTATGACCTTGGAATTTTTCCTCTGCCTTTATTAGAAGTCTACAACATCGGCTGCGAACCGGCAAGATGCAGAAAACTTTTTATGGCTTTGGATTATTATTATATATTATTCATTATATATTTTGCCAAATTCCGAGTCCTACGGCTTTTATAACAATCCCAACATCGGTTGTGAGCCGGCAAGATGGAATAGTCTATTACACCGTAACACTGACAGTACCTTGATGTGTACCCAACTTCCATAAGCAAGGATTCTCTTAAGAAGGATTAAAAACTAAATTTCGCCAAAACTAAAATAGCTTTAATTATTCCTAGATTTCTATTTTTGAGTGAAACAAGCTTATGGGAACAAAAAGCCACAAGTAACTTCGATGAGCTCTAAAGAGATCCAACTACTCCACGTTTAGCAATCTAACTTATAAACAACTCTATCATTTCTCGTTCTTCGCAAATTTAAAATCTTAAATAATAAGATCCGCGAATGCTTAGCCTTATAATCAAGCCATGCATATATAAAGTCGAATACGGGAACTTGCAAACTCTTAAAAAGAATTCGCGTTTTCTAGCTCCTTGTGTAAAAGACTAGCACGAGCTTATAGATTATAAAGGGTTAAGGGGACAAGCTAGGGCTCAACACGCCCGGTCAAGTCAGAATTTTATTCCTACTCTCTCCAGCGGAAAATCAACAAAAATGTCAAAATTTATTATATTTTTGCAAAAATTTTAAATTTTTCTCATTTTTTTGGATTTTTTCAATTTTTGGAGGAAAAACGGGGTTGCATGAGAAAACGGCAAAAATGCAAGGCAAAAATCAAATCTACAGATTACCCCCCCAGACTAAAACGAGACATTGTCCTCAATGTCTTAAAGGTAAGGGTTCTCCTACATAAATCTAAGGCAGTTTATTAATTATGCCAAAAGATAGATGTAAAACGATAAGATTAAGGATATCGGATGAGCAACGAATGATGAAACTCGAGTAGCGTGAAGAAAACTACGAGCACGAGAGTCTTCATCATCGGGCATTCCTGGACACATCACAGAAAACACGAAACACAAGATATGGAAGAGGAAGCCCTCCTCACTCACTTTATTAGAAAATAGATAAGAAGATAGATGGATAAGCATGGGGTGCCTCCCACGAAGCGCTTGTTTTTGTTAACCGAGTCACGTGAGCTTGACTCGACCCCGAATTTAATTGTCCTTGGGGGAGCAAGAGGAATGGACACCCGGCACGAAGAACGGAGATGCCGGGGTCGAAGACGGTATCCTCACTCCCGGAGGAGTGGAAAGATGGAGAAATGAGGGGATAAGAAAATAAAGGGTGAAACACTCGGATGGTGAAAGCATAAACATCATTGGAATCACGGGTGGGTTGGGTGGGTAAAATATCAAGCACGGGATCATCAATATCATAAGTCTCGTCCACCACTCCATCAATTACTTCATTCACACCGGATCCAAGATCTACATCCGGTGGTTTCGCGGGTGGACGAGAAGACAGTAAATTAAAGATAAATGAATCAGCCTCAGAAAATAAATCATCATCATTAATTTCTTCAATAAGTACGTTTCTTTGAAAACCATTCTCGCCATTCTCAATACCCGATGGTATCGAGTCATCCGAAGCAAGAAATCGATCGACATCCTCTAAAAGAGGATCACGTGACGGATTATCAGAAATATTGCTCAAATTAAGTTCGGAATCGATCTCAAAGTCAAAACGCTCATAATCCGGAAGAGAAATATCAGCATGAATAGTGGGACTGCTACTACTCTTCTCTTCAAATCGAAAAGTTTCAAGCTCGGGTAAGAAGTCACTATCCATAACGGGGATAGGAAATGAAGAAGTCGGAGGATCATGTAATGCCTCGATCTTAGAAATGAGAAGATAAATTGTAGATAATTTCTCACGAAGAGCTTCATCTTGGATTTCCGTGTCAATATCTTCTTCATTCTCTTCTTCTAAGCTGACGAACTCAGAAGGTAACTCCTCCACATAATCGATGTCTCCACAAGATAACGAATCGTCATTGTCGGAATCGGAGTACATCTCATCATCGTTCTTCTCAACATGAATTTCATCACACGGCTCATCATTCGTATCAACGAGATTATCAAAACGATCATTTTCAACAAATTCACAATCACCGGTAGAATTTTCCCCGGACTCACTTTGGATTGGGACGAGGTTCTCAACACTAGACTTTTGGAATTCGTCCGATTCCGTTGCCGGAATAGTGTTTAGATGCTCGTCCCCCATTTTTAGAGAGTCCTTGGGTTCTTGGATAGAAAAGACGGGTGCAATTGCAGGGAAAACGTTTAACGAAACAAGTATCTCCTCGTCAGCACAGTCTTGTAAGGCCTTCCGAAAATTAGCCTCTTTTTCCTCGGCAAGTAATTCTTCTATAGACTTCTCATGAGGATCGGGAGTAGAAGTAAAGTGTTTAACCACCAATTTCTTAACTTCTTGGAAGTCTTCCCAAATTCTTTCAATTTCGCGCATTCTATCTTGATTTAGACAATTGCCGGGATTTTGTGGGGGTTGGTTAAAACCATGAGAATCGTAACACGAATTTGGCTCATAATGAAAATTTACAAACGATCCCCCACAATGTTCAAAATTTGATGAATGATCATTGAAATATGATTCTTGCTCATAAGAGTTTTGAGAAGGAGGATTGAAATCATTTTGAGGATAATTATCAAAGCTCGTATCGTAAGCGTAAGATGTTTCAACACTCGGGACGTAGCACATACAATTGGTATATCCACATTGATTACAAAAACGTTGTCCACAAGGTACTCCTTCTTCGGAGGGATTTCCACAATTAAAACAAGTGAACGGAGGCGGCGGTGGAGGGTAATCGGGCACGTTTGAAAGATTGTTGAACGAATTTTGAACATACGTGGGAGAATTACAAAACCAACAAACTCCATCACGAATATTACTACCACATTGCTCGCACGTACACCAAACACACAACCCTCCGAAGAAGGGTTCTCCACACTTAAAACAAATAGGATCCATAAGAATTAAACATAAGAGGGTGTGAGAAGAAGAATCAAACTTTAGAGGGTAAGAAGATCAAGAATCAAACGGTATAGAGGGTAAAAGAAGAGAATCAAACATGAAGAGGATAACGGAGATTCTTTTTGGTTTTTCAAACATAAAAACAAAAATCAAATTGAAAAAGAAAATATTTTTGGGTTTTTATATTTAATAAAAAATTAGATTTATTATCTTTTTGGTGATCGTTAATCAACCGTACTTGTTTCTTTCAAAACTACGCGCAGCGTGGCGGGAGAGAAGAATGGATCTCTCTTCGGTCTGCAATTTAATGTCAAGACCTCCTTAAACCCCGTAATTAGGTTGTAGTAAAGAAATAATCCAAGAAACGTTTAATTTTCCGATCTCTTTTGTTGTTATTTCGGAATGGTTTACAACCGCCCTCCTTCAACGGAAGACCGAGGATGTTTATTAATGTGTGAAAACACTTTAGGAAAAGTGTTTTTTATTTATTTATTTTCTTTTTGTATTTTTATTTTTTATAAAACGATAACTTCCGAGGAAGGATCTTCAAAACACAAAATACGATATGAATCAACGACAACGTTTCAAGCCTTCCCCGGCAGCGGCGCCATTTTTGATTTGATTATTTTTAAGTACGATTTTTACCAAAGAAATACTTGTGAAAATATTCCCCCGGGTCGTTCTCCCAACGAAGGTTTGACGGCGTTTAAGTCGATTCGGAGTCGTGAAAATGTGAAGTGAATAATTGAACGTGAAAGTTTATTTTGGTATTGTAAAAATATGGAAAATTAAAATCAACAATCTACGCTATTAAAATAAATGCACACAATAAGAAATCAAATAACGCAAATCCCGGGCTATTCCCGAGACTTTTAAAACTAATAGTGAAGAAATAAACCTAAAGTGCAAAGCTAAAAACTCAAGGGACTGAAAATGGAATTTATTAAAACTGATTTTATAAAAGAAAATAAAGAAAACAAAAGTTTGTAAAAGTTTAGGGACTAAAAGTGTAAAAACTGAAACTATTATAGACTTAATAAAAGACAGGGACTAAATTTGCCAATTAACAAACTGTTTTATAACTAAAAACTTCCCAGGCCCGATTTTAACTCAAACAGAAAGTCTAGGGACCATTTTCTTTTCTTTTCTTTTTATATTATTTAAAAATACTTTAAACTAAGAAAATGCATATAAAATAGCAAAACAACTCAAATAAATCTGGGATTTTTTTTTGTAAATTCTAAAAACTAATCTACTTTTTAAGAAAAATAGCAGCTAGTACCAGATAAGCAGAAATAAGCAGATTGGGCTTATTGAGAATAAGCCAAAAAGCAAATTATAAGCAAATAAGCAAATCTCAGTACCAAAAGTTCAGGAATCATAAAGAAGCAGCAAATAAGCAAAATGACACTAAAATAAGCAGTTATAGAAAAGCCAATAAGCAGAAAAGCACAAAAGCTGCAGCAGACATTAAACAGAAATTGCAGTCCTAACACCCTACTTTCTAGCTACTTAATAAGCATCTAATAAGCTAATTTTTGGAACTATAAGGGGGCAAAAGCAAGAATACCCAGGATACAATAGAAAAACACTAAAAGTCCTAAATTTCAAACACCATTCGAACTCCAATTTGGCCTTAGTTCAGCAGCTTAAACTCAGAAACCTACTCAAATTTACTATGACAGCAGTTCAAAATTTTCGGCGCAAAACTTCTTCTAATTCCTAACCAGTCCAAACCAGCCCCTTGCATACTTACTTAAACAATTGAGAACAACTTAAAAATGCAAAAGCTAAGCTCCAAATAAGCTCAGCTTACGCTGAGCTTGATCTAGACAGATTATGTTTTCTAAAATCCACCAAAAGGGCCAAAATCTAATAGAGAGCTATGAAGCCTTAAACACCTACTAATTCAAGTCTATTATACCTCAACTCAGTTTGATCTAGTTTTATACATATGCAATAGAACAGTTATAAACCAGGAATGAATTTTGCCAAACACTACTTATCATATGAGCTTTTGCAATGTTACACTATACTACCCTGATCTGACTAATTAATTTAAAACTATTGTATTCTAAAGCTAAAATGAATGCAACAAGCAAGAAACAAGAACAATTAAACTACCAAAAAAACTGAAATCTAATAGGCCTTAAATAAGCTAGAAAAGAGTCTGTTGGAACTTACAAGCTTTCCTGCTTATTCTGAAATGATCCACTCTCACAAAATAAAACCCAGGCTTATAAATAAGCCAATAATAATACCCCAATTCAGCTTATACCACCAGCTTAATCCAACAGCTTATTATCTCCACAGCTGATTTAACTGCTTCTTTGACTTTTTGACTTTTGGACTTTTAGCTAATATATGGAATTTAAGCTAACACTGAAATGTAATGAACTCATAAACAGCAAATATCACTAACAATATCAGAAATGTTAAAATAAGTACTTACAAGAAATATAAGCTGAGGAACAGTGGAATAGACCAAAATTTGATTTATATTGAAACTGAGAAACTTAGTACAACTGATGAAAACTGAAAATGAAAGTACAATAAGCAGTACTGAAAAGCTAAAATAAGCCAGAAACAATCTAAACTAAATTAATCCTACTCCTAATCCTCGTTATCTAACCTACTTACTACTACTCCCTACTGACTAACAGACTCAAATCGTGAGAATGAGGAGGCTATTTATAGCCTTACATAGAACCTTCCAGGGTATCCCAGCAAGCAATCCAAGCCCTTCGATCATCTTTTGCATCATCAAATCATTCTTGACCCTTAGATCACATTTAGTGAGGTGTTCGAGCCAATGGAGGGCTGCCACGTAGCCATTCATGCGCTTCTGCCCATCCTGACACCTCAGATATCTTCTAGAAGCTCGATGATTAGACGCAATTTCCCTTAATCGCTGTTATTTCGTACGGTAATTGAACTAGGGTTCTTGCTACAGTAATTCTGGGTGAAAAAGGGGAAAAATGGGGCGCGGTTTCTGTGTGGGTTTATTATAATTATTTGACTGAGGTGTTTTTATTATTTTGACCGGATTTAGTGTAGAGTGGGTCGGGTTAGGTAATATTAGGTTATCCGGGTTATTTAAATGGTGGATGGTGGGCTCGGGTCTGGATCGTGGGTTTAATTTTAAAAGGGATAGTTGGGCTTTGTGGATTTGTTTGTTTGTGGATTGGATTTGTAATAAATCCGGGTAAGGCTTGTTGTAGATTTAAGATTTGGTAATTAAAAGATATAAGGACCAAATGTGTATTTTTCTGAAATCAAGGGACTTTTCCTGCCATTTTCTCGAAGTTGATCTAAGGGTTGTTTCTGACTTTTGACCAAACATAGCATTCCCGGCTTCGGCTTTGACACTCTCCCAAATCTCGTGCTCGTTTCCCGGCTATTTCTTTATTTTTGTCCTTTTCTTCGATATCCGTGCCTGCATATGTAAAAACACAAAAACACAATATATTTGGCATAATTGGTCGGGTTTTTGGTCTTTTTGGGTCCGGTTTTGGTCGAGAAATGGTATGTGTTTAAGCACATACCACTAAGACACTTTAAAACATTCATGGATGACATTAAACTTTTGGAAGACGTAATTGAATATAATTCTGAAATCAAAGTCTCCACTTTTCTCTCTCCATATGAGAAAGAAAAGAGAGAAATTTTCCAAAAGGAATTTTTGCCACATGTCAAACATCTGCGACTTTGTGCGACACAGTGGGAACAGGAAATCCATTCAGAAGTTGCATCAATGATGAGCATTTTCAGAGCAAAAGATAACAAAATTGCAAAACAAAAAGGTCAAAAGAAAGCTTTGGAAAAAGATGTCGATCGACTCTTGACAAATGTTCTAAGTTCTGATGTGATATCTGTGATTATGAATGCTATCTATTTGTCGTGCAATGAATTGCTTGTTGATGATCACTGTGTTGAAGTTGAGACAATGAGAATTAAGATTGATGATCTGAGAAAAGAAAATGAGAGACTTAGAAAAATCAATGATGATGTGGACACCAGATGTGCAAAAGAAATTTTCAATAAAATGCATGTTATGTCTAGATTATAATCCAACTTGTCTAAATGTAATTCTGAATCTGATGTAATGAATGCTGAATCTTTGAATGTTTATAATGCTATTATGGTTGATGCTTATTGTGTGGTTGATGCTTATTGTGTGTTCTGTCGTACTAGTATGTTGTCTGGAAATCATCAGAAATGTATTGCCAAAATCATTTTGTCACGAAAACAGAAACGTACTACTGGCATTTCCTATAGGCCCATAACCGCTGCTACGTCCATTTTAGGAAAACCGCCACAAGTAGTTTCTAAGACCAAAGTTGACAAGACCATAGCTGCACCTAGGACAAACCGATAACCAAGTGCATACACTAGGAAGAAGGCAGAGACTAGTTGGACATGGCAGCGTTGGTTACTGATGTGCGTGTGTATTGCTCTAATTCTTTTATATCCATGGTAGCGGCACCAAAAACTTGGTGCGCGCGTGATGTCGTTGTGGTTTTAGCAGTATTAATGCCTACTCAAGTTTTAAATTTATATTTAGCCGACTTATCAATAAAACGCACACTTTAACGAGCAGTGTACCCGGTCAGTATGAATATAATGGTAAGTAGAGTGTCGATCACTAATAGTGGAACGTATTATCTAGTTACTCTAATCAGTATTTTAATATCTTAAGTTAGCTATACAACCTAATCTAACGCAAGGGGGTTCAGCCTGAGAGACTGGCACGGTTTGGTTATGATTAAATAGAAAACTAAACTAATGAGCACGAATCAGCGATTAGCACACACGTACACAGATAGATACTTGAGACAATAAGAAGACCTGTCCTGATAATTAAGTAGCTTGTCACTTGTTTTATTGCTAGTTTTATATGAAGTGTATATAATTAACCCTTTCTCGTTGGCTCTAATCTTATCGGCGAGTAAACCCTTAATGATCACTTATGCCTATCCCACTATCCTAGAAATGATAGAATAAATAGGCGAGGAAGGGGCATGGCGACCCAAGCAATGCTCAGCTAGACACAGAGGTTATCAATGCACTAATAAAAGTCACCAAAGACATCAACATATAAACTTTAAATAATGGGAAAGCAATTTTAAGGGGTGCCCATGATTTTCCGTAGTCACATGGAATCGGCCCATCAATCCTGATGAATTAAAGTGTACTAATACAATAAAACAAAACTAATTAATGAATTGAATACATGCAGGACCTTCTTACAGCTCTTGTATCTTCGTTTAGGGTGTGTCTTGTGCTGCTAACACGTCTGAATTCGGCTCTAGGGTTTCTTCGGTCTTCGAAAGATTATTCTGTAGGATCTATGTATGTCTCGAAATTCGTCTGGTCTTGGGGTATTTATAGTTTCTGTCCGAGGGTTAGATGCGGCGCATAGGATAAGTAGATGCGGTGCATTGACTTAACTTCGCGTGGGGTCCAAGATTAATATATTCAGGAATATTCGTACACCGCCTTAAGATGCGGCGTAACTCCATTTCTCTATGCGGCGCATGTCCTTTGCCGTCTTGGATTGTAACTTGTGAAATCTTGATAGTGATGCGCCGTATGTACGAAGTATGTTGCGGCGTATCTGGAGCAGAATGATCTTGATCTCGTACATTTCAGTAGACTCTTAACATCTTGCTTGTTTTGCTCCATAATTAGTCCAAAATCGCCAAGTTTCACATAATACTTGTTTTTACCAGAGAATTACAAAAGTAAACATTAACGTATCAATTCTCATATATAATATAATAAAAAAAGTCAAATAAATAGGATAAATGATGGTAATAAAATGTACTTATTTGAGTTCATCAAATATCCCCCCACTTGAACTTTACTTGTCCCCAAGTAAACCTAAGAATCAATCAAATGAAAATGTATCCTAAAAGATATTAGGATTTATTTTTGTATTTAAGCATGTATTCGTTTTGTCATAATTGCACAACCAAACACTTAACGAATTAGAAATAAAATAAAATATTTCGATAAAAGCAAATCTTATCGTTTAAACTGTTCAGTCGTGACGAATATTCTATCATAAGCTTGGCAAGTATACGCATCTCCTCCACTAATGCTAAGGAATAACAAGTCTAAAGCGGTAAAAAGGGTTTGTTGGTTAAGGGTTAATCATTCTTCTTAATCTCTATCGATCTCACATTCTAGAAAATGTGACAAAATCACAAATACATGATCGAATCCACGACCACGATACTTGCAATTGCTCAAATCCTTAACTCGAATGGGCTAAAGATAGGACCAAGTAATCTTTACCAATAATATTATATCAAAAAGGGCTACAAAATCATAAATACATAGCCGAATCCACGACTACGATACTTAAGATTGCTCAAATCCCTAATCTAAATAAATCAAAGGTTTGGATAAAGAATGATGTAGGGTAGGGATAATATTTGGGATACAAATTGGTGTTAAATGAAAAATAAGCAAAACAGATAAATTAAAATCCTAAGTGTGGTAAATTACTTTCCCAACCATCCCATGAATAAGACTCATATCATTGAATAACTCACGCTTTAACACTTGAAACACACGCTTTAGGTAGACACGAATTATACTCAACAAGATCTCAATCAAAGAATAACCTTAGTTGGCGTTCCCATAACGGCCAACTCCCATTCAATCCATAAATATAATATATAAAAAATAGTGGTGATATCGCCCACTTAATACAAAACTTTACATAAGTTGGTTAAAACAAACTTCCAACTTTTCCTTTTTCTTTTTCTTTTCTATTTTTTTCGATTTTTTTTTTTTTTTTTTTTTTTTGACATCAACATACATGTGTAAAATTTCACAACTTTTCTATCACTATATTTCCGGATAATTTTTCTTTTTTTCATACTCTTCATACTTTCAGAAATAACTGTAATAGCGAAAGTAGTAAACACACGAAAAATAAACTCAAAGTTATACAATATTTACTTTCATACCAATTGCATTGTGCAATTTCCTGACTCAACCAAAGATAATGAATTACGCACGCGAACACAGGTAATGTAAGGAAACACACTTTGCCTAAAGCAATTAACCACGGATTTTAATCTACAGGGTAGGCTAAGGTGTAAGGGTGTAACGAAACATTATAACAAAGGTGTAAGAAACGAAAGGAATGGCTCTGAGTGTTTTTCTAGGGGTATCTTACTCTAAAAGTGAGAGTAACAAAAGGTTTTATACGGGGGTTAACTAACCAGTGTAGTTAGTTAATATCACATAACATATAAAGGCTATTTGGGTGTAATCCTAGAAATTTACCAATTTAGACAAGTCATTCCAATTATATAGATAATACTTATTATGGTGGTCTCGAATAGTATACAAGCCAAGTTCTAAAGTTTACAAGTCACCGGCACACTCATAGATTTGTGAATTTTGATAAGTTCACAATTTTTGGAAATAATGTTATGTGTGCAGCTATGTAATTTAGACTTTAAACAAAAACATGCTAAAAAATTTTAAATTTTTATATATTAAGCGCATTTTAAGCATATTTTGAAAAAGTTTAGGACAAGTAAGTTTTCTAATTCTCCAATCCCCCCACTTAAGTTAAACAACGTCCTCGTTGTTTGTATCAAAGATTAAAAACTGGAAAATAAAAGAATTAGAATAGAAAAACTCCCCTGAGATTTGCTCGGTATGATCCTCCATTATTTATATAAGAGCAAAAATCAACTTTCTTGTGGATTAGAATGTTTAAGCTTCATAGATGATGTATCTACAGAAATGCAGGAATCTATAATACCATTAAGACTTTAACACACCTGAGTTAAGAAGGTTCAAACTTGCATAATACATTAGTAGTTAGTAAAAATAAAACTTACAAAATTAAACTGAAAATCATCAGGTCAGTCGATACGCCGTATCTTATGGAAGAAGATACGCCGTATCGAGCCTGGAATAAATACGAATCAGAATAGAAGATGCGTCGCATCCTTAACCAGGGATGCGCCGCATTAAAATACTGACAGAAAGTTTTAACAGTCAAAAATAAAAATGCAGAAAATAAAATAAGATATGACCAGTACAGGCGATGCGTCACATCTTAGGAATGAGATGCGCCGTATCTTCTGCAGGTCTGACAGACTCAATGCAAAATCAAAAAATAAAATAAAAGATAAGCATGGGTTGCCTCCCACGAAGCGCTTGTTTTTTTTCGAGTCACGAGCCTGACTCCACCCTTATTTACTGTGTAATAGGGTGTTGTTCCCCCCACTTGGGATCAAGTGCGGGTGATAGTAGAAATAAACACGAAAAGAGTGTAAATTTGCTATTAAAGATGGAAGAAATGCATAAAGATCATACCTTGGCAATATATGTACATCATCCCTATTCTTACCCGGTTTGGTTGATAAATTGGATGACTTGACCACTTCATCTGAAAGAGTAGTATGTTGAGGAAAAATGAGTCTCCTTTCTTCTTGGTTAGTCTCTTTGGTAGTAAGGCGTCCCTTGAATTCCGCAGAAGATGAGAAAGGGTCTTTAGCAAGTAAAAGTTCGAGTTCCTCTATATCCTTCATAGGGTCGAAATCATTATCTTCATCAATCATAGCAATGTTTAAGAGCTCATCACCAAATTCTTCCTCGAGCTCCACCAAAAACGGGTTGATCACAGGTGCTTCATGTGCTTCAATTGGTAGTGTAATAAATTTCACCTCATCATTTTTTGTTTTGCAACCTATTTAGGAAAACTAGCAAGATTATTAGTAACGGGATTAATAATATTAAATAAATTTGTACCACTTTGTGTTGTAAGTGACTCCAATTCATCTTGTGAATCTCCATCTTCAACTAGTGGTCTTGCAATTTCATAATCGTCCCGAATTTCATCCTTAAATAAGTAATCCCAGATTTCTTCCAAATCCCTCGATGGGTCAAAATCTGGTTGAGGTATGTCATTATATACTATGGCGTCAAATGGTTCGAAATCAAAATTAGAATACTTTTCATCTTCATCCGTTGGATTGTCTAATGGTGGTAATACGATTGCAGAATATTCTTCAACGTAAGGTTCCGTATACACATCATCGTGTACAATCTCCGGAGAAAAAGTACTATCAAGAACAATTGCCGGAATTGGTTTCACGGTATATGAATCTTCTTCATCATCATTTGACATACACCAAGTGTCTTGAAACGGCAATTTGTTTCTTTCTTTCCTTGACTTTTCTTGTCCTAAAATCAAGTATTCTTCCATAGTGATTTCTTTCGTCTCAATGACTTGTGCACCATATCTTGCTCTTTTCCAATCATACACCTGATTATTGCTCAAGGCTTTTTCCTCTTCAAACCTAACATATTCTTCCATTGTAATATCCGGATCGTCCATCTTCCTGAAATAAAACTTACTCGTGCAAAAGAAGAGTGAAACAATCAAAGTAAAATAAAAGTTGCTGATATCAGTAGACGATGCGCCGTATCCAAAAAGTTGGATACGCCGTATCTTATTTCGTTAAATTTAATCAGACTTTTATTCAGAAAACAGATACGCCGCTTATGAATTAGAATGCGCCGTATCAGTTTAATTTATCAAAAATCGATTATATTTATTAAAATTAAATGAGTCGTATTAACAAAAGCTAATGCGCCGTATTTTTGTTACGTTTCAAAATACAAGATTTTTGATTCAGAAGATGCGCCGTATCGATAAAAATCGATGCGTCGTATCTGTTTAATAATTCGAAAACTGTTTTTAATTTAAATAATAAATACGCCGTATCTGTTAAAACAGATGCATCGTATGGCGTTAGGGTTTAGAAAAATTTCTTATTAAAAACAGAATACGCTGTATCTTGGGGAAAGATGCGTCGTATCGAATTTATTAAATGCGTTGTATTTTATAAAAATTAAACGCAATATGCCGTATCTGTAAAAACAGATGCGCCGTATCGTTCGTATCAGCTCAGTACAACGATAGCAGAATGCAGAAAAATAGAAAAAGAAAAACAAAAAATAAAAACAAACAAAAAGAAACAAAAATTAAAGAAAATAAAAAAACACACAAAAACAGAAAATATGCAAATAATACAATGAATGCAATTTATCTATTAAATAACAGAGTTAGTGGTTAGAATCTAAAAATTAAAAAGAAAACCTAATTAAAATACTAATCAAATTAACAGATAATAACAATTCACTCCCCGGCAACGGCGCCAAAAACTTGATGTGCGTGTGTATTGCTCTAATTCTTTTATATCCACGGTAGCGGCGCCAAAAACTTGGTGCGCGCGTGATGTCGTTGTGGTTTTAGCAGTATTAATGCCTACTCAAGTTTTAAATTTATATTTAGCCGACTTATCAATAAAACACACACTTTAACGAGCAGTGTACCCGGTCAGTATGAATATAATGGTAAGTAGAGTGTCGATCACTAAGAGTGGAACGTATTATCTAGTTATTCTAATCAGTATTTTAATATCTTAAGTTAGCTATACAACCTAATCTAACGCAAGGGGGTTCAGCCTGAGAGACTGACACGGTTTGGTTATGATTAAATAGAAAACTAAACTAATGAGCACGAATCAGCGATTAGCACACACTTACACAGATAGATACTTGAGACAATAAGAAGACCTGTCCTGATAATTAAGTAGCTTGTCACTTGTTTTATTGCTAGTTTTATATGAAGTGTATATAATTAACCCTTTCTCGTTGGCTCTAATCTTATCGGCGAGTAAACCCTTAATGATCACTTATATCTATCCCACTATCCTAGAAACGATAGAATAAATAGGCGAGGAAGGGGCATGGCGACCCAAGCAATGCTCAGCAAGACACAGAGGTTATCAATGCACTAATAAAAGTCACCAAAGACATCAACATATAAACTTTAATTAATGGGAAAGCAATTTTAAGGGGTGCCCATGATTTTCCGTAGTCACATGGAATCGGCCCATCAATCCTGATGAATTAAAGTGTACTAATACAATAAAACAAAACTACTTAATGAATTGAATACATGCAGGACCTTCTTACAGCTCTTGTATCTTCGTTTAGGGTGTGTCTTGTGCTGCTAACACGTCTGAATTCGGCTCTAGGGTTTCTTCGGTCTTCGAAAGCTTATTCTGTAGGATCTATGTATGTCCCGAAATTCGTCTGGCCTTGGGGTATTTATAGTTTCTGTCTGAGGGTTAGATGCGGCGCATTGACTTAACTTCGCGTGGGGTCCAAGATTAATATATTCAGGAATATTCGTACACCGCCTTAAGATGCGGCGTAACTCCATTTCTCTATGCGGCGCATGTCCTTTTCCGTCTTGGATTGTAACTTGTGAAATCTTGATAGTGATGCGCCGTATGTACGAAGTATGTTGCGGCGTATCTGGAGCAGAATGATCTTGATCTTGTACATTTCAGTAGACTCTTAACATCTTGCTTGTTTTGCTCCATAATTAGTCCAAAATCGCCAAGTTTCACATAATACTTGTTTTTACCTGAGAATTACAAAATTAAACATTAATGTATCAATTCTCATATATAATATAATAAAACAAGTCAAATAAATAGGATAAATGATGGTAATAAAATGTACTTATTTACACGTAGAAAAGGATCCTTTTCTACGTGTAAATTTTTTTTTATTGTGACTGTTATCTTATGTGACGGAGATCACATCTCGAATAACAGTGCTTGCAACTGATTTCGTATTCAAGTAAGTAAACATGTTAATCTAAAATATTATGAGATTCCACTTTACGTTATTTCGTTAATATACATTTAAAATTTAACATTCCTTAACTAATAAAAATTTTATAAAACCCTAAACTACCATAATAATAATTATAACAACAAAAATACTAAAGTACAAATTATCTAATTAATGTACAAGTATCCAAAGCATAAAACCCTAAATCCATAATAACTCCCGATAAAACCCTAATTTCACATAAGTGTTATTTTATGCATACATTTCATAAACCCTAATTTATTTATAAAATATTTTTACAAAATATTAAGTTTACAAATTACTTAAGCTAGTGTACAAGTCATTAATGCATAAATTCAATTATTTACAAAATCTTTATAAAAATCCCAAATATATTATTTTCAAGTATAAAATACAAATCATTCATGCATAACTTTTACAAATGATATTTTCTAAACTCACTAAATATTTTTACAAGTCTTTAAACCTAAAGTACAAGTATCTAATGCATATAAACTAAAAATTCCATTCATTTACTTTTAACTTAACAAAACTTAATATATAATTTTTATAACTTAATAAATTATAAAAATTACATTTTTCTCATATTCTAAATTATTGTACAACTAAAATAAGTCAAGGTACAAGTCCTTTAAGCATGACATCTAAATAGTAATAAAAATCTTATAAACATTTAAATACTTATTTAAATAACATTCCATGTAACATTTTCACATCATAAATTATAAAAATAATTTATTTATTTATTTAACATATGTACAACTCCATAAACTTAAGGTACAACTCCTTAATGCATAAAATCATAAAAACACAATAATATATATATATAAACCTTAATAAAGACATAATATGTAATAATTTCACATACTAATTATTAAAATGAGTTTATCTATTTATAAAATAAGTGTACAAATTCTTAAACTCAATGTACAACCCTTTAATGCACAAGATCATAAAAACTCATTTAATTGTATTTAAACCTTAATAAAAATTACATAAAAATTATAGAAAAGTAAGAAATAATTAAAAATACATTTTTCTTATTTTTCTTATATTAGTACAAGTCTTTCAAACCTAAGTACAACTACCCAAAGCACAAAAATCATTTTTCTTTAAATATGTAGAAATCGATAGACATGAAAATGTAACAAATAATTTTAGAAACCTTTCCTAAGTAACCCTTAGAATTAGAAACCCTAGAGTAACCCTAAACCCTAGTTTACAAGCCCACAAAGCCCTAGGTACTACTCCCTATAGCACAATTCGAACTAAACTAACCTAGTTAGACCCACCTAGTTCGATCTCAACACTAAACCAACTAAATTTCAGAAATCTTAAACCCTAATCATCCATTTGTAAGAACCCTAGCAAGCCACACCACTCTTCTCTAGAAACAAGGACATTTGTGTGATTTAGAAGCCTTCCACATCACCTTCCCCCTCCTCCTCCACATGTGGCGCCAACCACAGCCACCCACCTCATCACCTTCTTCATTAATACAGATTTAGAAGCCTTTAGAAAACCCTAGTCTCCTCCCTATAAGTAGAGATCACTAGAAACCCTAAACATTCATCACCACCATTCGGCCTCATCACCACAGCCCTCAAACCTTTACACCACTAATCCCACTAGCCTAGATTAAGTCTAAATACATCCAAGAAGTCAGTAGGAAGAAGTTAGGATCAGTAGAGACCCAGTTCGAATCCCATTCCATCCAAATTAACCCTAGTCGACCAATCCGAGCAAAGTAAGTTCTAGTTCTTTTTCTTTGATATCTTATAGTTATTTTATGTCTAAATGAAGTATAAGATAGATCTTAATAGGTGTTGTAACCCAGAAATCATTAAAACACAATTTGCTTAAATTTTATTTCTATCGACTAATATATATACATGTATTTTTGAAATATTGTTCTAATGGATCTAGGATGTTAAAAGTGGTTTAAGAATACTCTAAATATGTTAAAATAACTAATCATAACATTAAAACATATGGTCTAAAAATCGGATTTCACAAAAACAAGATTTTTCTTTTCTTTTTGCTTCTGTCGAACAGCAGCAGACCTGCTGCTTTGAACCTCGATTTACCCTATCAAACGAATCTTAAAAATTCTAGTTTTCGACATGGTTAAAGTACTTTTAAAGGGCTAAAAGTAGGAAAAAGAATCAACGATTTTCGTTGAGAAACGAGGGAGAACGGGACGTTTAAAGTTGGGTAAACTTTCTGTGTCGAGATACAAGTATACTTGACTTTCTGTTTTAAATATTGAATTCGTGAGTTCGAATCTGACCTCGAGACTTTACAAAAATACTTTTAAAATAATTATAAACATTTTAGAAAAGGTTTTGCAAAAGATCTCGGCTTAAATCGTTAAGAATAAAATATTTTTGTGTATAAGGATGTCGGGTGGATCGACTAGTAAACACAAGGACCATTTCTGCCAAAACTCCACCAAGTTTTGTGATTTGGACTTGTCATGCGATCGGGAAATCCCTAAGGGGGTAAAAGTGTATATTTTGAAACTAAAATATATTAAGTGTAATTTATAAAAGGTCAAGGGTAAAAGTTGTCGTTTTTATATAGTTTAAGGGTAAAATTTGCCAAACTTAAGAACTTGAGGATCTAAAATGAAAATAAATTATAAACCCTAATTATTATTTAATATTATTATTATTATAATTAATAAATACTATTATTATTAATATTATTAAGTTTTGATTAAACTTAATATATGTTTTAAATCGTAACTAATTAACGAAGTGTCCTTTTAACGAACGGACGAAACCAAATCTTACAAATAAGAAAATATAATAAAATATTACTTTTGAAACTACATATTGGCTCACTTAAATATTTAATCAACAAACCAAATAACAAAACGAATAATAAAACTTATATATTAAGAGACAATTACTGAGAAACTTGACATAACCAATTCAGGTTGCAAGCCGGAGACGTTTATCAACTGTATTTCATTTGTTTTCCATCCAGATTGTTCAGGTGAGTTTATAGTCCCACTTTTTACTTACGTGTTTTCCAAATATGTGGGGAGATACATGCTATTAAATCGAACACAAGTATTTTCCTGATTGTTATTGCACTAGGCTAACTGTTCGTTAATATTGAGATTGAATTATTTATTTAAAAGACCCTCATATCATGCACCATTAGTCACCTGCTGGGTGAGCGCGAATATGTGAATAGATCTATTGGCCTGACGACCCATTTGTTCTAACCGGATGGATATCTTCGTGGTAGTCGGTTAGGCAAATGCATTATATTTGATATCTTTAACTCGGGGGCGAGACCACTCTCATTTCAATCATGTTTGTGGAACCTGGAAACTGTTAACGCATTGCGTGTCATGAGGTTTAGTGCAATATTTTTGAATTACGATATAACTGATTTCTCATATTTTGGCTTGTGTTCAAACTGATTATAATTTTAAACACTATAGATTCACTCAACCTTTGTGTTGACTTTTT
Source organism: Artemisia tridentata subsp. tridentata (assembly GCA_021014915.2). NCBI lineage: Eukaryota > Viridiplantae > Streptophyta > Magnoliopsida > Asterales > Asteraceae > Artemisia > Artemisia tridentata. The sequence goes on from CP139502.1 coordinate 268,285,115, forward strand.
AAGCATGTTTATCTCAGGTAATTAGAAGTATGGCTATTGGCACGGAGTGGCGGTGGACTTTCTTCTTAAAATAAAAGGGTGTCCACTTTGTTATCATTCAAAAGGATAATGTAACTTTTATAATGTAATTTCCGAACCTCCCTCTGGGACCTATATTATGTACTCTGATATTAAATAAATGAATGATAACAATTTTTATTTAAAAACGTCTCTTTTCGAGTCGTTTTCTAATCCCATGACTGTGAACCATGAAGTAGCACCCCAAGCTTATATTCCGCTGCGTAATCCGAAAATGGGGGTGTTACGCAGCGGAATATAAGCTTGGGGTGCTACTTCATGGTTCACAGTCATGGGAATAGAAAATGACTCGAAAAGAGACGTTTTTAAATAAAAATTGTTATCATTCATTTATTTAATATCAGAGTACAAAAGATAGGTCCCAGAGGGAGGTTCAGAAATACATGATAAAAATTACATTATTCATTGAATGATAACAAAGTGGACACTCTTTTATTTTAAGAAGAAAGTCCACCGCCGCTCCGTGCCAATATCCATACTTCTAAATACCTGAGATAAACATGCTTAAAAAGTCAACACAAAGGTTGAGTGAATCCATAGCGTTTAAAGTTATAATCAGTTTGAACACAAGCCAAATGAGAGAAATCAGTTATGTCACAGTTCAGAATATTGCACTAAGCCTCATGACACACAAAGCATTAACAGGTTAACAATTACCCCATAATTAAATGTATGTAACCTTGCCCCGGGTAGGAGTCTGCCTGAAACTCTTTATTAAACTCAAATATAATGCATTTGGTTACTTAACCAGCAACACAAATGGGACGTCAACTGCCAATAGATCTATTCACTATATTCGCGCTCACCCGCAGGTGATTAATGGTGCATGATAACAGGGTCTTTTAAAATAATAGGCAACAGTTAACTTATTGCAATAACAATCAGGAAAATACTTGTGTTCGGTTTAATAGCATGTATCTCCCCACAAGTTTGGAAAACATATAAGAAAAGTGGGACTATGAACTCACCTGAACAATCTGGATGGAAAACAAAACGAAATACAGTTGATAAACGTCTCCGGCTTGCAACCTGAATTGGTTATATCAAGTTTCTCAGTAATTGTTTCTTATTATATTTATTATTCGTTTTGTTATTTGGTTTGTTGATTAAATACTTAACTGAACCAATATGTAGTTTCAAAAGTAATATTTTATTATATTTTCTTATTTGTAAGATTCGGTTTCATCCGTTCGTTAAAAGGACACTTCGTTCGTTAATTATGGTTCGAAACATATATTAAGTTTTTAATTAAAACTTATTAATATTAATATTAATAATAATAATTATACTAATAATAATTATACTAATAAATTATATTAAAGTTTTTAGTATATTTACGTTTTACATCCTAAGGTTTCTAGGGTTTACATACTTTACCCCTAAACTCTAAGAAATTGACAACTTTTACCCTTGACCTTTTATAAATTAACACTTGATACTTTTTAGTTTCAAAATATACTGTTTTTACCCCTTAGGGATTCCCCGATCGCAAGTTTAATCCAAAACAGAAATTTTATTTAGTTTTTGGCAAAAACAGTCCCTATGTCTCTAAATCTTTTCACTCGACATCCCTTGTTCAAAAACAATTTATTTTTAGTGATTCAAGCCGAGATCTTTTGCTAAACCTTTTCTAAAATGTTCATAATTGTTTTAAAAGTATTTTTGTAAAGTCTCGGGGCCAGAATCGAACCCACGAATTCAAAATTTAAAACAGAAACTCGTATTTTACTTTTACTCGTCACAGAAAATGACCCAACTTCAAACGTCCCGTTCTCCCTCGTTTCTCAACGAAAATCGTTGATTCTTTTTCCTACTTTTAGCCCTTTAAAAGTACTTTAACCATGTTGAAAACTAGAATTTTAGAAGTTCGTTTGATAGGGTAAATTAGTGTCGAAAGCAGCAGGTCTGCTGCTGTGTCGACAGGAACAAAAGAAGAAGGAAAATCCATTTTTCTTGTAATCCGATTATTAGACCTAGTGTTTTTATGTTATAAATAGTTAGTCTAACATATTTAAAGAGTTCCTAAATTATTTTTATGATCCTAGGTTTGTTAAAGTTCCTATACGTAATTATTGTTATTATTTCACTCGATAAGATCAAAAATAGAGAAAGATAGGTTTTTACAAATTCTGGGCTTATAACCTTTTTAAGACATGTTCTAGTATATATTTGGACTTAAAATAAGTATGAAAGAGTAATTTAAAAGGGTCATAGGTATACCTTAATGTTTTGTTCGACTAGGGCATATTTTTGGTGTATGGATCGAATCAAGCTCTCCTCTGGTTCTACCTTTATCTTACTGCTTTCTTGGGGTTATTTGAACTTAATCTAGGCTATAGGGATCAGTGGTGAAGTGGAGTAAGGCTGTTTGTGGTGATTCGTATGGTTTATGGCTTTTTAGGGTTCTATGTTGTGTTCTATTTATAGAGGAGTCTAGCTAGGGTTGTGAGAAGTTCCTGGAGATTCTAGTGACTGAAGGTGGTGATGTGGGTGGTTATGGTGGCGCCACAAGGGAGGGGGAGGGTGTAGGTGATGTGTATGTTTAATATTCATACACCTATTTGGTTTTCTAGAAGAAGGCTATGTGTCTTCCTCATGGTTCACTCAATTGGCTGTCTTAAGGTTTAAAATTTCTGGATATTTAGTTGGTTATGGTTTAATTTGAACTAGGATGTGTAACTAAACTAGTTAGGGTTCGGTTTTATGCTTAAAGGGGTAGTACTATGGCTTTGTGATCTTGTAAACTAGGGTTTAGGGTTACTCTAGGGTTTCTAATTCTAAGGTTTGGCTAAAAATGATTTTTAGATTTGTATGGCATAACATAATGTGTATCGAATTCTATATATGGGTGAGAAAATAAATTTTGTGCTTTAGGTGATTGTACTCTAGGCTTAGAAGACTTGTACTTATGTAAGAAAAATAAGAAAAATATATTTTTAATTATTTCTTAATTTTCTATAATTTTTATGTAATTTTTATTAAGGTTTAAATACAAATAAATGAGTTTTTATGATCTTGTGCATTTAAGGGTTGTACATTGAGTTTATGGAGTTGTACATATGTTAAATAAATAAATAAATTATTTTTATAATTTATGATATGAAAATGTTACATGAAATGTCATTTAAATAAATATTTTTAAATGTTTATAAGATTTTTATTGTTATTTAGATGTTATGCTTAAAGGACTTGTACCTTGACTTATTTTAGTTTGTACAGTAATTTAGAATATGAGAAAAATATAATTTTTATAATTTATTAAGTTATAAAAATTATATATTAAGTTTTGTTAAGTTAAAAGTAAATAAATGAAATTTTTAGTTTATATGCATTAGGTACTTGTACTTTAGGTTTAAAGACTTGTAAAAATATTTAGTGAGTTTAGAAAATATATTTTGTAAAAATTATGCATGATTGGTTTGTACTTTATGCTTGGAAATAATATAATTGGAATTTTTATAAAGATTTTGTAAATAAATGAATTTATGCATTAATGACTTGTACACTTGCTTAAGTAAACTTAATATTTTGTAAAAATATTGTATAAATAAATTAGGGTTTATGAAATGTATACATAAAATAACACTTATGTGAACTTAGGGTTTTATCGGGAATTTTTATGGATTTAGGGTTTTATGCTTTAGACACTTGTACATTAATTAGATAATTTGTACTTTAATATTTCTAGGGTTTTGTTGTTATAATTATTATTATGGTAGTTTAGGGTTTTATAAAATTATCATTAGTTCAGTTTTAAAATAACGTAAAGTGGAATCTCATAATATTTTAGATTAACATGTTTACTTACTTGAATACGAATTCAGTTGCAAGCACGGTCATTCGGGATGTGATCTCCGTCACATAAGATAATAGCCACAATCAAAATAATAAAATAAAAAAAAAAATTTACACGTAGAAAAGGATAAATATTCTGAGAAATAGTTTATTTAAATGATGGATTTTTCACAGTGGTTACAAGATACATCAAAGATCTCTTATGTACACTTAGTATACACTGGATGTTCAACAAAAGGAACACCAGTTGTAAATTATAAGAGTGTCCTTCGCAGATCTTAGCAATCTGCCTAGAACATTCATGAGAGAAACCACAACTGTGATTCTCAGTGATTGAATGGAAATCCTGCCAGGGTCAACATCAAACAGCAATGACAGTAGGTCACTTCGGTAATCCCTTGAGGGTTAAGCTTAGTGTTTGCTCCAAATACGGTCTATAGTCGTGGGGTGATCTCCAGCGACTCACTGAATCGTGGGTGCACTTCGGTGTGTTCGTGTAAGCCCTTTTGGGGGTATCCGATTCAGAACGGCCTGGGTTAGGATTTGAGAAAGTCTTCACACTATGCTGTTGACGATCTCGAAGTCCAAACCTATAAGTACCGGATGATTTATTGCTAACTGTTTACCTGCAGCGAATCATGAATACCTGGAGTTCCACCATCTTTTCATCATGCTCATATCCTGAAGCAAAGTTCTCACAAAGACTAAGGAATAGCAAAAGTTTAATGAAATTAAAGAAAAGTCAAAGATCAAGTACGTTAAACTTTCACAAGTCAAAGATCAAGCTTATGAAGAGAGAACTACGTGATATATGAAGAACAAAAGTCAAAGAACATATGAGCATGGTGGAAAAGACATAAAGACACCAGAATTAAAGACCATTGGAGGACGGCAGATCATTACCATACCATATCATTTCACATCAAGAACGAAGAACAAAGATTCAAATGACGTCTCAAGCCAAGAAGCAAAGACGACGTCAAGGAACCTTGATGACCAATACTTAGGGGGAGATTGTTGGGAACACGTTTTGTATTATCAAGTATTGATCATTATGTAATAAGGTTGCTTAGGCCTTTAGGTTTGTTTTATGGCCCAGCCTGTGTAGAAGGCCCATGGGCTGTGTCTTGTTATTTATATTAATTATGTTTTAATTAGGGCTTAGAGCCCATGCCTTGTAAAAACTATAAATACCCCCTCCCATCCAAGGGAGAGGGTTGGTTGATTGAGTGCTATACATTTCCTTATTGGTGTTAACAATCTTCCACTCTCTTTCTCTCTCTAACTTTCTCTCTCTAGATCTAGGATCAATTAGGTAGCTTGTGTGATAATTAGTAGATTCATCAATTATATACTTGTATGAAGTATTTGCACATTAGCCAGGTAAACCTTAACCCTTAACCTTAAACCCGAATAAAAGACCTCTTTGATGTTTTATTTTGTTGTTTTGATACTTGTACAAGCTTATGGTAAGAAACGTGAATCATGACTGAGCATTGAGTGATTTACCAATAAATTTACCCTTAGCGTGTTGAGTGAATTTAAAATTCCTTTGTGAGGTGCTTAGTTATGTTATCAAGCTCAAATTAACTTGTCTATGTTTCAAGATTTTTTCGCATTTAAATTAAAAATAGCAATTGTTCCTTTGGGATGGTCGTTGGATTTTTAGAATCATGATGACGATACCATTGAGATCAGTCTTTCTAAATGCTAGACTTGCTCGAGGGCGAGCAAAACTCAAGTGTGGGGGAATTTGATAACGTTCAAAATGAACATGTTTTTAGTTACGTTATCATTAGTTTTGTGCACTATATTTGGTTATATTTGTGTGTATTTGTTACTAAATCGTGAAAAAGTGTATATGCAAGTGAATGTAGCCAAGTACAGGAAAAGATGACAAAAAGATGAAGAATTGAAGTGATTATGCACATTGGAAGATTCACGAGACAAAAACGAGAGAGAAACCACACGAGAACTCAAGGATTTGATAATGTCAAGATTTCTATGTTCAAATATCAAGAAAAGATCGAGTTCTATGGAAGAAATTAGTGCCACAACCAAGGATAAAGCTCACGACAAGAAAAATCAAAAGTTGTGTGGCAGAAGGCCCCATCCGATCGGATGGTGCCCGCATCCGATTCGGATGGGGAAAGCTGAGATTTACCGAGAGTTCCAACCGATCGGTTGGAGCCTAATACCGATCGGTTGGATGGAGATGTTGTTACAAAGTTCCATTTAATGACGAATTTAAGCCCCATAATCATGGTGGCTTATCATTTCCTGCTTATTAACTAAGAGTGGACGTTTTTGCTTGAGGAGAAATGGTTCTTGTACTTATATATAGGACCCTAGGCTAGTTTACAAGAGTGACACCCCAAAACCTAGTAAAGGCTTACACCAAGTCCTTACTAACTTATTATCTTTGCCAGAAAGCTTGTAATTGCTTTGAAAAACGTCCAGGAACTTTGAGTTAAAGTCTCAATAGTGTAGTTCGAGTGTGGAGTTGTTTTATGTGTAGTAATAGGCGATTGGAGGAGTGCGGTTGCTATAGTTCCACAATTCTAGTTCTTGTAATTCCAAAACTAGGTATCTCTTTTTTAAATTACTATGAACTACTTTTACTTTAAGTTGAATGAAAGAATGGTTTGTTACTTGTGTTTGATTATGTTTAATATGGAGTATTTTTGGTATACTTGTGTGTATGATGTGACAATTGTTGGAGTATTCTTATTTTATAGTGATGCATGAAAACATGTCTTGTTTTATGAGTTTGTTGAAATAAATCTAATCTTGCTTAATTAGTTGGTAAAAACAGTTTTAAAGAATAAAAAGGGCCGAAAGGATTTTCTTTATGTTTTTATTCCAAAACGTTAGTGCACGAATTAGTATGGGCTATGGTGTGTCACAAGCACCATATTAACTCATTAAAATAGATTTGGAAACGATTTCATCACGAGAAAGGGCCGAAAGGATTCGTAAGAATTCTTAAGATAAGAAATGCTTTTCAAACAACAAAGAGTTTAATAGAATTGTCATAATAGTTGAAAAGGCCGAAAGGAATAAACTAGGAGATTGAATTCTTAGAAATGATTTTTCATGATAAAAACCATTGATTGTGAATCATTCATATTAAGTTGTGCATCACTACAAGTTACACCAAACTTTGTAGATTACTCCATGCAATTAGTCAAGGTATTACACACAAGTATATGTTTTTGATTGATTGGATTTTACTTGCTTTTGAATTTACACCAAATTGGATTGACAACCCTTTTTGTAAAAACAAGTTTTACTAAATTCTAACACCAACTCCCTTTGGACGATCTCGACTTACCCACCTTTACTACCACGGACGAGTATACTTGCTCGTATGTGTTAATTAGAGAATTGGATAAATCGTGTTTATAAATTTTTAAAACTTGCAACCCCGCATAACACATCAATCACAGATTGGACGAAGCCTCTAACGGTGATAAGAGTCCATGATCAACCTACCATCCCTTACCAATTCTTCTTCAACAACGATCTGGAATTACTCGTGCATGGAAGTAACTGTCAACCAAAATATGCAACCTCAATAACTTTGACACCAGCAGCAAGTTACACACAACCTGCCATCGAGGAAATTGCCACTCACCTTTTCATCTCCAACAAAGTGCAGTATGACCAAGATGCGTGCCTGGGTATTTATCATTGGTTCGAGAAAAGAAAGACTTGGTACAAGAGTAAACTCACCAAGAAATATCCTATTTCAGTGAAAAGTGACCTCAGGATTCTTGTTGTGGTGAGTATAGCGGGTGAGAAGAAATATGACTACACCTTCTTGTCCGAAATCAAAGTTAGAAGGCACGACCAGCAGCTCTACACGTTCTCTGAGGTAGATTTCCCAAATTTGAGTCTAAACGACTTGGAAGATATGTATTTGATTAAAGTTCAAGGGAAGCTGCAACACTTCACAACTGATCTTCAATATGCATTCAGCACTTCGATACTCTACTTTATAAGAAGGAAGATCATCCAAGAACGTGTAGAAGACCTGCAGCTTGGGGTCGAGAGCTACCAGAAGAAGATAAATCTAACTGCACCAAATCTACTTCTTCCTAGAATCAGCAATGAGGCTCAATACACCATGAAGAAAGAACCTACCTTCGGGTTCGTTTACAAGAGTGATCTTACAATCAACTGCTTCATGGCGTATAACGAGGTTCATAAGTTCTGCGATCACACGCTGAAAAAGGTTCGTGATGGGTTGGTTATACGGGTACGAGATCAGGAGTTGCACAAGTCAAGAAGATGGTCAGGAGCTCAGCTAAGAGAAATCCGTCAGTATGTACTGAAGATTGAGCGAAGGTTGTTTCATAGAGACCAAATGAGGAGGTTCGAGAGCTATGTTGGAGCAAGAGCATCATTCCCGATCAGGAACTTCCAGAGACCTGATCCAATCTACACTGCATTCAGAAATTAGGGATGATGTAAGAGTTAAATACATTCTTTGATTAATATTGCTTGATTGACTGTTGATTATGGCTTGTGCACACATCACAGTGCACAACCCGTACTTGTAATGAAAGGACCCGATGGTACGCTTCAGTGCCACAATCCTCATATAAGGAGCGAAAGCTTCTTACTATTCAGTAGAATTAACCAGAATTTTTCTAAGTATTTTCAAAATTTTTCTCAATAGAACAAGTATTCCCTTGTCAAGGGGGAGTACTTGAAACTTAAAATCTTTGTTCTAAACTACAAAAAGTTCTTGAAATTCTTCCCGTAAATCTCAAAAAGCATATTTTAATAAAAAATTTTAACAAAAACAACATGAATATGATATTTTTGAGGGGGAGAGTAAAAATATGATTAAAATATGCTAATAAAAAGTTGAAATCTCGTATGAGCTCGACTCAGAATTGAACCCTCGAATTGACGACATCAAAAGTCAGTAATCGAAAGGACATGTCCGGGACGGGTAATAATTTCAAGCCGGTTTATCCGGTGATGTAAACGTGTCTCGCAAAGGACGTGTCTGAGTAGAATGTACCGATTTCGAGAGATTTTCCTTGAATATAATCTGGACGGGTAATAATTTCAAGCTAGTTTTACTAGTGATGTAAACGTGTCTCGCAACGATCATCTTCATTGAAAATCAATCAATTCAAAAAGTGCTAACTCTACCCGACATGTGCAAATTTACCTTAAATACTTATGAGCACATGTTAAGGGGGAGTATTTCTGAAAATCACAAAACTCTCAAAGTGTTAACAAAATATGTTTTTACAATCATAAGCACTTTGTGAGATTTTCAAACAGATTGGTTTATGGCAACAATAGGATAGTCATGGAGATATAAGGTGACTAAGGTTAGGAAAAACCATCCTATGATCCGCCAGAGCCGGAGGGATCTACCCAAGGACAATACCAATAGTTTAGAACTAGAAAGTCCTAGGTATGATGAAAAAAGGAGTAAAGAAATGAAAGGAGAAAGAAGGGATTGAAGAATGAAAAAGATTAGTAAATAAAATGGTGAAAAGAAATAGCCCTCCATTTGATCAACCTTAGAGCAGACACCGGGTTCAATACATATGCTACTGGTTGTCACTGAGGTAACACCAGTATTGAAGATAAAAGTCATCATGGACCCAGTGACGCACTGCACTAAACCTTCTTGCCACTCAAGTGTCTCTCAAAAGACATTTGTTTCATTTCACACGGAGAACACTTCATTATCTATCAGCCTCTCACTCTGAGATGTGTTGATATTGAAAAGGAGGCAATCTGCTCCATGCCCCCGACGACTAAAACCAATAAGCACTTTATAGAGTCTAGAGCCACGAGATACATCAAAGATCTCTTAGGAACATTTAGCGTTGTTACACTGGTTGTTCAACAAATGGAACACCAGTTGTAAATTATAAGAGTGTCCTTCGCAGATCTTAGCAATCTGTCGAGAACATTCATGAGAGAATTCATAAATTATGATTCTCAGTGATTGAATGGAAATCCTGGCAGGGTCAACATCAAACAGCCCTGACAGCAGGTCACTTCGGTAATCCCTTGTGGATTACGCTTAGTGTTAGCTCCAAAACGGTCTACAGTTGTGAAGTGATACTTCAGTGTACTTCAGCGGCTCACTGATCATTGACGTACTTAGGTGTATCTATGTAAGCCCTTTCGGGGGTATCCGGTGCAGAACGGCCTAGGCTAGGATTAGAGAAAGTCTTCACACTATGCTGTTGACGATCTCGAAGTCCGAATCTGTAAGTGTCGGATGATTTATTGCTAACTGTTTACACTGCAGGTAATCATGGAGACCGGGAGCTCTACCACCACCATTTCCATCATGCTCATATCCTGAAGCAAAGTTCTCACAAAGACTAAGGAATAACAAAAGTTCAAAGAAATTAAAGAAAAGTCAAAGATCAAGTATGTCAAACTTTCACAAGTCAAAGATTGATACTTATGAAGTGAGAACTACGTGAGATATGAAGAACAAAAGTCAAAAGATATATGAGCATGGTGGAAAAGACGTAAAGACATCAAGATGAAAGAACGTCGGTGGAAGGCAGATCGAGACAATACCATATCATATCACAACAAGAACAAAGAGCAAAGATTCTAAAGACATCAAAAGCCAAAAAAGCAAAGATGACGTCAAGCAACCTAGATGACCAAGCCTTAGGGGGAGATTTTTGGGAACACGTTTAAATATAATTCAAGTCTTGGTCATATTCATTGTATTTAGGTTGCACGAATTAGGTTCTATATTAGTGTTAAAGCCCACGGCTCATTAGGAGCCCATGGGCCACGTGGCCATGTGATTTACTTCTAGAAAGTATCTTGCATATGTCGTCCTAATTGTTGTCTATAAATAGAATACATATGCATGCATTTTAGTTGTTGGTTTATTCTCTCTTGTACCAAAACCTTGTCCACGTTTATGCGTGGAATAGATTAACTATTCTCTTATTATCATTCATCTCATTCTCTTTATTATCTCTCGTTACTATTGCTTATACGATCTTAGGTTACTTTTTATTAGTTGGTACGTGAGTTTATTACTTTATACGTTGAGTAGATCTTGTGTTAAATCTAGAATAGGACCTATCACGGTTTTAAAAGGAGTGTTTGGGACAAACCATTATTTTGTAGTAAAAGTATTATCGTAAATGTCTTTCTTAGTCCTAAACGTGGAAATGATGCTTAATATATACTTTATATGTTTGGTATCTAGTTTATTAAATTTTACATCTTTATCTCGAGTCGCCGCACTAAAATAATAAACTGAATCAGGAAATAGGTCACGGTACCACTAAATATAGGGCGGTACCGTTATATTTAACGGTACCGTGGGGTATTTAAGGGTACCGTGCATCTGTCTGTCTGTTTTCAGTATTGAGTCATTTTCAGAAATTCATATAAAATCAACCATAAGTCTGTAGGAGTCGTGTCACCCATCATTTTAAATGAAGTTGAGTATACTTTCATTTGATTTTTTGTTTTTTTTTTTATTAGTTCTGAATGAAAATATATTAGAGTCCTTGATTATCAGCTAAAGGTCTTTTTGGTCATGCCATTTGCGTAAATGTTTGGTTAAACAGAAAAAGGGTGTTTCAACTTTTGAACCTTGACGTGTTTTCAAAGTAACTTGGTAAAAATCTTTGAAATAAGGAGGAAACCAATTCGTTTTCGAATAAAATCAAGCTTAGTATACATTGTTATACTTAATACACAAAATGATGATAAGTATTTTTGTGTGTTATGCTAAATGACCATTTGTTTTTCTTTGTGTCTTAGTATTGTTAGTTAATATTTTTGTGTGTTATGCTAAACTTGGGATTGTTGAAATAGAACTGAATTAAGCTAGAATAAACTCACAAAAAGCTATAAAGAGCTTATATGAGCTTGTATAAACACTAATGGGAGCTTGTGATCTCTGTTTAACAACAACTGATTAGAATTCGATTAACAATGAAATATAAGAATTTGAAATTTCATTAAACATTGAAATTGGAACAATACTGAAAACATTAAGAACAAAAGGGCTTAAATTACATTTTAGAACTGAAATTGAAACTGGAATCTACTATAATTATTAAAACGACTACTTATTCTAAACTACTCCTAGTTAACTAACTACTTACTAACTAACTTCTTTTTCTCTGTGTGAGTGGGGGCTTTTATATCATCCAAAAAGCTTCTCTAAGTCTTCTGAGCAAATCCCAACCTTTGGATATCCTCAATTCAATCTCAGCCGTTGAATTGGATTTTGGCGGGAAAGTGGGTTGTGGGATTTAAGCGAGGCAGAGTTGACTTGTGAGATGAAGTGGCACATGGGGGGAGAGGTGGATGTGGCAGTGGTTGGAAGGGGACAAAGATGTTGGGGCAACATGGTTGTCTGGTAAAGATTTTCTGGGGAAGGGAGAAAGGTGAGCGGGAAAGAAGGTTGACCTTGGTGTTGACCCTGGTAGTTTAGCTAAAAGGATAAACGGGTTGGGGTTTTAGGTTGGGCTGGGTATTTGTGTTGGGCTTGGTTTAGTTTAAGGGTTGGGATAAAAGGGTTAATTTGTTTAGGGTAAAAAGGGTTAAAGTGATTAGGTTTAGGTTAGGATTTGATTTGGAATTTAATTTAAAGTGTAGGGACTAATTTTGCCAAATCCATAAATTCAGGGACCTTTTATGTAAATTCTAAAAAATACTTCCAAGGACCAATCTTGACAATATGAGCAAAATTATGATCTACTTTGGTAAATTTCTTCCCCGGCCTCGGCTTTTTTTGAACTTTTTCCAATCTCATGCTCGGTTTTGTCCGTTTTTGCCCCGTTTTCAATCCTTTTGTACCTGAAACACATAAAAACACAAACCACGAATATTTGCAACAATATTTGGTCTATTTGGGTGTTTTTGGTCATTTTTGTGTCTTATATGGGTATAAAATGATGAGTAAATAGGCACTCATCATAAAGCATAAATATAAGTTAAGTCTTTTACATCTATAGTAATAAGCTTTTAAAACTCATCATAACATGCTACATTCATCACTAGGATATACATATTACATACATATATACATTTACATGTTTACATTTTTATTCTAAAAATAGAAATATGTACATGACATCATTGCATATATCATATGGATATCTTTAGGATATCTTGAAGATTTAGAGAATATCATGGAAAGATCTTCAAGCAAAGAATTGGATTTGGTAATATCTTGGCAAGATTTGGAAAGATTTTAAAAGATATGTTGTCAGGCTCTGGCGGAACCAAAACCCATAAGGGACGGACCCCTGGATTTGGATCCGCCAAATCCGTGGCATGTTTGATCAGTTTGCCTATAAATAGCAAGCTCATCATTCATGTTTACTCATCACTTTAAGCATAAACAACATTCATTCATTCTTTCATACATTACTAACCCATTCATTCATTCATTTCATTTGTAGTGATCTTTCTTTTGTAGCAAAGAGATCAAAGTATTACAAGCTTCAACATACCGTTGCAAGACTTGTTAGAGTAGTTACTGTGTGATTTAGTTGTACTTCACACATCATTGTTATACCAAACATTCAGTAGTGATCGGTTAGTATTTTAGTCCTTAAAATACGTAAAGTGTCGGGAATAGTTGTGCCCTTGTAAAAGAACTCGGTATCTAGCATAGTACCAAAAAAAGTGTAAGCGACGTTAGTTTGGTTCTACCTCGAACTAGAACTCGGTATTTAGCTTTGTACCGGATAAAGTGTAAGCGACGTGTATAAAGGTTTTCTCCGCCGAGAAGGGAGCTTGTTTCTTAGTGAAGAAAAACTCTCGAGTTAGAGGCTCGAGGAGTGGAGTAGGGCAAGGAAGAGAGTCCTTGTAGACCGAACCACTATAAACATCCGTGTTGTTGTTTGATTTTTTCTTTCCTTATTTATTTTATTTATATTGTTTGATTGTTTGCTTTAAGTTAAAATCACGTTAAGTATTCAAAGCAAATTAATTTTAAAACGGTAAAAACTATTCAACCCCCCTTCTAGTTTTTCACAATTGGTAATAGAGCTACGTTATTCAAGATCTTTAAAATATATTGTATTTTAAAACTTGAAACGATCCATGAATTTTGAAAATTTCAAAGAAGGGCAATCTATGCAAAGACCACCACTATTTGAACCAAATAGTTTTATAATTGGAAAAACCGATTTGAAACTTATGTGAAGTCAAAGGATATAGATCTATGGTACATTATTGTAGAAGGTGACCATGAACCCATAATTAAGGATATATCAAGTGGTCGGGATGATGATATTTTTCTTACTCGTCACAGTGATTAGCAAAAGAAATTAATTGCCAAAAATAATGAAGCTAAAATGATGCTTTATAATGCTTTACCTAGGAAAGAATATGAAAGAGTTTTTATGTGTAAAACCGCTAAAGATATTTGGCAATCTTTAATTATCACTCATCAAGGGAACTCACAAGTCAAGGATAACAAAATTGATCATCTTGTTCAACAATATGAACAATTTGTTATCCCTGAAGATGAGACCATTGATAGTGCATTTGCTAGGTTTAATACTATTATTACCTCTCTTAAAGCACTTGACGATTCTTTTTCTAGTAAGAACTTTGTCAGGAAATTTCTTAGAGCACTTCATCCGAAGTGGATAGAAAAGGTGGCGGCCATTGAAGAATCAAAGGATCTTTCAAGCATGCAACTTGACGAGCTCATCGAAAATCTCAAAATTCATGAGATGGTGATGGAAACAGATTCAGATATTGTCAAGGGCAAAAAGGAAAAGATCAAGTCCATTGCCTTAAAAGCTAGGGTAGAGTTAAGTGATGATGAAGTGTCTAGTTCAGGTAGTGAAGACGAAGAGTATGCCATGGCCGTAAGAGATTTCAAGAAGTTCTTCAGAAGACGAGGAAAGTTTGTTAGACAACCTCGAGAAGAAAAGAAATCCTTCCGGAAAGACCGTGATGATAAGAAAGGTAAAGTAGATAGGAAGTGCTTTAGGTGCGGGGATACTAGTCATCTAATAGGAGAATTTCCGAAGACACACAAGAACAAGACTCAAAGAGCCTTTGTTAGTGGTGCTTGGAGTGACAGTGAAGATGATGACGAAGAGCCCAAGAATGACGAAGTTGCTCTTATGGCTCATGACTCTAATGAGGTACAATCTCACTCATCTTACTCCTCTATTGATGATGACACCTTAGAAATAGAATATAACAAACTGTGTGAAATAACCCTAAATATCATAAGCAAAAATAAGTTTCTAAAAACCAAAAAGGAATTTTTAGAAAACGAAGTTTATTGGTTAAAAGAAAAAGCTTTACGATTAGAAAAGGGTAAAGCCATTAAAGAAACATGTGTTTCATGTCAAGAACTTAAACTAGAATTAGAAACACTTAAGACCACACAGGAAGAACTTATCAAACAAAATTCTAAATTTAAAAGGTTTAATAAAAATATCAGTTGTATAGATAATCTAATGAAAGTTCAAAAGTTGCCTCATGATAAAACTGGATTAGGCTTTATGAAACTAGGAGACTTAAGTAGCTTTAAGAAACAAACAGAGAAAGTACAAGAAACTGTTCCAACAAGTTCAGACACCCACGGATCCCATGGAACCAAAAACTTGGTTCCGCCAGTAGTGGAAATTGGTTCTGCGGGTACTGCTGCTGAACAGAAGGATTGCACTTCAGCTCGTACTGAATTCGTTAAGGTCACAAGAAAACCTAGCACTAGTACAACTGTTAACAAACAAAAACCAGCAGTTACTATAGGAATAGGACAAGTTAAAAATTAGTTTAGAACTAAAACAGTCATACAAAAACCTAGGACTACTATTCACAAATGCCCTTTTCCAAAGAGTAACTACAACTCACAGCATCATTATCAAAATAGTTGGAACCCAAACATGCCTATCAACTATCAAGGTCCCAACTACATGCCATGGAACCCATATCCACCATTTCCATACATGAATCAAGATAATGGAATGTTTAACCCAAATGAACCCATGAGATATTGGGGACCAAACGCTTGAGTTTTTCTTTAACTTAGGTATGCTTGAAAGTCGGGTTAGAACCGAACGAGAGGATAAAAGATAGCGGGTGTTCAAGGCACATGACGGGAAACAAAAGCCTTTTCTCAACCTACCAAGTGTACGACGGAGGTAATGTTACGTTTGGTAGCAAGCTTAAAAGTAAAATCATCGGAAAAAGGTACAATCTCTCATGACTCTCTCTCTATTGATGATATTGCTCATGTAGATAACTTAGGTTTTAACTTGCTTAGTATTAGTCAACTATGCCGTAAAAAGTATGGCGTCCTTTTCCGTGAAAACAGAAGTAAGATACTTAAAAATGGTATAACCGTAGGAAAAGGTGTTTTGAAGAATAATGTATACATTATGAAATTAGACAAAATATCTAAAGACAAACTTTGTCTCACCTCCTTAAACGACAACTCAACTATGTGGCATAGACGCTTAGGCCACACTAATATGAGACTCATCCAATCTCTTTCATCTAAGAAACTTGTTAGGAACCTACCCAAGTTGAAATACGACCAACACTTTTGTGATGCTTGCAAAATTGGGAAACAAGTTCATAATATCCATAAGGCTAAAAACATGGTGTCCACATCTAGGTGTTTAGAACTATTGCATATGGATTTGTTTGGTCCATCCGCTATACAAAGTTATGGAGGAAACTTCTACATTTCTGTAATAGTAGATGATTATTCTAGGTATACTTGGACTAAGTTTTTGAAAACTAAAAATGAAGCATTTGATAAATTTGAAATTCTAAGTAAGAAAATTCAAAATCAAATAGGAAATAACATTGTGTCAATTAGAACCGACCATGGTCGTGAATTTGATAGCGAAACTCAATTTGGAGCTTTTTGTAATGCTAATGGCATAACACATAATTTCTCGGCTCCTCGAACTCCTCAATCAAACGGTGCAGTAGAACGTAAAAATAGAACACTTCAAGAAATGAGTCAAACAATGCTAAATGAACAAAATATACAACAAAAGTTTTGGTGTAACGCCGTTGACACATCCACATACATCTTAAATAGAGTCCTAATAAGACCATTTTTGAATAAAACACCTTGTGAACTTTATAGTGTCAAAAAGCCTACTTTAGGATATTTTAGAGTTTTTGGAAGCAAGTCCTTCATTTTAAACACAAAGGATTATCTCACCAAGTTTGACCCAAAGTCTTATGAAGGTGTGTTCCTTGGATACTCACAAAATTGTAAAGCCTACATAGTTTTGAACAAAGAAACCTCAAGAGTCGAGGAATCGTTGAACGTAACCTTCGACGAAAGTCCACCTCCGTCTAAGACATCACCTTTGGTAGATGATGACTTAGTTGAAAGTCAAATGGTTGAAAACCAAGAAAATCTAGATAATGATAAAGAAGATGAACCTTTGAATAAGGAAATAGTCAATATCAAAGAATCTAGAAGTCATCCATTAGATAACGTCATAGGAGAAATTAATGAAAGAACCTTAAGATCAAAAGTTCAAAATCAAAGTAATTTCTTTTGTTTCATTTCAACAATTAAGCCCAAAAATATAAATAAGACCATAAAAGATGAATCTTGGGTTATAGCAATGCAAGAAAAACTTAACCAATTTGTTAGAAATAATGTTTGGACATTGGTCCCTCAACCTAAATTTCAAACCATAATTGGAACAAAATGGATGTTTAGAAATAAAATGGATGAAAATGGCGTAGTGTCTAGAAACAAAGCTAGGCTAGTAGCTCAAGCCTACAATCAGCAAAAAGGTATAGACTACGGCGAAACATTTGCACCGGTAGCTAGGCTCGAGTCAATTAGAATACTACTTGCATATACATGTGCACATGACTTTAAACTTTTTCAAATGGATGTCAAAAGTGAATTTCTTAATGGTTTTATTAATGAGGAAGTGTATGTCGCACAACCTCCCGGCTTTGCCGA
Organism: Artemisia tridentata subsp. tridentata; assembly: GCA_021014915.2. Classification (NCBI taxonomy): domain Eukaryota; kingdom Viridiplantae; phylum Streptophyta; class Magnoliopsida; order Asterales; family Asteraceae; genus Artemisia; species Artemisia tridentata. Next base: position 268,302,942 of record CP139502.1, read on the forward strand.
TTTTGAAAAACCAAATCATGTCTACAAACTTAAAAAAGCTTTATACGGACTTAAGCAAGCACCAAAAGCTTGGTATGATCGACTTAAGACTTTCCTAGTTGAACATAAGTATACCATGGGCCTAGTAGACAACACTCTTTTCACTAAGAAAAAAGGATCACATATTATCATAGTTCAGATATATGTGGATGACATTATATTCGGATCAACTTGTCAAGAGTTATGCTACGATTTCTCAAAAATCATGCATGACGAGTTTGAAATGAGTATGATGGGAGAACTAAACTTTTTCTTAGGACTCCAAATAAAACAATTAGAAGATGGGATATTCTTCAACCAATGTAAAATATATCAAAGATATGCTTAAGAAATTTGGTCTTGAAGATTCCAAACCTATGAAAACACCCATGTCTTCGGAAACCAAACTCACAAAGGATGACAAAAGTGAATCCATAGATAGCACTAAATATAGAGGAATGATTGGTAGTTTACTCTATCTCACGGCTAGTAGACCGGACATTATGTTTAGTGTTTGTCTATGTGCTCGCTTTCAAGAAGATCCTAAAACATCCCATCTTGAAGCCGTTAAACGAATATTTAGGTACATTAAAGGTACTACACATTTAGGATTATGGTATCCCAAAGGAACGGGTGTCGAAACCATAGTGTATGCTGACTCAGACCATGCCGGTGACTATGTCGATAGAAAAAGTGCAAGTGGTATTTGTACTTTTATTGGGCATTGTCTCACCTCATGGTTTGCTAAGAAACAAATGGCTCTAGCAATATCAACAACCGAAGCTGAGTACGTGTCAGCAGGAAAAGCTTGCCAACAAGCTCTTTGGATGAAACAAGTTCTCGTCGACTATGGAATTCAACTCAACGACGTTCCTATCTTTTGCGACAACAAAGGAGCTATCGACCTTAGCAAGAATCCAATTCAACACGCTAGAACCAAACACATAGAAATTCGTCACCACTTTCTTCGCGACAATGTTCAAAAAGGAAACATCTCAATCGAGAAAGTATCCTCAGAGGACAACATTGCCGATATTTTGGTTTAGGATTAATGGAACCTAATGTGTAGATAAAAACCTTAGCTTGAACCTTAGATTAACCAAACACGATAATAACCAAAAATCAAATCTGATCCCGCGAAACCAATCGACAACAAGGACGGAACCCTGATTTTGGTTCCGCCCTATCCGCGGGTCTCTGAGTTAGTTTTTATTATATTTAACAAACACTCCTGTACTGCTCATCACATTCCCCAAAAACACACAAGCAACACCAACTCGACCCATAGCAAACCAAACTCAGAACATAGGCATTCTACCACAACCAATTTGTGCTTTAATCCTCTCTGTAAGTATCCTAACTATATCTACAATCCTGATCTGAGTCTAGAATTTCTATTTCTTGCACAAAATCAAAACTTGGGGTTTATGCATATTTTTGTAAAATCATGAAGCATATTTGTTAAATTGCATAACTAATCATGTTTCCCTTAGTTAGAAATTGCATATCACAAGGCATTATCACAATTCACCAAAAACCCCATGTCAAATTCTTGCAAAAATCTTCTCACAATTAGGAAAAACGGTTTTTGCACATTGTTCATACAAATAAAAACGTTATGTTTTAAACATCATTTGCATAATGTCTCTTGAATGCTAAAGGGAATACATAACTAATATGTATTTTTGGGTACATTCAATCGAAGCTACATTGAATTAGGAGCGTTTGGGTTATCTCTCGTTTTGTTACAAAATTTGCAAAACAAAATTTTCATGCATTAAAAGGAGTCTAGATAACTACACCTCCACATTTTTCCCATATAGGCACACACTAGAACATTACCTATATACTATCATTAGTTTTAATTAAACTATGTAATTTTCGTGTCTAGGATAAAATTATGCCTCCCGCAACATACTACGACCACAAAGACACCCTTAAATACCTCCCTAAACACCACAAAACCAAGGGACTCTCAAACGAACAAGTTAAGATATTTAAGGCTTTAGAAAAGAGGTACGTACATGAGGGTAGAACCATCGACCCTTCATTTTTAGAAGAAACCAACATCCGATAACAACTAGCCGCCATCAACTTTGATTGCCTTTTGGACATAGACGAACCTATAGTTCCTAGATTTCTGCTAGAATTCTATGCTAATTTCGTTCTTAGTTCCAAAGACTATGGTCTCATAAGCATCCATTTCAAAGGCAACCAACACCAATTTAACATCCCTTTGAACCAATTCGCGGAAGTCTTAGGAATTCCGGGTGTAGGTACTTGTCTTTACACCAACAAGTAGTCGTTGTCAAGCCTAGATTCTATCATTGGTCGTATGCCTCCATACGACACACCCTTGACTCCAAAAGAGATCATCCGGGATCATCTCTTTGTCCCTAGGAGCACCCACACTAGGACAAACCAACAAGGACATCAAGTCGATAGAGATCCGTTTGGCATGGAGCTAAACGAGCTGAGGCCCCAATTTAAGAAGTTGGAAGAAATTCTTCGAGCAAACGTTTTATGCACCATAGGAAATAGGGATCATCTCAATGCTAGCCTTTGTTATATTCTCTATTGTGTGTCAACCCATCAACCCTTCAACCTAGCTTATTATGCCGCCAAGAGAATGGCAGACATTCCGGTGTTAGTAACCATTGCCATGCCATACGGGATGCTTCTCACCCGTCTCTATAGAGCATTTTCACCCATTCCTCTTAACGCTAGAGATTTTCTCCCAGACTACTCTCTCATTCCCCATACTTTTGTACCCCTAAGTGACAAGAGAGTAGCGGTGTCGAAAGGAAAACGTGCTCATCCTCCAACCTCATCATCATCATCATCCGTGAGTAAGGATGACAGTCTGCCTAACTCTAGGATTCCTCCTCCGGAATATTTGAGCCAACTTCCACTAATCAAGCAACAAAGTGAAGAATTCAAGCAGACACGTGGAATGTTCAAGAACATTGGGCGTTGGATAATGAAGCTAAACAAGAAACTCGACAAGCAGTGAGGGAATAGGGAGTGTTTGGTACAAACAATTTGAAACAATGATGTGTTGAATTGTTATGTTTTTAGGATATTATCTTGTTGTTAAACATCTATGTTAACTAACTTGACTATGCAGAATGATAAAACTTTGATGTTATCCACTTTTCGTGTTTAAGCCACTGTTTGGCTTAACTTCCATATATGGTAAGTTCAAAATCGTCCGTTTGATCTATATGTTAGCATGTGTTAGAACCTGTGTTTTTTCATTAATCAATCACAACTAATTAATTACATACGTTTTAGGATAATTTACGAGATTTGAACGGGTTTAGGACCTTTAGAAATCCGCTCTGTAAACATTTTTCGATTGGCGGATATGGCGGAACCAAAAATTTGGTTCCGTCTGTTCAATTTTTTGGTGCCGCCAAAATATACCCCGCGGATTCCGGGGAGCCAAAAACAGGGATCCGTCTTTGTTATCAATTGGCTACGCGGACCAACAGCCATATTAATAAATTTTTCATTCAATCCCGTACTTTAGATTATTGATTCTTGATTTAGGATTCTTTTACTGATATTTAAGCACATTAGGATCATCTTAGCAAACTTAGAACTATAAGAAACTCATTTCCCACCAAAATTGGAATATTTAAATTTTCACTCAAGTTACCTTTCTCTAACAAGCAAGGAACCCTCAAATTGGTTCCTTGCAATCCGTGGATCAATCAAATCATTAGATTTCCCACTCACCCTTTGCATTTAATACATATCTTCTCAAACTTACTCAACTTCATCTCTATGGATTGACTTTGGTGATATGACAAATTCATTTTCTTCTTCCAAATCATTAGGAACCAACATTTCTCTATGGATCAACATCACATCCAAACACAATCTTCCATAAACCTTACAGTCTATAAATTACAAGCCTTAGGATGATCACAATTCACACCTTCACCATCATTTCTAAAAGCAATTTCTGCATATTTCAACATCACTTCTCTTCTCAACAATGCCTAAGTCAAACAACTCATCCACAAGCAGACCACACAGAAGGACAGCTCGAATGAGTGTCAGACCTTGTTGTTTCGTGAATCTCAATTCTTCATCAGAAGAATCTTCACCCTTGAACACTTCCTCACCTATTTCTAATGAAAACTTCCTCACTCTATCAACTCCAACACCACCTCATATCATCATCACTACTCCACCACCCACCATTACTCTAGTGGCTACCACACCACCACCCGCTCCATCTCAACCAACTAGATCACCAACATGACCACACCCCTATCTAGAAACTCTTGAAGACCTTCCACCTAGGTCCACCAATCTACCACCTATGCCTTTTGAGGCTCAGGAACCACTCCTCTTCCATCCCATTTATAGGGATATTCATGGTCTACTTTACCAGGATCAAGCTCCACCACAACCTCAACCTCAAGTTCTTTTACCAACATCCACCCTCCAAGCCATTGATGAGGGAATGTAGATAAACCAACCCCAAACCCAAGGCGAGATCAATGAGGAACTCAACTACCTCTACGCCTTCTCCAACATGGTGGATTCCCGCCTAGATGAAGCTATGGATTTACAATCCACTTTGCTAGCTTCCATCATGTCTGCAACCAATATTCCACCACCTCCACCATCAAACAACCAACCAACACCACTACCACCAACTAATGAACCAACCCTTCCACCACCTAGACATGGATATTCCATGTGTGAGAGAACAGCCCATTTAACTCAACGGACCAATATTTTGGTTCACGAGTTACAAAATGAAATGCAGTTCATTTTGAACCACATCCTAGAGCGCCTAAATGTTCTTTCACATCCTCCACAATAGACGCTAGGAGTTTCTCTATTGTTTTCCTTTTATAGAAATTTTTAGGACTTCTATTTTTAGGTTATTTTTCATTTTATTTTGTAACATCTTAATTTGTGACTTTGGTCACAAATAATTTTCAATGGAAGGATGTTGTGTTAATGCTTGTGTGTGATCACTTATTTTCCATTATATTGGATTGGGTTGAACTACTAACATTTGAATCATTATATGGTTGGTGTAAAATATTGACTTTGTTTGAACTTTGTGCTTGGTTTGAACAAATTATACTTAGTTGACTTTTTTAGTCAAACGGGTAGAACTCCTATTCTTGGTTGAATCTTTACTCATGCATCATATTACTTGGTTGGATTGAATCATATACAACTAACCTTTGTTTTGTAGAATTTTTCATCCTTGCATCGTATACGTTGGTACCCTAGCAATGGGGAGTATTGATCAAGGGGGAGCTAATTATGCACTAACCTTTGTTTTGCAGATTTCTCATTTCATGCATCATAAACTTGGCACTCCAATTTGGGGGAGTATTCTCCAAGGGGGAGCTGTTAAGCACTCAAAATCCATGAATCATCATACTTGGTACTCAATATTAGGGAGAGTAATAACCAAGGGCCATTCATCACATTCCGCTATGCATTTCCTCTTTTTGTTTCGACAAAAAGGGGGAGATTATATTAAACTCATACATCATGCATTTCATATATGTTTTATGCCAAAATTGATTTTAAAACTTGCATAAAACTAATTTAATCTATATTTTAAAAGACTTACACTTTACTTATTCCATTGCTTAAAAATAAACTTTATGTTTTTTCATCAACAAAAAGGGGGAGATTGTTAATACAAATATCGTCCTAAAAACGTTATTTATATTTTACGATCTTTGCTATATTTTGTTAATGACAATTATAAAGTTTATCTTTAGCAAAGCATAAATATAAGTTAAGTCTTTTACATCTATAGTAATAAGCTTTAAACTCATCATAACATGCTACATTCATCACTAGGATATATATATTACATACATATATATATATACATATTTACATTTTTATTCTAAAAATAGAAACATGTACATGACATCATTGCATAAATCATATGGATATTTTTAGGATATCTTGAAGATTTAGAGAATATCATGGAAAGATCTTCAAGCAAAGAATTGGATTTGGTAATATCTTGGCAAGATTTTGAAAGATTTTGAAAGATATGCTGTCAGGCTCTGGCGGAACCAAAACCCATAAGGGGCAGACCCCTGGATTTGGATCCGCCAAATCCGTGACATGTTTGATCTGTTTGCCTATAAATAGCAAGCTGATCATTCATGTTCACTCATCACTTTAAGCATAAACAACATTCATTCATTCTTTCATACATTACTAACCCATTCATTCATTCATTTCATTTGTAGTGATCTTTCTTTTGTAGCAAAGAGATCAAAGTATTACAAGCTTCAACATACCGTTGCAAGACTTGTTAGAGTAGTTACTGTGTGATTTAGTTGTACTTTACACATCATTTTTATACCAAACATTCAGTATTGATCGGCTAGTATTTTAGTGCTTAAAATACGTAGAGTGTCGGGAGTGGTTGTGCCCTTGTAAAAGAACTCGGTATCTAGCTTAGTACCGGAAAAAGTGTAAGCGACGTTAGGTTGGTTCTACCTCGAACTAGAACTCGGTATTTAGCTTTGTACCGGATAAAGTGTAAGCGACGTGTATAAAGGTTTTCTCCGCCGAGAAGGGAGCTTGTTTCTTAGTGAAGAAAAACTCTCGAGTTAGAGGCTCGAGGAGTGGAGTAGGGCAAGGAAGAGAGTCCTTGTAGACCGAACCACTATAAACATCCGTGTTGTGGTTTGATTGTTTCTTTCCTTACTTACTTTATTTATATTGTTTGATTGTTTGCTTTAAGTTAAAATCACGTTAAGTATTTAAAGCAAATTAATTTTAAAACGGTAAAAACTATTCAACCCCCTTCTAGTTTTCTACAAATTTTTTTTTAGCTATGTTTTTAACATAGTTTAACCCTTGCATGTCTTGCTCTGTGTATTCTATCCCTATAATGTTGCTCCTATTTTTTTATATATTATGTTGCACGAAGCTAACCCTTGATGTAAGAAAAGCCTTTGTAAGAATTTGATCCATGGATTCGTTAGATACTAAGGTAAATAAACAAGGGGATTCAATCACCATAGGGGAGCATTGAGCTAGGGGGAGCTCGGGAGTATTTGAATACATAGCACGGAGTCTTTCTAATAGTGGTGATAGAAGACTTCACTGGGATGATGCAAGCTCGCCTTTTTGGGAAGAAAGGATAGTAGTGTAATAAGGGGGAGTAGGGAGTGAATTCAAGGGAGAGCTCGAGGCAACTACCTTTTTGCTTTGACAAAAGGGGGAGAAGGAAGTGTAAAAAGGCAACTTTTACATTTTACTACGTGTTATGGTTTACATATGTGTCATCATCAAAAAGGGAGAGATTTTTAGTGCAAATATTACGATATTTAAACTAAACGGTTTCTTCGGTTTTAATAATGACAAACATGTAACTTGTAATGCATAACGTAAAATGTGCAAGTTACTTGTAAACAAAAATCATCAATGCATACTTACATCAACATCTCTCGACGTCTCAAGTATGCTTCAACAGAGTCGTAGATTTTCATCCCGACGTAAATCACTCAAGGTATGAACAAACAAATTTAAACTTGACGAATGATCAAAGAAATAAATTTTTTGTTCTAAACTTCACATTTTTAATGTGACAAAACATTTTTTCAAAAATACATTTTACATATTATTTTAGAATTAAAAAGAAATGTATTATTTTGAAAAATAAGTTTAAAAATCCCAATAGCTATTTTTTCCCTCCAAAATAGCTCCAAACATCCCCAAATAAACCTTCCCCACTAAAAACAAAAAAAGGAGCCTTTTTTTCCCCGACGGTACCGTTAAATTTAGTGGTACCGTCTGACAATTAGTGGTACCGTCCGTATGTAATGGCTAGTTTTTTCTTTGCCTATAAATAGTTGACCATTTTACACTTCCAACTTGATTTTTCCAGTCAGTTTTCTCTAGTCTAATCCCTTCTTGTTTAGATCACTTTCTTTGATCATTTATAGAGTCTTAGTTTGTTTAAGAGTGATCCTTTCATCCAACCAAGAGATCACCTTCATTCCTCTACTAGTGCAAGAGAAGAACACATAGTATCACAAAGATACAAAGTGTTGTAGTTATAGTTAGTGCACTTGTAACACTTGTTACATACTTGTTGTATCCTTGCATACATCAAGTTCATTTTTCTTTTGAGAGTTTGTGAGAGTAGATCATTGTGATCTTGTTGAGATCTTGGAAATCTCTTGTAGCTTGTGGGCTTATGTATTGATCAAGTGGATCAAGGGTAGATCGGGTAGATCGAGTCAAGTGGGAGTAGATCATTGTGATCTTGTTGAGATCTTGGAGATCTCTTGTAGCTTGTGGGCTTGTGTATTGATCAAGTGGATCAAGGGTAGATCGGGTAGATCGTGAGTAGATCGTGTGGATCGTGGTAGATTGGTACTAGCTAAGATTAGTACTCGACATTTAGCTTAGTGTCGGAAATAAGGATAAGCGACGTTGTAAGGTTTTCTCCGCCTGAAGGGAGCTTGTTGATTAGTGAAGTAACTCTCGAGTTGGGTACTCGGGGAGTGGAGTAGGGCGAAGAGGAGCTTCGTGACCGAACCACTATAAATCATCGTGTCCGGTTTGCGCCATCTTTACTTTTATTTTAGACTTTATCGCTTTATATTTATATTTGCATTGCGTTTATACTTGTGTGGTTTGTTGCTTATCTTATCTTGATTATGTTTGTGTCATTGTTTGATTGTGTTTGTGTGGTAGTTTACTTTATACCATCTCTAGATGTTGTATGATCATTGTTGACACTTTTCATATTACGTCACACTTGATCAGGTGTTTGATAAAAAAAAGTTTTTAAGTTTTTAAATGGAAACGTATTCACCCCCCCCCCTCTACAGTTTCACACGCACTATACCCAAGAATTTAGCCACGAAGTTCTTGAGCAGTGCCTTGTTTCCGGTCATATGTCGGGTGCACCCCAATTCGAGGTACCAGAGGCACACTTGGACAAGCTGCACATCAAAGCACGAAACAAAAAATTTGGAACCCGTTGATAAAGTGGTTCCACGTAGTTAGACAGTATAGATTGCAAACTTAGTGGGTTGAACTTTTCTATTCTAGTAGTATTAGGTTCGGATTTCTTCTTAACCGGTTGCCATCTATAACCAACGTGTTAGAACACTCTTCCGGTAGGTTTCCACTTAAAGCAGGATCTAGGGAATAATTCACGATACTAAAATATTCTACCCGTTGGGATCCATGCCCATTTTTCTTTATGCTTATGGCTTCTTAGATTTGGTGAAGCAGTCCTAGTAGTTTTGGCATTCACATTTTCATAATTCAAACCAACATGCACACAATTAGAAGAAACAGAATTATAAGCAACATAATTAAAACAAGCATTCTTGCTATTAGAAGCAACAGATCCATGAAAATTTAAGTCATTACAGTCATCCATTCGCTTAGAGCATTTTTTATTGAAAGCTTTAAAATGTCTAGGTTTGTCTACAACTTTAGGTTGAGAGGCACTAGTCTTCAACGCACATTTCTTAGGTGGTCTCTCTTTTCTACAAGTAGTGTCTAAACCTGGATCAAAAAGCAAATCTGCGTTAGGAGATTGTGTAGTTTGATCATGTTGAGCTAACTTCTCTTTCTTACGATTCTAGTTCTATTGTTTCTTTGACTCTTTGGGTTTCTTTTCTATAGGGGGAGGAGTCAAAGAACACATTGGTGCATCTAGAGGCATATCCTTACTAAGTAGTGCTTGCTTCCTAGCTATTTCTAATTCCTTATTATGAATCATATCATTTGAACCATATGGTTCTCTAACAGAAGTAGATCCAATTTGATACATATCGGGAGTAATTACTTTAGGATTAGATAAAACCTCTTTTTGTTTTGGCTCAAGAATATGAGTTTTTTGTTTTTGATTTGCCAAAAAGGTTGGTTGGTTTGAATAATATGAAAAAATTTGATTTTCCAACTGGCGTTAGTCAACAAACTCATGAATCTTGTTTTTCATCAAATCAAGCACTTTAGATTTGAGTTCCTCGTTCTCTTTTAAGATTAATTTCAAAGAATTTTCGTAGGAAATCTTGTCGTATTTGTTTTCTTTAATTTTTCGCTGCCAGTTTGCTTCAAACATTAAAGATTGTTTTTCAAGTTTAGCACAGGAGTTTTCAAATCTGGAAGTACGACAAGACAATTCCTCGTTCAAATCAACGTTCTTTTGCAAACATTCTCTTAGAGTCTCTGTGAGTAAAAGGTTTTCCATTTCTAAAGACGTTTGTTTATTTTCCAATTCTTCAATTTTCTCCTCATTTATAGCAAATTTTGGTTTGATTGATTCCATTTGATTGAGAAAATATTCTTTTTGAATGTCAGAGTTTAAGCTGAGAAGGTCATATTCATCTTCAAGAGATGTGACGTAAGTTAAATCAGTTTGCATTTCAGAAATCAATGCCTCTTCAAAGGCTTTAAATTGATCATTAACTTTATTCATGGGAGGCTCGATAAATGTTTTTACCAGTTTCTTGACTTCCCTTAAGATATCCATTTCATAAGAATTGGATTTCAAAAGTTTAGCCAATTGAAACTCTTGCTTTCCACGAATAATAGCTAAAGTTCCATTTATTTGATTTTTGAGATTGCAAAAGGTTTTTCTCGCTAAACTCTCATATTTGTTTGAATCATATGGGTTGTCAGAAATCTGATCCACATGATGTTTAACATTTGTTGGTTTTCTTGAAAGAGCATTTTCTTTATTTATCAAACCATAATCGACACTAAAGTAGGAGAAATTGGTTTTCTTTTGGTTAACGTTTAAATGTTTATGGATTTCCTCTTGAGAGAGGTCATTAGGAACAAACATGTAATCTTTGAAGGTATCACGTCTCATGTAATCAACATTATACAAACTTGGTGTTTGATGTTGAACCATGTCAAGATAAGATGGTTTAGTATAACCAATACCCTGTTTTAGATCCATGAATGAATCTGGTTTGGGCATTAACATATACATAGTCTGAGAAGTCTGATCAGTAGTGCGAAGTTTTGTTTCAGCTCTTGTTAATCGTTGAATACAATTAGCTTTGTCTTCTTTAAGTTTGCAAACTTTGTTTTCATAATTTGTTTTAATGTTCTCAAGATTTGAAATATTTATTTTAAAGAGAAAAATCTCATCTTGTAACTCAAGAATTTGACGTTTAAGCACTAGTGGTCGTTCAGAATTCTCTTCATATAACATTTCCTTGATTTTCATTTCTAAAGAAGTACTTTTATCTTGTTCCAGTTTTATCAAGTTAGCATAATTTTGAATTTGAGATTGAATAATGGAATAGTTTTGAAGCATATCAACATGATGTTGACTTGTCGACGCCTGATTGCGGTCTATACTACTAGTAGATAACTGAGGAGTAGCACTTGTAGGTTTTACACTACTTGTGTTAACTTCAGTTGTGATACTAATAGGACGAATGTGACTATATATGAATTCATCAAGATCATCATTATCACAAGCATCAGATGTGTGTACCTGGTTGACAAGTGTGTCATATTCTTCAGCATCAGCATCATAGCTTGGAGTTGCATCCTCATCTTGAGCTACAAAGACATCTTCAATTGTAGTGTCGATACCTTCCATATCTTCAACATGTGCCATAAATGCCATGCTTGGTCCTAAGTTTTCTGCTTCATCATTTGTATCATCCATGAAGTTGAGTGACTCGTCATCAAGCTCACATTCAGAATCTATCTTCTGGGCCAGTGTTAAGCACTTGGTGTTAATTCTTGAGTATTCAGAAATATTAACCATTTTGTTTTTGCCTTTACAAGAAGAATCTTTGGTGAGTTCATTTCCAAGCTTAACTATATTTTTCATAAGTGATCTTTCATTTTCAGCAATGTTTATAGGATGGTATCCTGGAATGAAGTCCGACTCATTTGGAGGAGTGTAGTAGAACCCATCCAGGGTGTAAGTAACAGAGCCATGGTTAATAACTTGGGATGGAGTTTCTTGATTGTGTGATGGTGAGGCAGGGAGAATGATTTGCAAAGGACCCATATGAAAGTAGTTTTCATGTAGGATTTCTCTTCTAATGAGTTGAAGTTCTTCGTCACGATGCATAGAAGCAAGGGTTTTCCACGTATCATGAGCACTTTCTCGACGGTCCATTTACCAGTAGAGTTCATTTGGAAAAGCTAACCTAATGAAGAACTTAGCCCTAGTGTCAGCTGTGTATTGAGCACGTTCAGTATCATTCAATTCTTCATCAGTTTGTAGTCTTATGATCCCTGGTTTTCCTTGGTCAGCAATAAATTTCATTTCTTATGGACCATCTTTGACTGATTTTAGCATAAGTTCTGCATCTTCATGATTTGTGAGCCATAGCTTGAATCTTAGTCGCCAGTCTGTGTGTAAGAACCCGTAATTTTTCAAGTTATTAATTTTCTGTAAACTCGAAACAACCAATTATGAAATTTTATTCAAGTCATTTTATTCACCTTTGCATCCAAAAATATTGATATGTTTAAACTGAGAAACAACTAGTGACATTCCCAAACGGACAATGTGACAAAACTCACATTCCATTTGTTTTTACTGGAACCACACGCGTTCCGACACCGTGATAGTATGGCATAGTTCTAATAATTTAATACTGAGAGTTATTAAAATACGAGGCTCATTAAATTCACTCGAGAGTTACGTAATCAAAAGTGTTCCCACGTCTCACCTATTAACACTCACCTTTTTATTTTCTTACTTAACATTTACCTTTTACTTACCACCTCTTATTATACTCTAAATACAAGAAAAGAAAAGTAAAAATAATAAAATCCCTCTCTTATCCCAAACCCACGCCCCACCATCCCTCTCTCTCTTCCACAAACAGCCATATCCTTTTTCTGAGTTTCCTGCTCTCATCAAAACAAAAACAAGATCGTCACCTCCATTTGTCCTCACCTCCATATTACTAACAAACGCAAAGATGATGCGAGAAGAGACAAGAGCAAGCTCATCTCCTTCGATAAGTCCAAGAGAGCGTCTGCTGCCACCCCCTGTCGAGCCCTAAGTCAACCAAACGAGCCAAGAGGTGACGATATAGTTTCCTTCTTTAGCCATGGAGCGTCTGTGGATGAGGAGAGAAGGAATCAAACCTTCCTTGGTTACTCCTTTAAAGTCCTACCGATCCCTAGCAAGTCCCCACACCCTCAAATTTACTTTCGATTCGAAAATAAGAGAAGTAGCAACCAGTTATAGTGGAGAGCGCGTTCGAAAGCAAAGGGGTGTGTGGATTTGCTTGGTTTGAATCGGGTTCTATCGATCTCATTTGTTTTTTTTTCGATCTCCTTGTTAGTCATCAGTATTATTTGTAAGATTTTAATATTTCCTTCTTTTCTTCATTCGAACCATAATTGGATTTTATTGTTAAAGATAAATTTTTGTATTTCATTTTGTTATGAGAATCGACTGGGAATTGTGTTGCAAATTTTATGCTAACATTGGTGTGGTAGAAATAATATTAGAACCAATAAAGACTAGTAGGAAAAATGGATTTAAAACTAGTATTGGCTCAAAATGTGAAGTGGTTTAAGTTGAGGCTATGTTTTGTAGTCGAATTAGATCAACCTTAGTAAGTAAAAATGGTGCCCGCAAGGTGCTTGTTAAAATGCCAAGCCAAATTCGAGTAGAGTTAAGTTCTTAAAAGTCTTGTCGTTTGCCGTTTTAAACTGCCTAGTGACCTCCTCGTTGTGAGTTGTATCGACACTCTAAGACCCGCGTTATATCCAATGTAACTTATATTAGTCTTGAGTATGCTTTGAGGTAGCGAGTCATTATAATCGCAAGTGTTAAACTAGGCTCAAATGTGTTGTAGTATACTTGTTTTGAGTGTGTCGCGTTATGTTTAAACTTCTTAAACTCCTAGTCGAATGATAGGCCCTTAGTCGCGTTTTAGCCTCGGCTAGTTTATCATTCGTGGCACATTTGGTTGTCTCATGTTTTGATCTTTAGATTATGTGTAGCAAGTTCCTTTCTTGATGTCGTGGCCTTGTTGTACTCGAGCCGCGGCAAGGTCAAGTTATACTAAAAATTAAGTGGTACAAATGAATTGAAAATAAGCCTTTGAAAACAACCTTGTGAGTCTAAAAGTCTGATAATAGAATTGGTTTAGAAATGAAAAGTCCCTTTTGTTCCTGCTGTTGATTTGCGTTAAGAAACTCACCACACAAAAACCCTCTTGAGTCTGTGAAGGGCTCGTTGAGTGAAAGGCTTGGTTGGGCCGCAGCCCACCAAGCAAGCCCATCTTTGAAACCTCCTTTTACTTCCTATCACAGCCCATATATTCAAGACAAAGGGGCAAAAATCTGTTGCATATGTATATGTCTACTCGGCTGAAAAATGACTGGGCCACAGCCCACCTTTGACACGAAGTCGTGTCACGTTTACTCGTTCCGTATACATATGCCATCGTCACTACTCGTCAAACTAATAAAATATGACAATCTTATATTTTAAACTTCACGAGCTATTTAAAATTTGTTATGTTCTATCAACACCCATAATAAAACTATGAACTATGAAATGATTTTTATGTAAATCTTATAACTTATTAACACAAGGATTAATTATTTTCCAAACTTTTCTTCTATAATAATAGACACATATATATCTATATATATATATATACACACACATACCATTTTCCTTATTTTCTCATACTTACACGCAAACTTTGTAATATACATATCCACTCGACTATAACATTTTCCATCATACCATCCACGTCTTAATCGTCCCGTTCATAATCTTTCAGTTATTGCCAAACTAAAGATTATTTGTCTTAGTATCTCGTAAGCACTTCCAAGAGCCAATATTTTCAAATGATTTAGAAAATGACTTTTAAACTAAATGCTGCAACACCAGCAACGACAACATAAAACTTTTGAATTAAGTTCGTGGAGTCTTAAACTTAGTCGGATAACTAAATTATGCCATACTAATCTAGGTCACGCGTTGGAATTACTACCTACCAGTTGATTCTATTGCATTCCAGATTACTACTACTGAGGTGAGTTCATAGTCCCACTTTTACTATGTTTTCAAATCCCGTGGGGAGATACATGCTATAAATCTGAACACAAATATTTTTGTATGCTATCCTGATTGATATTGCTAAGTTAATATTGCCTAAGTTACCACCCTGCCAAAAAGTCCCTCATATCATGAACCATTAATCACTTGCGAGTGAACGCGAATTCAGTGAATAGATCTATTGGAAGTTGACGACCCATTTGAAGTTAGCCTGAAATGGTAACCAAATGCACTTTATTCGAATTATCAAGAGTTTGGCAAACTCCTACGACGAGGGCATTATCACTCACATCATTGCTATGATGTGGGCTATTTATATCATTTATTATTACACCCGATGTTAAGGTTTGCGTGTCATGAGGCTTAGGGCAATATTTATATTACACTACAATATCATATTTCTACTACTATCTGACTTGTGTTCAATCTATTACAAATTAAACACTATGGATTCACTCAACCTTTGTGTTGACGTTTTAAGCATGTTTTATCTCAGGTAACTAAGGAAATCTCAAGCACGGAGTTGGCATGGGCATTGGGAATCTACCCCTTTTTTATTTCAAATAACTATATCATTCTTTTCAAACTCCTCATCACTTTTGTGAAAAACTATCCTTTTGGCAACTAATGTGTAATCCTCTGAATATTGAGTTTTCTTTGAATGATATAAATGCAACTTTTAATGATTATCTATACTTACGACTGTGATCAAATTGGTAATACCCCGTTTAAGTCTTCCGCTGTTTCATTACGATTTTTGGGGTGTTACAGATTGGCATCAGAGCCAGGTTATAGAGAACCAATTGATTTTTAAAACATTGGACTATAACCGCAATTTCTAAAAGGACCATTTTTAAAACTCTACCACCCTATGCCCTCCGTGCCAACACTTACGAATTTTTGCATTGAGATTTGCTTGGCAGATTATGCATAACGAATTAATTTATCACCTACGAATGTTGAATATTAACACTTTATTAACTTATGCATTGAGATTTGCTTGGCAGATTATGCATAACGAATTAGTTTTATCACCTACGAATGTTATTATGGCTAATGCATATGTATATTATTAATAACTTACACTTATTATTATTGGGATATTACAGTACCATGTCTCCACCGATTCCAGTTATCATTCTATCTGATGTCGAGACTGATGCTACACCAGCTGCTTCACCTACCCCTATCCTCATATCATCAGATGTTGACACTGACACTACTTTACCTGTTGACCATACTGCTACTCTATCAGAGACCATGTCCGGAGAGACTGAGCCTTTCGAGGAGGGTGAAGTTGCTCCTACTCCGGTCATTACATCCCCTGACCACCCAGCCTCACCAGTGTACGGTCCCCTAACATGGGATCAGTACATGGAGACTCAGCAGTTTCTGCCTGCTGATGATCTTCCTCCACCATCACTACGTCGAGTTCTTACCCATGACCACTACTCCTCAGGATCAGAGGCGGATGACGAGTCATCTGACTCCGACTCTTCTGACTTAGCTTCACCCATACCACCCCCACCTGCGCCGGTTCGCCGGCGTAGGGCAGTCAGATTTCTACAGCCTTATGAGCCCGCACCATTCGGGAAACTTTATGTGCCTTGCCAGGGAGGCCCACCTAGGAAGTACACTGCCCGGAAACGGGTACGTGCACCTTCAGCCCCATTGGTACCACCACCAGCTGTCATACCACCAACACCAGTATCCTCATCACCAGCACCTGTATCTGCATCACCTTTACCACCATCATCACTACCACCATCACCACCACCTCAGCCACACCCTTATATGATTCCATAACCACCACCAGTCAGAGTTGACCCTCCTTTTGACTCAGTTACTAGATCATACCCATTCACCCCAGCACCTACAGTCTTTTATCACCAAACCACTACTGTTCCGGTGACATCTCCAGTCACGTCACCCACCCATCCTACCAAGCCTAGTGACCCCTTGCCTCCCCGCAAGAGGGCACGTTTCTTTGGCCCTTCATCATCAGATCCGTATGTCGAGGCTGTTGCTGAGGCCGCTTCTCAACCCCACAGGAGGGTTGATGCACGCCGCTGGTCATTTCTGTTGGCTGTGATCCGTAGATGGAGAGTACAGGAGGGTGCCCCGAGAGTTGCGGAGTTGGGAGAGAGTTCATCTACCGCTGCTGCTAGAGTTCTTCCGGTCACGGGAGAGCCCATTCATCACACTATTCCACTGTTTTCATCTAGACTCACTAGGCATGAGGACCGCCTTGATGCCCTACTCAGTTTCATCGGAGATGTTTCACTCGAGCGCATCGAGTGTATTGAGGAGGAGGTGGAGAACCTCGTAGTAGGGAGAGTAGCCATGGATGAGGTTTTCGATATGATGGGTACTAGCCTCCAGGAGGCGCAGGAGATTATTGCTGATCTTAGGGATAGAGTAGAGGCGATGGAGCAGGAGGTCCAGGACCAGAGGGACCACATCACAGGCATGGGAGAGAGGCAGGAGAGCATGAGACAGGAGCCTTAGGATCAGGGGAACATATCTAGGATTCTGCAGGGCATTATCGAGACTCAGGATGAGGAGAGCTCCACATGACCAGGAGGAGCATTCAGAGATTGGAGGCTGGGGAGAGACAGAGAGATGCTAGGATTAAGGAGTTGACTGAGACAGTTCGAGCACTACAGCGCCGCTTGGATGGGGCATCGGGTAGTTCTTAGATTTTACTATATCAGTTGTGGCTAGACATCTAGCGTACCATTTATGATGTAATAAAGAAACTTGTATTTGATTGTTTTGTAAGCAAGTGAATCAAGATTATGAAAACAAATATTGTATGTTATGATTTCCGGAACTTGATGTAAAATTTATGATTATCTCGTTGTTTCATTCTATTTGTATGTGTTGTGGATGGTGCTCGAATATGTTGTATTTATGATTTAATTGTGATATTCATTGATGTATTGCAGAGACGATCACTTCATGTGTTTGCATGATGGTGACATATTTATCATAAAAAAATTTTCTTTTCCTCAGCATCGATGTGTTATATTATGATAATTTTGTTATGAAGTATATACAATTACCCTGTTAATTGACCATATTCCAACATCAACTCAATCACAAAAGAAAATTCTAAATATGTGTTCTTATGTCATTGTTAGAACATGGCTACCCGCAGCAGGACAACAGATGCAGTCGCCGGAACGATCATAACCCCAGAAGAGATCCGCCGGTTGATCACTGAGAGCGTAACCGCTGCATTAGTGGCTCAAGCTGCAGCCACGACTCCCACTGGCAGTGCAACAAGGCCCACTGCCGAAAGCGAGCCAGCCGTGACAGGCAAATGCACCTACAAAGAGTTCATGAGCTGTAAACCACCAACATTCAAAGGTACCGAAGGAGTGACAGAGTTAGCTCGATGGTTTGAGCGCTCAGAAACTGTTTTCACAAGGAGTGGTTGCGCAGAAAGCAACAAGGTCAACTTTGCTACTGGTACCCTATCAGATGACGCTCTATCATGGTGGAACGCCACTGCTCAGAAAATGGGTACTGAAAGAGCTTACCAGCTCCCTTGGGCCGAGTTTAAGCAGAAGATGTTGAAGAAGTATTGCCCACGCACTGAAATTCGAAAGCTAGAAGAAGAGTTTGATCGCTTGGTAGTAAAAGGGTATGACATCCGGGCCTATGACTGAAGGTTCCAAGAACTCTCTCTACTATGCCCAACTAAGGTGCCAGATTTCGAGAAAACATTAGAGAGGTATGTTGAGGGATTGCCCAAAAGCATAGAAGGGATCGTTACTGTATCCAAACCACAAACGCTGGAAGAAGCCATGAAGACTGCTCAGAAATTACTGGAGAGGGAAATTAAGCGTAATCAGGCTCAGGGAGGCAACGATCACAAAAGAAAATTTGATGATCGTAGAAGCAACCACAGCAACAACAACTCTCACCACAACAGCAACAACCACAGTCACCACCGCAACAACAATCAAGGCTACCAGCAAAACCGAAACCACCATCATAACCAACAGAACCGCCGGCAGGAAACTGCCAGGGCTTACATTGCTACACCTACTGGAAATGGGGGTTATGCTGGACCCGCTCCCATGTGCAACCACTGTAAGATGCACCACCATGGACCCTGTTTTGCCAGATGTGGAAAGTGCCAGAAAACCGGTCACAAGACCCAAGACTGCAAGGCCACAGGAGCCAATTTACAACCAGTGGCCGTAGTATGCCATGGATGTGGTAAGAAGGGACACTACAAGTACCAGTGTCCAAATCAGGTTGCCAACCCCACCAACAACGCTCGGGGGAGAGCATATGTGCTGGGAGATGGAAATGTCGGACAAGATCCCGATGTTGTGACGGGTACGTTTCCCCTTAATAATCATCTTGCTAAAGTTTTATTTAATTCTGGGGCCGACAAAAGTTTTGTGTCTACTTCATTTGCATCCCTACTTGACATTACCCCGACTAAATTGAACACCACTTACGAAATCGAACTTGCCAACGGAAAACTAGTAGAAACTAACACCATGATCCAAGGTTGCACCTTGCTTTTACTAAATCGACCATTTGACATAGACCTCATGCCCATTCAACTTAGTAGTTTCGACGTAGTCATCGGCATGGATTGGTTGTCCAAGAACCATGCTAGAATTATATGCGACGAGAAAGTTGTTCACATTCCATGTGAAGGAGAAACTTTAATTGTCCGTGGCGAACGAAGTAAGACCCGACTAAGCATCATATCATGCTTGAAAATGATGAAGTATATCGATCGAGGGTGTCTTGCGTTTTTGGCTCAAGTGGCTGAGAAGAAGTCGTAGGAGAAGCGACTGGAAGATGTACCGATAGTTAAGGATTTTCCCGAAGTATTTCCCGAAGACTTTCCTGGCCTTCCACCAACCCGACAAGTAGAATTCCATATCGAACTAGTGCCAGGAGCAGCACCAGTGGCACGAGCACCCTATAGATTGGCACCATCCGAGATGAAAGAGCTGTCTGAGCAATTACAAGAATTGTCAGATAAAGGATTCATACGTCCGAGTTCTTCGCCATGGGGAGCTCCGGTTGTAACACCCCAACCCGATAAGGGTAAAGATGTCATAATAATGGTTTCATATCAGATCAAAACAAAGCGTACATCAACAGTAATACAAGGGTTCTCAAAGGTCACAAATGAAATACTGAATATACAAGGCTACAAAGGAAACAAAAGCTAAATACTAAGTCTGCAAATGCAAATCCTTCTAATATTCTCTACTTCAGAATAGCTATCAAGGTCTTCTACGTCCAAAAGTCTCTTCACTCATACCCAGCTTCCAACTAAAAACCTGCCGCAGGGAAAGAAATGTGGCTGAGCTTAAAAAGCCCAGTGAACAGATATATATAAACAAAAACGAAAGCAAAAGAAAACGAACATGTATAGTTTGGTGCATTGGGTTTACAAAGGTATAGTCAAAGAGTACAAGTAAGAAAGAAAAAGGGTAGGTCAGTAATCCACCACGAGCCCGAACACAAATCAAATATAGTAACCATGTCTTCATAATCATATAGAGGGGAGACCTCTCAGATAATCAGATAATATCAGGGGTGTCCTCATTCTTCAAATGGAGTAGCTAACTCCCGAACTTGTGAAAGACGTGGATTGCACCCATGCATCAGTCACCGAACAATAATATAATATCAAATCATGTTAAATCCACTAATACGAACACGAACCTAGGATGCATCCATACGCCCCCCGAACAATATACTGGCCATAATAAATGTAGTGTGCACATAATAATCAAATGGGGACGGTGTGGAACATCACTCGACCACACTGGAGTCATGCCATTGGTGCATCAATGACACGGCCATGTTACCTTCATGGCTAGGAAACGAACTTGGCTCGGGTATCAAACTGAAGGGTCAAAGGTCAAAGGTCCAAATCATAGCAAAGGTTCAAATAGTCTAAGTCATCGAATCATAGTCAAAGTCCAAATATCAAAGGTTCATGGCAAAAGGGGTCATATCCAATATCAAAGTCAAATGAGTCAAAATGAACGGATCAAAGGTTCATAATCAGATGGATCATTTAGAGAAATCTTTATCAATAGAGGCTCAAAGCAAAAAGAGTCATATCGAACATCAAAGTCTAAATGAATCAAACAAACGAACCAAAGTGTAGGGAACATAGCAATGGCTTAGGGAATCTTAAAACGAATCAAGATAAATGAGTCATGAGAGGGAAAACACCCTTACTGAAAAAGGGTAGAATATCTGTACCTTATACCGCAAGTGCAAACATATCAGAAATATAAAGATCGGAAACAAACTCCATCTTCAGCGAATCTACACGAATACATGGTCGTCTTAGTTAATAACTTATTTTAACTCGGATTTCTCATTTTAGTCGGCTTTCTATTTTTAGTAACTTTCCTTTTATAGCATCTTTCCAAAAATAGTAACTTTCCAAAAATAATAAGTTTCCTCTTTAAGTAGTTTAACCATTTTAAGTAACTTTCTATTTTAGGCAGGTTTCCCATTTTAGTAAGTTTCCAACGTTAGTCATTAATATCCAAGGTTATCATTTAATCCATTTAATCCATTTAAGGTATCAAACGTGAAAATATTAATAGTTTAAGGTTCATAATGATAATTATATAAGTTTAGGGTTAATAACGTAGGTTTCACAAGATTTAGGGTTTTATATTGTAATTTTATTTCTTAAGTGACAATTTAGGCTTAGCCGATTTAATAGACACTTTTACCGTATTTCCAATAAGTCAAGCTTGACACGAGACACACACACACGGTCGCACCCACTTATGCACTCCTAGGTACGCACACCATTTATTACTTCACGACTCCAAAATAACAGACACTCCCCATAAAACCTAGTCGAGACACCTCTTATACATTTCATACATGCACATGCAACCTATGTTAACTCACACGCACATATGAATACAACATGCGTATAGGTTCATAAAAGAAAAACACCAACAATCGACTCCACAGTTCCAAATACTCAAATGCAGTAACACAATCTAAATCACAAACAATACAAGGAAATAGATGGGGCATGGTGGTCCCCAAAACCATGCACACGTTCACACACTTAAAATCCAACTCCCATTCTTCGACTCACATTAACTGGGACTCAATATGATTATCGACTATTAAGGAATCCACACTCGATCTCTATCACCAAAACATCACGCTCAGCCACTCTTTTAAACCTTCAAACTCAATGAGACAGCATACATGAATAATAAGAAACGACCATGACATACGAACCCAAAACGTGCAGCCTACTCTCTACTCTTATCGGGTCTAATCACACACTCTTGTATATAGTTTAAACCACATACAAACACATGTAGGCAGTCCATATTGCCCGCACGTACGACACACAAACACAATACAATGGAGTCGACGAAATACCACCACACATACCACACTACCCGCCTGTTAACAGTCCTACATGCTCGATATCCCCATGATATACACACACACATATATAACGAGCTAAGTAGTCACCGAAGATCCCACATAATCAACCATTATCCATATAAACATACATGCCCGTTCCACATTAATTCTTTAGTTTTTATTTCCAGGTTGAAGTTGTATAAAAGAGATTAAGATTAGAACGTAATAACCAGATTGTAGGCGTATAAACCAAGCAGATTCGAATGTCCCAGAAATCGAAACAAGTCGACATATAAATTCATGATTTCATGTAGTGTTTATATATATATATATATATATATATATATATATATATATATATATATATATATATATATATATATATATATATATATATATGTTTCTTTAGCATGTTTCATTTCTGATCTACATATGACGCATATATATGTCAAAAAGATTTCAAAACAGAACGATATATGGTACCTTTGAGGCTGAATGAAACAAGACCAAAGAGTACAAAAGGAACCGCGAATCGAATCACAATAACCACAAGGGTACCCCGATCGAACCGAACTTTAACCTCCCTTCGGACCCAAAGCTATCCACACGATCTGACCAAGGCTGGTACGCCCCCAACCGATCATCCAACTTGTCATACCCTTCGTACTTCTTTTCTTGTGGAAAAAGAACAGCCGCCTAATATAGGTTCTTAGGGTTTTTATATGTATATAAGGAATGTGTATTTTGGAATATAATGAGGAGGTGGAGGAGAAAATATATAGGCTGAATAAGATGGGAAATAGGAGAGATCAGTTCGAATATGTGTATATAATGAATGTGTATTTTGACATTTCCATCTTTACATGTGGTGCACTAATCTTTTATTCTTTTTGGAACCAATGTGATCAAGTATTATATGTAGTATAGTTCGAATATTTTTTTTTCTCATATCATAGTTTTTTGTTATTTAAGGTACATTCGGGTTCAAGTTCAAATAAGTAACGGATTTAGATTCGACATTTTAGGTTATCATGATTGTTTAATTAGTTTAGTAACTTATGTTATAGATTTATAATGTTCTTATTGATTTCAAAGTTAGAGGGGCAATTTAGGTATATTACATGTTTGAGATTTTAGGGTTTTACATCGGTACTGTTTGTAAAGAAGAAAGATGGATCCTTCCGGATGTGCATCGATTATCGTGAGTTAAACAAGCTCGCCGTGAAGAACCGATACCCGCTACCTAGGATCGATGACTTGTTTGATCAACTGCAAGGGTCGAGCGTATACTCGAAGATTGATTTAAGGTCAGGGTACCATCAACAGAGAGTTAAGGAGGGAGATATACCGAAGACAGCTTTTTGTACACGATACGGGAACTATGAGTTCCAAGTGATGCCATTTGGTCTGACGAATGCACCAGCTGTGTTTATGGACTTAATGAACCGAGTGTGTAAGCCCTATCTGGACAAGTTCGTAATTGTGTTTATCGACGATATCCTCATCTACTCCCGCAACAAAGAGGAACACGCAGAACATCTGAGAACTATCCTGGAACTGCTCAAAGAAGAGAAACTGTATGCCAAATTTTCCAAGTGTGATTTTTGGATTGAGAAAGTGCAATTTCTTGGGCATGTGATCGATAGCAAAGGAATTCACGTGGACCCCACAAAGATCGAAGCTGTTAAGAATTGGGCATCTCCTACGAACCCCACGGAGATACGACAATTTTTAGGTCTTGCTGGGTACTACCGAAGGTTCATCGAGGGTTTCTCTAAGATCGCCAAACCTTTGACGGAATTGACGCAAAAGAAGAAGAAGTTCGACTGGGGAAAAGAGCAAGAGACGTCATTCCAACTTTTGAAACAGAAGCTTTGTGAAGCACCGATCTTAGCATTACCCGAAGGAAGTGAAGACTTTGTGGTTTATTGCGACACATCTATTCAAGGACTAGGAGCTGTGTTAATGCAAAGGAGTAAAGTTATCGCATATGCTTCCCGGCAGCTCAAAACCCATGAGAAGAACTACACTACCCATGATCTTGAATTGGGAGCAGTAGTATTTGCTCTCAAGATGTGGAGACACTACTTGTATGGCACCAAGTGCACAGTGTTCACAGATCACAAAAGTCTCCAACACATTCTAGATCAGAAGGAATTGAACATGAGACAACGCCGATGGTTGGAGTTACTCAGTGATTATGATTGTGAGATTCGCTACCATCCTGGAAAGGCGAATGTTGTGGCAGACGCCTTAAGTCGAAAGGAACGAATTAAACCCCTTACAGTTAGATCTTTGGGAATGACAATTAGATCACCACTTCCATCGAAGATCCTTGAGGCTCAGACCGAAGCTCTTAAAGAAGAAAATAGACCAAGAGAGAAGATCCATGGTATGCCGGAAAATGAGAATGGCTTTGTGAGGAAATCAGACGGGAGATTGTTTTTCAGGGACCGAAGTTGGATTCCACTCTATGGAGGAATACGTGACCTTATCACGCACGAGTCGCACAAGTCTAAGTATTCTATCCACCCGGGTTCTGATAAGATGTATCAGGATCTCAAGAAACTATATTGGTGGCCAAACATGAAAGCCGACATCGCTGAGTATGTCGGGAAGTGTTTGACATGTTCAAAGGTGAAAGCTGAGTATCAAAAACCATCCGGTTTGTTGATTCAACCCGAGCTTCCAATGTGGAAATGGGAGAGGATCACCATGGACTTCATCACAAAGCTACCTAAGACGGCGAGTGGACTTGACACGATTTGGGTAATCGTTGATCACCTCACTAAATCCGCGCACTTCTTGGCAATCAAAGAAACTGACGATATGAGTACCCTAGCACGACTGTATTTGAAGGAAATAGTCTCTCGACATGGAGTGCGGGTTTCCATCATCTCGGATCGAGATAGCCGTTTCACGTCACACTTTTGGCGGTCATTACAGAAAGCTTTGAATACCCGATTAGATATGAGCACCGCATACCACCCACAGACTGATGGTCAGAGTGAGAGGACTATCCAGACCTTGGAGGACATGCTACGAGCATGTGTGATCGATTTCGGGAAAGGTTGGGATAAGCACTTACCATTAGCAGAATTTTCTTACAACAACAGTTATCACGCGAGTATCAAGGCAGCACCCTTTGAAGCACTTTATGGTCGGAAGTGCCGATCACCGGTTTGTTGGGCAGAGGTTGGAGATGTTCAGCTCCCAGGACCCGAGCTTATCCACGAAACAACCGAGAAGATTGTACAGATCAGGCAACGCTTAAAAGCTGCCCGTAACCGACAAAAGAGTTATGCCGATGTTAGACGAAAACCCATGGAGTTTCAAGTTGGGGATAGAGTCATGTTGAAAGTGTCCCCTTGGAAGGGAATGATTAGATTTGGGAAGCGTGGAAAGTTAAATCCAAGATACATCGGACCATTCAAGATCCTAGAAAGGGTTGGTCCAGTGGCGTACAAACTTGAACTCCCTGAGGAGCTCAGTAGAATACACAATACCTTTCACGTGTCAAACCTGAAGAAGTGTCTTTAATATGAAACTCTTATCATTCCATTCAAAGAACTTCGGCTCGACGAGAAGCTTAACTTTATAGAGGAACCGGTAGAGATCATGGACCGGGATGTGAAGCAATTAAAACTAAGCCGCATCCCCATCGTCAAGGTCTGATGGAACTCAAATAGAGGACCAGAGTACACGTGGGAACGTGAAGATCGAATTCGCGCCAAATATCCACACCTCTTCGCCGAGGCAACACCAACCACTACCACGGACTAAGAATTCCGGGACGGAATTCAGAATTAGGAGTTGGTACTGTAAGAACCCGTACATTTTCAAGTTATTAATTTTCTGTAAACTCGAAACAACCAATTATGAAATTTTATTCAAGTCATTTTATTCACCTTTGCATCCAAAAATATTGATATGTTTAAACTGAGAAACAACTAGTGACATTCCCAAATGGACAATGTGACAAAACTCACGTTCCATTTTTTTTACTGGAACCACACGCGTTCCGACACCGTGATAGTATGGCATAGTTCTAATAATTTAATACCGAGAGTTATTAAAATACGAGGCTCGTTAAATTCACTCGAGAGTTACGTAATCAAAAGTGTTCCCACGTCTCACCTTTTAACACTCACCTTTTTATTTTCTTACTTAACATTTACCTTTTACTTACCACCTCTTATTATACTCTAAATACAAGAAAAGAAAAGTAAAAATA
Organism: Artemisia tridentata subsp. tridentata; assembly: GCA_021014915.2. Taxonomy (NCBI): domain Eukaryota; kingdom Viridiplantae; phylum Streptophyta; class Magnoliopsida; order Asterales; family Asteraceae; genus Artemisia; species Artemisia tridentata. The sequence goes on from CP139502.1 coordinate 268,329,650, forward strand.
ATAAAATCCCTCTCTTATCCCAAACCCACGCCCCACCATCCCTCTCTCTCTTCCACAAACAGCCATATCCTTTTTCTGAGTTTCCTGCTCTCATCAAAACAAAAACAAGATCGTCACCTCCATTTGTCCTCACCTCCATATTACTAACAAACGCAAAGATGATGCGAGAAGAGACAAGAGCAAGCTCATCTCCTTCGATAAGTCCAAGAGAGCGTCTGCTGCCACCCCCTGTCGAGCCCTAAGTCAACCAAACGAGCCAAGAGGTGACGATATAGTTTCCTTCTTTAGCCATGGAGCGTCTGTGGATGAGGAGAGAAGGAATCAAACCTTCCTTGGTTACTCCTTTAAAGTCCTACCGATCCCTAGCAAGTCCCCACACCCTCAAATTTACTATCAATTCGAAAATAAGAGAAGTAGCAACCAGTTATAGTGGAGAGCGCGTTCGGAAGCAAAGGGGTGTGTGGATTTGCTTGGTTTGAATCGGGTTCTATCGATCTCATTTGTTTTTTTTCGATCTCCTTGTTAGTCATCAGTATTATTTGTAAGATTTTAATATTTCCTTCTTTTCTTCATTCGAACCATAATTGGATTTTATTGTTAAAGATAAATTTTTGTATTTCATTTTGTTATGAGAATCGACTGGGAATTGTGTTGCAAATTTTATGCTAACATTGGTGTGGTAGAAATAATATTAGAACCAATAAAGACTAGTAGGAACAATGGATTTAAAACTAGTATTGGCTCAAAATGTGAAGTGGTTTAAGTTGAGGCTATGATTTGTAGTCGAATTAGATCAACCTTAGTAAGTAAAAATGGTGCCCGCAAGGTGCTTGTTAAAATGCCAAGCCGAATTCGAGTAGAGTTAAGTTCTTAAAAGTCTTGTCGTTTACCGTTTTAAACTACCTAGTGACCTCCTCGTTGTGAGTTGTATCGACACTCTAAGACCCGCGTTATATCCAATGTAACTTATATTAGTCTTGAGTATGCTTTGAGGTCGTGAGTCATTATAATCGCAAGTGTTAAACTAGGCTCAACTGTGTTGTAGTATACTTGTTTTGAGTGTGTCGCATTATGTTTAAACTTCTTAAACTCCTAGTCAAATGATAGGCCCTTAGTCGCGTTTTAGCCTCGGCTAGTTTATCATTCGTGGCACATTTGGTTGTCTCATGTTTTGATCTTTAGATTATGTGTAGCAAGTTCCTTTCTTGATGTCGTGGCCTTGTTGTACTCGAGCAGCGTCAAGGTCAAGTTATACTAAAAATTAAGTGGTACAAATGAATTGAAAATAAGCCTTTGAAAACAACCTTGTCAGTCTAAAAGTCTGATAATAGAATTGGTTTAGAAATGAAAAGTCCCTTTTGTTCCTGCTGTTGATTTGCGTTAAGAAACTCACCACACAAAAACCCTCTTGAGTCTGTGAAGGGCTCGTTGAGTGAAAGGATTGGTTGGGCCGTAGCCCACCAAGCAAGCCCATCTTTGAAACCTCCTTTTACTTCCTATCACAGCCCATATATTCAAGACAAAGGGCAAAAATCTGTTGCATATGTATATGTCTACTCAGCTGAAAAATGACTGGGCCACAGCCCACCTTTGACACGAAGTCGTGTCACGTTTACTCGTTCCGTATACAAATGCCATCGTCACTACTCGTCAAACTAATAAAATATGACAATCTTATATTTTAAACTTCACGAACTATTTAAAATTTGTTATGTTCTATCAACACCCATATTAAAACTATGGACTATGAAATGATTTTTATGTAAATCTTATAACTTATTAACACAAGGATTAATTATTTTCCAAACTTTTCTTCTATAATAATAGACACATATATATATCTATATATATATATATACACACATACCATTTTCCTTATTTTCACATACTTACACGCAAACTTTGTAATATACATATCCACTCGACTATAACATTTTCCATCATACCATCCACGTCTTAATCGTCCCGTTCATAATCTTTCAGTTATTGCCAAACTAAAGATTATTTGTCTTAGTATCTCGTAAGCACTACCAAGAGCCAATATTTTCAAATGATTTAGAAAATGACTTTTAAACTAAATGCTGCCACACCAGCAACGACAACATAAAACTTTTGAATTAAGTTCGTGGAGCCTTAAACTTAGTCGGATAACTAAATTATGCCATACTAATCTAGGTCACGCGTTGGAATTACTACCTACCAGTTGATTCTATTGCATTCCAGATTACTACTACTACTAAGGTGAGTTCATAGTCCCACTTTTACTATGTTTTCAAATCCCGTGGGGAGATACATGCTATAAATCTGAACACAAATATTTTTGTATGCTATCCTGATTGATATTGCTAAGTTAATATTGCCTAAGTTACCACCCTGCCAAAAAGTCCCTCATATCATGAACCATTAATCACTTGCGAGTGAACGCGAATTCAGTGAATAGATCTATTGGAAGTTGACGACCCATTTGAAGTTAGCCTGAAATGGTAACCAAATGCACTTTATTCGAATTATCAAGAGTTTGGCAAACTCCTACGACGAGGGCATTATCACTCACATCATTGCTATGATGTGGGCTATTTATATCATTTATTATTACACCCGATGTTAAGGTTTGCGTGTCATGAGGCTTAGGGCAATATTTATATTACACTACAATATCATATTTCTACTACTATCTGACTTGTGTTCAATCTATTACAAATTAAACACTATGGATTCACTCAACCTTTGTGTTGACGTTTTAAGCATGTTTTATCTCAGGTAACTAAGGAAATCTCAAGCACGGAGTTGGCATGGGCATTGGGAATCTACCCCCTTTTTATTTCAAATAACTATATCATTCTTTTCAAACTCCTCATCACTTTTGTGAAAAACTATCCTTTTGGCAACTAATGTGTAATCCTCTGAATATTGAGTTTTCTTTGAATGATATAAATGCAACTTTTAATGATTATCTATACTTACGACTGTGATCAAGTTGGTAATACCCCGTTTAAGTCTTCCGCTGTTTCATTACGATTTTTGGGGTGTTACACTGTGTAGGTTCCTGGAAGAAGCATCGGTGGTCTTGAAAATTGGGCAGAGTTTTCTTTCGCAAAATGTGGGTAACAGTAACTCTCGTAAGAGTTTTCTTAAGCATGTTTTATCTCAGGTAACTAAGGAAATCTCAAGCACGGAGTTGGCATGGGCATTGGGAATTTACCCCCTTTTTATTTCAAATAACTATATCATTCTTTTCAAACTCCTCATCACTTTTGTGAAAAACTATCCTTTTGGCAACTAATGTGTAATCCTCTGAATATTGAGTTTTCTTTGAATGATATAAATGCAACTTTTAATGATTATCTATACTTACGACTGTGATCAAATTGGTAATACCCCGTTTAAGTCTTCCGCTGTTTCATTACGATTTTCGGGGTGTTACACTGTGTAGGTTCCTGGAAGAAGCATCGGTGGTCTTGAAAATTGGGCAGAGTTTTCTTTCGCAAAATGTGGGTAACAGTAACTCTCGTAAGATGAAATGTCGCGAACTTATTTTATCACAATAATACTTGGAGCTATCGCAACTAATTCTTGTGAGTTGGGCAGAGTTTTCTTTCGTAAACAGTGGGTAACCAAAAGCTTCGCAAAGCTTGTATCACAAGAATTGCTATCGTAACCCACAACAAAGTCTATCGCAACCCACAGAAAGTGTATCGCAACCCAAAATGTCAATCCATCTTGAAAAGTAGACATTGTGATTGTGGATCTTTGATATGATATTTTGTTTTTGTTTGAAAGTGGTGTTTTAGTTTGTTTGAGTTGAGATGGTTGAGTGTTTGGAATTTTATATTGTGATATTTAAATGATTAAAGTCTATTAATCATTTTTTAATGTCTTTAAAGGATTTAAAATTAAGTAAAAGTCTTTGAATCAAGGTATCGCAACAAAGTCTTGCAAACAGTAACTATCGCAACTTCCTGTTGAAAATTGGGCAGAGTTTTCCTTCGCAAAATGTGGGTAACAGTAAGTCTCGTAAGATGAGATGTCACAAACTTCTTTTATCACAATAATACTTGGAGCTATCGCAACTAATTCTTGTGAGTTGGGCAAAGTTTTCTTTCGTAAACAGTGGGTAACCAAAAGCTTCGCAAAGCTAGTATCACAAGAATTGCTATTGCAACCCACAACAAAGTTTATCGCAACCTAAAACTTGCAATAAACAGCTACCGCAACACCTATTGCAACTAACAACAGCTATCGCAACCAATACTCAGCCAACTGTTGCAACAAAACCCTTGAATTTTGCGAGCAAAATACAAAACCCTATTTTTACGAGAGAAAGTACACTTTTTCAAAAACCTTAAACCACATTTTCCAGCCTAAATCTTCACCAAATTCATAAAAACTTTGTATAGAATGATAAAAACTCTTTCTTAATCTTCAAATATGTTATTCTAACACACGTTTTATAAGATTAAACACGTTTAAGAGTATCTTGATAATACGTATGAAAGTAAAAAATATTCTAGTGTGAGAAAGTTCTCAAATTCTACAAAGGTCAAAACTTTTACTACTAATGAAGATCGAAACAAAACTAAAACACAACTACGTGAAACAACGAATCCATCAATAATAAAATTTATATAGTCATACCAAACAAACATAAACTAAATATAACTATTAATTTTATTCATAGTTTAAACCTCGTATGTGCACGAGGGATTAAGACTAATATACGCAATAAAATTATATGCCATGTTAGATATATTTTACAAAATGAATGTGCCTTTTTATTAGGTTACCCGGGAAATGCAATTCCTTTTACTCAGATATACATGACTTAACAGGTGTATTCCGTAACTGTTTTCAACCCTTTTCCTAATCACCCCTAAGTATATACCCAAGTTTGAACCCTTAGATGTAACTATTAATAGCAGTAAAACTTCAAATACCCACATAAAATTAACGACTTCAACATCTGATAACGCTCCTTTTATACATATTTTATATAGTAATATTTGTTAGTGCCTTAATGATTTCTATGGACTTTCGATATTTAATTGCATGAAAATGCATTTCAGGTCCAATCGACAAAGAATCTCCATTATCAAGAAAAATCATATGCACTGGAGTTAAGTCTGAGCTAAAGCAAAGAAAAGTCTGAAGAACACTAAAGAGCGCCTGTCTTTCCCCCAAAGTATGCCAGTTACGGGAGATATAATCAGTCCTATAATCCGAGTCAGCATCGTGAAGTACGACGATATTCAAAGAAGCTCATACTCTAGTTTGCATGTGCGAAGCTTGTCAGAAAATCGGAAATATATCCAAAAGGGATTAAATGCCCTTAAACAGCATTCAAGTATGTAAGATATTTGACATTTAGAGAATATATTTCATAAGACCTTTCTCGAAATCCCATAAGTTCGAATACATACTAGTTCCAGTGGATTATGTCTCAAAATGGGCAGAAGCCCAAGCTCTTTAAACTAACGATGCAAAAGTTGTCCTCACTTTCCTCAAGAAACTGTTTTGTCATTTTGGAATCCCGAAAGCATTAATTAGCGATAGAGGAACACACTTTTGTAATCATCTAATGGAAAAAGCAATGAAGAAATATGGTGTTGATGAGGTTTAACACATGCGTTTTTAGGGGGTCATTTGGTCTCTAAACTCGTACATATTTGATCAATTATTACCCTAAAATGTTTCTTTTTGAGTTTTAGGTACTTTGAAAGTGAATGTTGGAAAAGGACGTGTTTTTGGCTTATTTGGACAAGAAAACGAAGAAAACGACCAAGTCACGAAAATGTCAGGAAAAGGAGGCCTGACGGCGTCACAATCCCAACGTGATGCCGTCACATGCAATTCGACGGATGATTCAGTGACAATTTTACAAGTGATGGGTCAGATAACTGTGACGGTCTAGAGCTGACGGCATCATTACCAGATGAACAGTGACTGATGGCTCTCAACCTATAAGGTGATGCCGTCACAACGGCGACACAGCTAAGGATGAAACCGTAATGACGGCGAGCTGACAGCATCACTATCATAACGTGACGCCGTCACCAATGTAAATCTATATATATTTTTAGTGTTTTTCTCATTCATTGTAATATCTTGGAGAGGTAAATTGGGAACACCTAGAGTGACGAAATTCACAGATCTTGTAAGGGTTTTTAGCCCCCCAAAACTCCATGTTTTATTGAAGTTAAGTAATTCCTTTTTAATCATTCAATATGTCTATGTGTTGTTTGATTATATGTGTTTCTTCTCTTCTCTTTAACATGCTCGGCTAAATTAATTAGTGTTTTTGAAATCTAGTTATTGATTATTGATTGTCGTCTCTTGTTTAATTAGTGTATCGCGATAGGGTTTGGAAAACTGGCTTTGTCATTGGTATATTAGCTTGTACATTCGGCTAACCACTTTCTTCACTAGAGTGCACTAGTTGTTTTCATTCGTTGTATTTATTGCGTGAATTGCGGATTGTTGATATTAGGAAGTCTAAATTAGATGGCATAGTTGCTGATTGGTGACATTAAGAATTCTTAAAGGAGACCTATACATTTATAGAGTTAGGGATTTTGGCACCACCCTACAACCAATATTAAGGAATACAATGCACTAATTAAAACAAGGACGTGACAATTCGACTAATCAATAGGAGATAATGTTGGTCCACGAATTGTATGTGGATCTCTAAGTAGCCTTGAATACTTAGTAGATGGTTGGGATAAATCCAAACCAGTCTAAGTGAGAAACCCTTAACGATTGTTAATGTTAATGCGGAAACTTAACAAGAACAATGAAGAACAGAATTAACACTAACTTCGTATAATTCTATTAATCACAATTATGAAACTCGTACAACTCTCTCATAGAACTAACAATCTTAGGGATCCTTTTATAACACCAAGGAAACCTTAATACTAACCGACTAAGAAGATATTCACGAATCTTCTATAAAGATACTTACACGTTTTGTATCTTTTCCTAACATATCTCTAACAAACTTTCCTTATATCACGACCAAACTTAACATAATAAGTCAACCAGACTTAATACAGACTACCAGACTTAACATGTATTACCAGACCTAATTACAAAGACAGACCTAACTCTGACATATTACCAGACCTAAGTTTGTCTTCTCTTGAATCGTATGATAATTCCCAACAATCCTCCCCTAACTTGATCTTCATGCTCCATGAACTTCAAGTTCTTCTGATTTAGCTTTCTGAGGATTGAATCTTGAACACTTTGAATTGTCTTTAGGTCTTGAACCTTTCTAGTAGCTTGAATCTTGATAAGCTCTTCTGATATGGTCTTTGCAGCAACATTGACTATATGTACATCAAATTCATTTAAGTTTCAGACTATTCTCATCATTTCCAGATGTGTTATCATCTGTGAGAGGTGAATCATTGAAAATGTAATGGATTTGAAATCTCTTTACCAATAGCCATTACCACTGGAGTAGCCAATGTTTTGGTGTGTCAGACCATGGTACATTAATAACCATATGATTTTTAGCAAATCATCAGCTTATCAACAGATTTGTTAAGTCTTTACCAAAAGCTGTTAGCTTCTGGACTAGCCAATTCTTTGATGGAAAAGCACCTCATCATGGTGAATTGATTACCATTTATGGTTTTCCACAGCCTTTACCACAAACTATAACCTTGTGGGCTAGCCAACTCTTCACTTATCTTAGATATGGTGAGTTGAATACCATACAATTTTTGACAAATTGTCAGCCATAAACGGATTTGAGCTATCTTTACCTGTTAGCCGTTTGCTCAGGATTAGCCAGTCCTTGTGTTGATGAGACAAGGTGGACTGATAACCTTTTGTTGTGTTAGTGCAAGGCACCTCCACCAAGTGAGAAGTTCCAATAGTCTCACTTAACAACTTGTGAAAATTCTTTCAAACATCCTCAAGCTACATCCCTTAATGACTGCAATTTTATTAAATCCAATATCTGCTCATATACTTCATCCTTCTTCACAGCAGACAACTTTTTGTTTATCATATCTTTGCAAACACTTGATGACAGAGGATATTCCACTTCTGCAAGCATATAAATTTCACCATCTTTTACAGAAAAACAATGTACCTTGCAGTTATAGAAGTAGGTCCAGCTGGTAATCTTCTGCTGTTCAGGGAGTTTCCACACTATATTTGACTCAGTTGGTGGCTCAAACATTACTTTCAAATTTCCCCAAAAGACTCTTGTAACATCATCTTCAGGTGGATTATCTCCAAATTTGATATTCACCACCTTGTATAGTTCCTTTAAATCCTCCCTGCTTATATCATGTAAAATAGCAGCAAAATTCATATACATTATATTAGAGTAATCTTCCCTAATAATCATATATGAAGCTCTTTCTCCAGCCATAACAATTTTATAGTTAACTATCTTAGCAGGTTTCTTTGAGCTTTCAATTGTTCCCATAGTGGCTCCTTCAGATGAAGGTTCTTCCTCAGATTCCTCTTCTTCAATCACTTTCTTGTATTTACTTTTTCTTTCCAAACTTTTTCTTCTTTGAAACACAATTGGCTTTACTACTTCAGCTTGCACTTCTCCTGATGACTTTTCAACTTCATGTTGTATTTCAACCATTTTATCAGGTTCAATAACAAGTTTAGTCTCTTTAACCTTCCTACCCTGAAAACAATATTTCTGCACATCATCATAATCAACAGCTTTATAACCTTGATCTCTCTCAAATGCTTTGAGATATGCAATTTGAATCTCCTCATATGACTTCCCTTTCATCTTTTCCAAAGATAGATGCATTTGATTCTTTAGATACATCTTCATATCATGTTTCTTTTCTGCAATAGTCATCTTCTTGGGAATCTTTGATTTCTTCTGAAGCTTGAACTTTTCTAAGAATCCACCCAATGTATCATCATTATCTCTTGCATTTATGAAGTCAGCTAACTGTTTGGCTTGTTCATCAGCAGTTAAACCTTCAACAGCTAGAAGCTCCTCATATTTTGCTCTCACTTCATCATCAACATTGAGCAGCTTAGTAAATTCATCAGATTCTTCAGCCAATTGTCTTGCATAAACTGCATCTTGCCTCTTTTGTCTTTCTTCTTCAGCAATATCTTGTGCCTTAATCCTCTCAATTTCAGCCTCAGATGCTAGTTCTTCTCTTGTTTTTCTTTTAGACTTCTTTGGCTTTGAAGTTTCATCCACAACCTGCTTTCCTTCTCTTTGTGCAGAATGTTGCTCTTCATTACCAGACTCTAAAGAACCAGACTTTCCTTCACCAGTATTAATTTCATTATCAGACTTTTCATCAGACACTGTGCCATACTTTGCAGTCTCTTCCTCAGCAGACAAAATTAACCTTCTTTTCACTTAATATCATAACTACAAGACTTAAGTCTGACTCTAAAGAACCAGACTTTCCTTCACCAGTATTAATTTCATTATCAGACTTTTCATCAGACACTGTGCCGTACTTTGCAGTCTCTTCCTCAGCAGACAAAATTAACCTTCTTTTCTTCCTATCCTGTTTAATCTTGCCCATGGATTGAGCCAAAGTTTCTGCTACTTCCAGTGTCTCTGGACTGATGGTGGTGACAGGTTCTTGAACTGGAGGTTCTTGAACTGGTGTTTGAAGAATGTTTTCTTGTTCTTGTTCCAAATTCCTCCCCTGTTTGGAAGAATTTTCAGCTTCTCCCTCCTCATCATCAAAAGGAACACCCTTTTTCTTCATTGCCATTCCCATTTTCTTTACTTTTCGCACCAAAGTCACATAAGCTTTTCTGAGTGCCTCATTAGACTTCTCCAAAATAGCTATCTTCTTTTGCAGTTGAGGAGCTAAAATGAGAAGAGTTATCACAGTAATTGGTGCATGTTCCTCCTCCCTTGCAGGACTTGGAACATTTGGTTGAGAAGGTGAAGATTGTGGGGTAGGTGTAGGTATTCTTTTAGCAGATAGTGAGGGACCTGGATGAGATGATAGAGTTGGGGTAGGTGTGGGTGTAGCAGATCTAGATGATGCTTGAGCTTGTTCCTCATCAGGTTGCACTTTTGCAGCTCCAGATGTACCTGCATTGTTAGTACCAAGCATAGCAGCAAGCAAAGGTCTATGTGCCCCTTGAAAACCCCTTTTTATATTTGCAAAAAGTTTTGGAGTAAAGGCCACACTGATGTAAGGCACTTTATCCTTAGTTTCATAGTTCAAGACCACTTGCAAAAATCGTGGATACATTAAAAATTTATGGTCCTTAGCATTTTTCACCATTCCTTCAAAAATTAGTTTTGAAAAATTAAATTTCCTTCCAAGTGATAAACAGACCAATGCAGAAGCAATTCTGCTTCCAAATTGATCCCATCCACCACTCTTGGGACTTAAGCTTTGAAGTAAATGATGTAGTAAAAACCTCCACTGTGGTGTAAAATGACTTTTCCAAAAGGTAAAACTTCCATCAGTGGGGTATCCAATGTTATTCAATCCCTCCAAAATATCATCACCAGGCAAATCAAAGTCCCCTGAAGCATCATCCAATTGGAGACTTCCCCTAATGGAGGCTTCAGTAATGGTAAAACCCTTATTGTCAATAATTGCCCTTAAACATGGTGTCCCATCATCAAGAGTCTCAGAGGTAACCGACCCCCAGAACTGCTTAACAAGGGACTGATAAATAGTAGGATTATGAAGTAATGAATAACAAATGTAAGAACCTTTTAAGAAATCCACAATCTCCTCGAAACCTGCACTTTGATCTGGTTTCTTCAAGAAACCAACTTGATTATGCTTGTCAACAAACTTGAGGTTAGCCATGGATAAGTTAATGAATTAGGTCTGGTTGATTGGAAGGGTAGGGTTTGAAAATATTTGCGTATAAACAGAGTCGAGAGTCGAAAATAAAGATGATTTAAAATGGGAAGAAAATAAAGAATAAAAGGAGATAAAATATATCAAATTTTAGCCTTATATACTTCGTAAATATCTCTTTTTACCGAAAATAGTGCAACGGTAATATTTTAGATAAATCTTTATTACTCTGACCAGATCTAACAGTCATAAATTTAACACTACCTGACTTAAATTAGTCAACCAGGCCGAATCATAAACTTACCAGACCTAACCAAAAGAGTGGACTTACACACTGATTTTAGCGAATGCAAGGCTTTACATCATCATCATTCCAATCTTTTCTGCAAAAATTAGTTCAACAACAAGAAAGGGAGACAAAAACCAATATTTGCATGAAAAGGTCAGCACACAAGCTACCAAATTTAACACTTAAGATTACCCGATTTTAAAAACTTGTACATTTGCCTCCCCTTAAATGTACATTACCTCCCCTTAAGCGTAAACCCCCTTTTCTTTTTTTTTTTTTTTTTTTTTTTTTTTTTAAATAAAACTTAAGCTAACAAATGTAAACTAAATAATAAACATGGTCAACTTTCCATAAATTACAAGTAATAACTCTTTGCCTGCAAGTATTAACCCATACACCAACCGAGCATTTAATAGCATTAAACCTTGATTTTCCCTATAAAACCACCCATTGTATTATCACAAAACCATCACAAACCAAAAGAAAAACCTTATTAGTATAATGGATCCTTCCCACTCAGAAATCATAGAGATTTCATCCGATTCTTCTTGGGATCCAAATGGCTCATCTTCTGATTCATCATCAGGAGGATGGGGTGGATATTTTCCACCAGGTTTCTCCTCAATAACAAAAAACAAAATAGCAAGGGAGACAATACTGAAACATTGGTTAGCAGCATATGATCACACTGAGAAAGAGCCAGAGGACTCTTCTTCAGAGGATGAAGCAGAGGAGACTTCAGAAGATATAACTTCTTCAGAGGATTCTTCTATTGATTATGAAGCAGAGACCTCCAAGACTGTGACAGCCAAGAGCACCAAGGTTGTGCCTCGTCCAACACAAAACAAGCAGGTTCTAGGACTCCTAAGTCCAAAGGTCAGAGACCTTATGGGTGAGAAGAGGACCAAGAAGACCATGCCTGATGTGAAGGATAAAGGCAAAGGGAAGAAGAAGATGTAGGTGTTGGTGTTTGGCTTGCTAGGGTTTAGGCTTTTGTCTTTTGATGTGCTATGTTGGTGGTTGCCTTGTTTGTAACTTTGTTTATAATGAATAAAACTTTCAAGGTTCTTTAGTCAAAAACTGCAAAACAAAGTTATGCACAATATACCAAAAACAAATGTACTATGGAAAGTTGGAAACAAATTAACTACTTAAAATAAGAATAACCATTTAGAACAGCAAGACTGAAAACATTCTAAGAATAAACAAATATACAAACTATACAAAGTTAAGAAAGAGAAATCAGTTTTTCTTAACAACCCAGGCCTGAGTGGGCTTGAGTCCTCTTTGTGGAGCAACATACTTGAAGGTTTTGTATGAATCTGCTCTAGTGAAACTATGTTTGGACTTATAGGTATACTCATTTTTAAATGGATTCCAAGCCCAGCATTCTGAGAGGTTATCAGCAGAACCCCCATTTGAATTTGTTTGTTTTACAACTGGTCTCCTCACAGGTGAAAGTGATTTATAAAAATTATTTCTTTGAAACTTTGCATTCACCTGTGGCTTTTGAAATGGTTGTTTGGGTCTCACAGAATTAACATAACCAGTATTCACATTAGGCCTCATAAAATTATCATTTTGCCTATTCACATTAAAGTTCCAAAAGCCAGACCTAAAATTCTGTCTACCAGTATTAACATAAGAGTTAGGTCGGGTAGAGTAAAACTGTTGGGCTGGTCTAGGATTAAACTGGTTGGCATGATTAATTCTGTTAGCATTATTCCAAACTGGTTTATTTGAACCATGACCAATATTAGCATTCATTCTCTTTTGCTCAGCCTCTCTCTTCATTCTCTTTTCATGGAAGTCACAATCTCTTATTAAATGACTCAAACTTCCATACACAAAACATCATTTAGGAGCATAAGTATAGCTACTCCTACTTTCTCTGTGAACACTATTGCTTCTAGGTGACTCATTAATATTAACAGATTCCCTAGGAGTTTTTATGTGCTGGGCACAACTAGGTTTGACTATCTCAGGCTTTGGTTTAGTCACTACAGGTTTAGTTACAACAGGTTCACACTTCTTAACAACCTTAGGTTCAGGATTCTCTTTTACCTCACTTTTTGACTCAGACTTAGAGTGATCAGAGGAACCATCAATAGATCCTTCAGAGTCATTGGATTGACAAGAAGAATACTTACTGGTTTTATCCTCTGAGGTGATTGACTCAGGTGTTTGAGGACCTTTCTTACCATACACAAAAAGTGAATCATCCAACTCTTCTTTTTCAAGAGGAGTATAGTCATCACTCAATGGTGGTGGTACTCCCTTAAAGTCACCAGTCTTAACAAACCTATTATACAATGGTTTGCCCGCATAATCATCTTCTCTTGACTTAAGGATTGCCTTTTTCTCATCTTCCTCATATCCTAAGCTACATTTTTTATTGGACTTTATTCGAGAATCCCAACATTTGAACAGGTTGTTATTTGAATTGTTCCACTGATCTACCCATTTTCTCAACTCATCCCTCTCCTTTTGAATTCTAAGGCCCATTTGTCTATACCTTTTAAGCTTCTCATCTTGTTCATATATTTTATTAGCTTGAAAGTATAGTTTTTCATTTAAAGCAGCATGTTGGTTTTGAAGGGTGACCTTTTGTGCCTCTAGTGTTTTTATAGCATTTTTATTTGCTAAAAGTTTTACTTCTAGGTCACCTATTTGTCCTAACTGCTCATCACACAAAGCCTTAATATGATTATATGAATCAGTGCATAATTTAGAGCATAATGATACCTCATTACCAATGGCCATGAGAGCATGATTAGACTCCTCATTCACTCTTGGATGCTCACCCCAGTTGACTCCTCCAGCTTCCATTGTCAGTAAGCTCATCTGACTCTTTTCCAGCTTCCCTTCTTCATCTCTTTTCCCATCAGCAGGCTTCTTCTCTGGACAATCTCTTGAAAAATGTCCATGCTTATGACAATTGTAGCATTCAACTGTCCTCTTTGTGTATCCCACTGGTGATTTGTTGTTGAAGTTGATGGTCCTTCCATATTGCTTCTGAAATCGTTTGACCCTTAAAGCAACCATGGCAATGTGCCACTTTATGTCCATGTCCTCAACTTCAGTATCATTGATCTGTTCTAAATCTTCACTAATAAAGCTTTCATCTTCTGTTTGGTTGGCAAAGAAAGAATGGATCACCTCATCAGTAAAGTTTGAAGTAGATCTTTCACTTGAAGGAGTTTCATAGCTACCAGACCTAACACTACCAGGTTTAACCTTGTAAGTGCTGCTTTTGTTCTGTGATACAAAAGCAACATTTGATGAACTGGTTGATGCCTGAGTGTTGTTACTGATGTCCCTTTCAAACATCCTAAGATTATTGTATAGGTCATCAGGTGTCATTGAATCTACTTCCTCCTTTATCCTCATCGCCACAGATACATTGCCCCATTCTGATGGTAAAGATCTAAGGAACTTGTGGTTTGCATCCTCATTTGAAACTGCTGCACCATGAACTTCCAGTTGTGTTAACAGATGTTGAAATCTGTCATAGCCCTTCTCCAATCCTTCAGTCTTTGAAACACTGAATGTCTCAAATTGCTGTTTAAGAACAGCCTTTTGCATCTTCTTGGAGTTTGCATTGCCTCCAAATCGTTTCTTGATAGCCTCCCACATCTCTTTAGCATCAACCATGCCATGGAACCTTTGCAGATGCTCCTTAGGAATAGCCATAAGAAGCAAGGTTCTGGCCTTCTTTTCCTTCTCCACAGCCCTAATCTCCTCAGCAGATACTGGTGGCATTATTCTTAGCTGCCCATCATTCCCTTGTGAAATTCTTTTCTTAGAGTTTCCCTTTTGAATAACCTTCCATACATCACTATCAATGTACTCCAGATAATGTTCCATCTCCATGGCCCATATATCATATTCTTCTCTTTTCAGTAATGGAAGTTTTATGTTTGAGATTGTGGTTGTGGAAGGGATGGGTTGTTGTTGTGTTTGGGAGTTACTGGATTCAGGTTTTCCTTCATCTTCATGGTTTGAATTCTCATCCTCACTGTTATGGATTGAAAAAGTTTCAGTGTTGATAGGCTTATCGGTCTCAGACATTGTGTAGGGTGAATTGAGTGAGAATAGGTTTTTGAGGTTAAGTGTTCTTCGAACTCAGAGTCTCTCGCCTTGCTCTGATACCACTTGTTGGTCCACGAATTGTATGTGGATCTCTAAGTATCCTTGAATACTTAGTAGATGGTTGGGATAAATCCAAACCAGTCTAAGTGAGAAACCCTTAACGATTGTTAATGTTAATGCGGAAACTTAACAAGAACAATGAAGAACAGAATTAACACTAACTTCGTATAATTCTATTAATCACAATTGTGAAACTCGTACAACTCTCTCATAGAACTAACAATCTTAGGGATCCTTTTATAACACCAAGGAAACCCTAATACTAACCGACTAAGAAGATATTCACGAATCTTCTATAAAGATACTTACACGTTTTATATCTTTTCCTAACATATCTCTAACAAACTTTCCTTATATCACGACCAGACATAACATAATAAGTCAACCAGACTTAATACAGACTACCAGACTTAACATGTATTACCAGACCTAATTACAAAGACAGACTGATGCGCGTGATGTGTCGTTGCGGTTTAGCAGTTTTAATGCCTACTCAAGTTTTAAATTTATATTTAGCCGACTTATCAATAACACACACACTTAACGAGCAGTGTACCCGGTCAGTATGAAGATAATGGTAAGTAGAGTGTCGATCACTAAGAGTGGAACGTATTATCTAGTTATTCTAATCAGTATTTTAATATCCTAACGCAAGGGGGTTTCAGCCTGAGAGACTGGCACAGTTTTGTTTGCAATTAAATAATAAAATAAACTATAGGCATGAATCAGCAAGTAGCACACACGTACACAGATAAATACTCGAGACAATAAGAGGGCTGACCTTATGATTAAGTAGATTGTCACTTGTTTTATTGATAGCTTTATATGAAGTGTATGTAATTAACCCTTTCTCGTTGGTCCTATTCTCATCGGCGAGTAAACCCTTAATGATTACTTATGTCTAAAAGTTATTCCTAAGTGATCAATTTAGAAACAACCGTGGGAGCCACATCTTGTCCCGCAGTCAAATGCCCGCAAGCCACTAATAAACACAGAGGTTATCAATGCACTAATAAGTAGTAACCAAAGACATCAACATATAAACTTTAATTGATGGGAAAGCAAGTATTAAAGGGAGTGCAATCTTTCGTTGTCACATTACACAAGCCACCAATCCTGATGAATTAAAGTTTGCTAACACAATAAAACAAAACTACTTAATGAATTAAATACATGCAGCACCTTCTTACAGCTCTTGTATCTTTGATTTGGGTGTGTCTTGTGCTGCCTCCTTGACTGAATTCGTCCTTTTGCTCTGCTGTCCGAACTTCGGTTTTTGGGTTTTCGAACTCTTAAATTCGTCTGGTCTACGGGGTATTTATAGTTTCTGTCTGAGGGAAGATGCGGCGCATCTACTTAAGTAGATGCGGCGCATGTACTTAACTTCGTGTGGGGTCCAAGATTATAATATTCAGGAATATTCGTACACCGCCAGAAGATGCGGCGTAACCCTTTATTAGATGCGGCGCATGTTCTCTTGTATCTCGGATCGTATCTGGTGATATCTTGATAGAGATGCGGCGCATGTTGATAGTGAGATGCGGCGCATCTGGAGCAGAATTGACTTGATCTTGTCCATGTTAGTAGACTTCCACTTTATGCACGTTTTGCTCCATTATTAGTCCATAATTGCTAAGTTTCACCAAATGCTTGTTTTTACCTGAGAATTACAAAAGTAAACAATTAAGTATCAATCCTCATACATAATATAGTAAAACAAGTCAAATTATTAGGATAAATGATAGTAATAAAATGTACTTATTTGAGTTCATCAAATATCCCCCCACTTGAACTTTACTTGTCCCCAAGTAAACCTTAGAATTTCATTTATGAAAATGTATCCTAAAAGATGTTAGGATTTATTTTTATTTTTAAGCATGTATTCGTTTATTTCATAATCACACAACTAAACACTTAACGAATTAGAAGTAAAATAAAATAAGTCGATAAAAGCAAATCTAATCGTTTAACTGTCCAGTCGCGACGAATATTCTATCATAAGCTTGGCAAGTATACACATCTCCACCACTAAAGCTAAGGAATAACAAGTCTAAAGCGGTAAAAAGGGTTTTTAGGCTAAAGGGTTAATTATTCTTATTTACTATCGATCTCAAATTCCAGAAAAGGCGACAAAATCACAAATACATGATCGAATCCACGAACACGATACTTGCAATTGCTCAAATCCTTAACTCGAATAGGCTAAAGATAGGTCCAAACTTCACCAATAATAATATATCAAAAAGGGCGACAAAATCATAAATACATAGCCGAATCCACGACTACGATACTTAAGATTGCTCAAATCCCTAATCTCAATAAATCAAAGGTTTGGTTGGACAAAGAACAATACAGGGTATGGATAACATTTGGGATATAAATTGGTGTAAAAATAAAAATAAACAAAACAAAACAAATAAATTAAAATCCTAAGTGTGGTTAATCACTATCCCAACCATCCCATGAATAAGACTCATATCATTGAATAACTCACGCTTTAACACTTGAAACACACGCTTTAGGTAGACACGAATTATACTCAACAAAATCTTAATCAAAGAATAAACCTTAATTGGCATTCCCATAACTGCCAATTCCCATTCAATCCATAGATATAATACAACAAATAGTGGTGATATCGACCACTTACATAACTCTACATCGTTGGCTTAAAATAAACATCCAACTCTTTTTTCTTTCTTTTCTCATTTTTTTTTTTTTTCGATTTTTTTTTTTTTTTTTTTTTTTTTTTTTTTTTTTTTTTTTAACTTGAAACATAAACATAGATGTGTAAAATTTCACCACATCACTACAACTTTCTTTCCGGATAATTTTTTCATACTTTTCATACTTTCAGAAATAACGGTAATAGTGAAAGTAGTAAACACACGAAAAATAAACTCAAAGATATACAATATTTACTTTCACTCCAATTGCATTGTGCAATTTCCCGACCTAACCATAGATAATGAATTACGCACGCGAACACAGGTAATGTAAGGAAACACACTCTGCCTATAGCAATTAACCAACCACGGATTCTAATCTACAGGGTAGGCTAAGGTTTAAGGTGTAACGAAACATTTTAAACATAGGTGTAAGAAACGAAAGGAATGGCTCTGAGTGTTTTTCTAGGGGTATCTTACTCTAAAAATGAGAGTAACAAAAGGTTTTATACGGGGGTTAACTAACCAGTGTAGTTAGTCAATAACACATAACATATAAAGGCTATTTGGTGTAATCCTAGAATTTTACCAAGTTAGACAAGTCATTCCAATTATATAAATAATACTCATTATGGTGGTCTCGAATAGTATACAAGCCAAGTTCTAAAGTTTACAAGTCACCGGCACACTCATAGATTTGTGAATTTTGAAAAATCACAATTTTTGAAAATAACGTCATGTGTGCAGTTATGTAACTTAGATCTTAAACAAAAACATGCTAAAAAAATTTTAAGTTTGATATATTAAGCACATTTTAAGCATAATTTTTGAAAAAGTAGGACAAGTAATTGTTAAGTGTTCTAATTCTCCAATCCCCCCACTTAATTTAAACAACGTCCTCGTTGTTTGTATAAAAGGTTAAAAACTGGAAACAAAAGAATTAGAACGGAAAAACTCCCCTGAGACTTGCTCGGTATGATCCTCCATTAGTATAAGAGCAAAAATCATCTTCCATGTGGATTAGAACGTTAAAACTTCATACTTGATTTATCCACAGGAAATCCAGGAAACTATAATACCACCAACACTTTAAAACACACCTAAGATAAGAAAGGTTCAACTTGCATAACACATTAGTAGTTAGGAAAAATAAAACTTAAAAATTAAAACTGAAAATCATCAGGTCAGTCGATGCGCCGTATCTTATTGAAGAAGATACGCCGTATCGAGCCTGGAATTAATACGGATCAGAATAAAGATGCGCCGCATCCTTAACCAGGGATGCGCCGCATTAAAATAAACTGATAAATAGTTTTAAAGTCGAAAATAAAAATGCAGAAAAATAAAATAAGATATGACCATTGCAGAGGATGCGTCGCATCGCAGGACTGAGATGCGCCGTATCTTCGTGCGGCCTGGACTGACTCGACACAGAAAACAGAATAATAAAAGATAAATCCGGGTTGTCTCCCGGTAAGCACTTGTCTTTATTCCAGAGTCTTCAAGTTAGACTCACGTTCAGCACTTTAGTATCGATCATTGATTCCTACATGGCCACGTAGGATCCATCTAGCAACCGAATCGTCTCGTATATATTCAGGTCCCAAATTCAAAACTCCTTTGTAGAATCCTCCCATCAATTGATATGGGTACTCAATTCCTCTCTTCATGTCATCATTACTAATAAATAGGAATGGAGAGAATTTGTAGCAGACCCTATTAGTAGCATGTTTAAATCCAGGGTGAGTTCGGGGCATCATATAAGTGATAACGTCCCTTCCACATTGAAAGGTGATCTTTCCTTCAAATCGTTTTGCATTAATAGTGATCTCCCTACAAAATGGTTTTCCAACAATCACGTCACCCATATTGCTGTCACAATAGGCATTCATGTCTTCAATAACTACGAACTCAGTAACAATAGTGAAGCGTCCAACGAAGATCGGGACATTAATGAAGGCGCCAACTACATTCTTTCCTTTATACTCCTTTTTATTTCTCATAATAGAATTGTAAAAGCTTCTAGACATGACATTGATTGATAAAATAGGAAAGAAATTGGCGTCAATACACTTGTACCCAATCATGCATGGGAATTGTAAATTGTAAGCACAATTGGTGTTGATCCTACTACCGTAATCCCAAGAACCATCATATCCCTCAAATTCATCGTAATTTCTAGTAGTAATAACGTTGACTCTTTGACTATCCACAATTTCTCCTTCTTCTAACTCAGATTCAGCATCAACCATGAACATGTCATTGGATTCCAACGGTCCATTAAGGTCATTAAGTTCAATGTAATCCCCATCGTGATGTTCGGGTGTTTTTTCATGCACTAATACTTCATTCATAAAATTGGCTTCGAAGTCGAAGTCAATTAGTTCTCCGTATCCTTCCATTATCTTTCTGAAACAATCACGAAAAGCATCAGTAGGATTTGTTCGCAAGAAGAGAAATTAATGAATATAGAAACGGATATAAGAATACAAATAGCTGATATCTGCAGACGATGCGCCGTATCCAAAAAGTTGGATACGCCGTATCTTAATACGTTAAAAATTTAATCAGACTTAATTCAGAAAATAGATACGCCGCTTAGAATTCATGAATGCGCCGTATCGAATTAATTAATCAAAAATCAACTTATCTAATTAAAATTAAATGCGTCGTATTAACGAAAGTTAATGCGCCGTATTTTCGTTACGTTTAAGAATAAATGATTTTTGATTCAGAAAGATGCGCCGTATCGACAGAGATCGATACGTCGTATCTGTTTAATAATTCGCAAACTGTTTTTAATTAAAATAATAGATACGCCGTATCTGCTAAAGCAGATGCGTCGTATGACGTGAATGTTTAGAAAAATTTTTATCAAAAACAGATACGCCGTATCTTCAAAAGAAGATGCGTCGTATTACTTTATCGCTTAGAAAAATTTTCTTATTAAAAACAGATACGCCGTATCTTGGGGAAAAGATGCGTCGTATCGAATTAATTAAACGCGTTGTATTAAAAAATTGAACGCAATACGCCGTATCTGAGAGATCAGATGCGCCGTATCGTTCGATTTAGCACAGTACAACGATAGCAGAACAGAAAAATACGAAAAATAAAAAACAAATAAAACACACGAAACAAAAATAAAACACACAAAAATAGCAAACAAATAACACAAAACAAATAACACACAATACAACAAATATACAAAATAGTACAATGATGCAATTAATCTAAAAAAAAAAAAAGAAAAACCTAATTAAAATACTAATCAAATTAACAGATAATAACAATTCACTCCCCGGCAGCGGCGCCAAAAACTTGATGCGCGTGATGTGTCGTTGCGGTTTAGCAGTTTTAATGCCTACTCAAGTTTTAAATTTATATTTAGCCGACTTATCAATAACACACACACTTAACGAGCAGTGTACCCGGTCAGTATGAAGATAATGGTAAGTAGAGTGTCGATCACTAAGAGTGGAACGTATTATCTAGTTATTCTAATCAGTATTTTAATATCCTAACGCAAGGGGGTTTCAGCCTGAGAGACTGGCACAGTTTTGTTTGCAATTAAATAATAAAATAAACAATAGGCACGAATCAGCAAGTAGCACACACGTACAAAGATAAATACTCGAGACAATAAGAGGGCTGACCTTATGATTAAGTAGATTGTCACTTGTTTTATTGATAGCTTTATATGAAGTGTATGTAATTAACCCTTTCTCGTTGGTCCTATTCTCATCGGCGAGTAAACCCTTAATGATTACTTATGTCTAAAAGTTATTCCTAAGTGATCAATTTAGAAACAACCGTGGGAGCCACATCTTGTCCCGCAGTCAAATGCCCGCAAGCCACTAATAAACACAGAGGTTATCAATGCACTAATAAGTAGTAACCAAAGATATCAACATATAAACTTTAATTGATGGGAAAGCAAGTATTAAAGGGAGTGCAATCTTTCGTTGTCACATTACACAAGCCACCAATCCTGATGAATTAAAGTTTGCTAACACAATAAAACAAAACTACTTAATGAATTAAATACATGCAGCACCTTCTTACAGCTCTTGTATCTTTGATTTGGGTGTGTCTTGTGCTGCCTCCTTGACTGAATTCGTCCTTTTGCTCTGCTGTCCGAACTTTGGTTTTTGGGTTTTCGAACTCTTAAATTCGTCTGGTCTACGGGGTATTTATAGTTTCTGTCTGAGGGAAGATGCGGCGCATCTACTTAAGTAGATGCGGCGCATGTACTTAACTTCGCGTGGGGTCCAAGATTATAATATTCAGGAATATTCGTACACCGCCAGAAGATGCGGCGTAACCCTTTATTAGATGCGGCGCATGTTCTCTTGTATCTCGGATCGTATCTGGTGATATCTTGATAGAGATGCGGCGCATGTTGATAGTGAGATGCGGCGCATCTGGAGCAGAATTGACTTGATCTTGTCCATGTTAGTAGACTTCCACTTTATGCACGTTTTGCTCCATTATTAGTCCATAATTGCTAAGTTTCACCAAATGCTTGTTTTTACCTGAGAATTACAAAAGTAAACAATTAAGTATCAATCCTCATACATAATATAGTAAAACAAGTCAAATTATTAGGATAAATGATAGTAATAAAATGTACTTATTTGAGTTCATCACAGACCTAACTCTGACATATTACCAGACCTAAGTTTGTCTTCTCTTGAATCGTATGATAATTCCCAACAGATAACTAGGGAGTAATAAGATTCTAAGTAAACACCTTTACCTATCATAAGAGTTTACCAACTTTATTTTCCACATAATTAGTTTAATTAGTAGTTTAAAAACCCACTCTTCAAACCCTGAGATTTTTATTTTCTTTCAAAAAAATATAAAAATATAAAAAGAATCATCCCTTACCTTTAGACTTAATTTGTCATACACTTCGACCTTCACAACACTATTCCCTTAGAGAACGATCAATCCTCCGTGTCTTGCATATACTACACTACAACGGTTAGGTACACTGCCTAGGAGGATTGTAAAACTTAGTGGTTTTGCAAAATTCCGCATCAAGTTTTTGGCGCCGCTGCCGGGGAATAGTTTAGGTTTCGATTTCTATCTTGTTTAGGTCTACTCACTAGATTCCTATCAAGTGAGATTTTTCCTTTTTATTTTGTTAGCTTTCTCGTAGTCTATCCTTTTCTTTGTTACCTTTGTTCGTACTCATATCATTTGCCATCATGATGGGTGATAATATCTTTGAACCCCTACCCCAAGCACAACAACACCAAGTACAACCAAATAACCGCGACCCACCAGAACCACCTCGAGCCCGTACTCTTGGTGAGTACTTCAAACCGAGCCACCAAGGCTATTGAAACACCATTGAGTTTCCACAACAAGCCAATGTGTCTCCCTTGCGATCCGACACCATCCGGTTGGTGAAAAACGGATGTGCATTCCATGGACTTCGTTCCGAAGATCCAAATCAGCATCTCAAGGATTTTCTTAAAATCGTTGATTCTATTGACCTTGATGTTGACACTCAGGAGACGACGTGATTGCGTCTCTTCCAATTATCTCTACGTGATCAAGCTAGAAATTGGCTTGAGCGTCTACCCACGGGATCCATCTCGACTTGGGATGATCTTACTTCTCGTTTCCTCGCACAAATTTTCTCATCGGGGAGAACTACTAAGTTAAGGAATGAAATTTTGATGTTCCAACAACGTCAAGGTGAAACTCTTTACGAAGCATGGACTCGTTTCAAGGACTTACTCCAAAAAGTCCCTCATCATGGCATTGATCTTTGGCTCCAAGTCAAAATCTTCTATGATCATGTCAACCACTCCACAAGGCAAACTATTGACCATGCGGCCAGTGGTAAGCTTTGTGTTAAGAATGCGGAAGAATCGTGAGGTATTGATAAGGATTTAGAACGTGCATTTTTAGGGGGTCATTTAACCTCTAAACCCGTACATATGTGATCAATTGTTTCCCTAAATCGTTTCTTTTCACATTTTAGGTACTTGGGATGCGAAAGTTGAAAACCGGCATGTTTTAGGCTAATTTGGACAAGAAAACAAAGAAAACGACCAATTCACGAAAAAATCTGGAAAAGGGGTTTAGACGGCGTCACATGTTATAACGTGACGCCGTCACTTGTATTTTTGCATGGAGGTTTGGAGAATATTTTACACGTGATGACTCACAAAAATTACAAGGCTAGAGAGCTGATGGCGTCACACATCATGACGGCGTCACAAGTTACATAGCGACGGCGTCACAACGGCGACACAGTTACACAAGTTACATAGCGACGGCTTCACAAGTTACATAACGTGACGCCGTCACCTTTGTAAATCTATATATACTTTCGTATGTTTTCCTTTATGACTGTAACATCTTTGGGTATTATCTTGGAGACACTTTGGTGAACGATTTTAGCAGCTTTTGTAAGGGTTTTTCAACCCCCAAACCCTATGTTTAATTGAAGTTAAGTAATTCCTCTTTAATCATTCAATATGTCTATGTGTTATTTGATTATATGTGTTTCTTTTCTTCTCTTTAACATGCTCGGCTAGATCTATTAGTGTTTGCTTAGATTGAATGAAACCTAGTTATTAATTATTGATTGTCGTCTCTAGTTTAATTAGTTGCCTAAAACTAGCTTAAGTCTTATATGTATTAGCTTGTACATCCTACTAAACGCAACACTAGAGTGCACTAGATGTTTTCTCATTGTATTTATTGCATGAATTGCGGCCTGTCGATAGTAAGAGTTTTATTGATTGTCGATAGTAAGAGTTTTAAGATTCTTAAAGTTAGGGACTTTGGCACCTCCCTACGACCAATATTAAGGAATACAACGCGCTAATTAAAACAAGGACGTGACAATTCGACTAATCAATAAGAGATAACTAGGGAGTAAAGATAATCTAAGTGAACACATTTACCTATCATAAGAGTTACCACTTTACTTTTCCGCATTATTAGTTTAATTTAGTTTTTATTAGTTTAATTAGTAGTTTTAAAAATCCACTCTTCAAACCCCGAGATATTTTACTTGCTTTATAAAAAAATATAAAAATACAAAAAGAATCATCCCTCACCTTTAGACCTATCTCGTCATACACTTCGGCCTTCACAACACTATTCCCCTAGAGAACGATCAATCCCCCGTGTCTTGCCTATACTACACTACAACGGTTAGGTACACTGCCTAGGAGGATTGTAAAACTTCTTGAGGTTTACAATATCCGCATAAGGTATCATAGAAGATCTCGCCCTCTATGACAACGAATGTTGGAATGACCCTCGCGAGTTGAGCAAAACCGTCAAGGCAATATCATTGCCTTCTAATGTCTCAAGCATTCCCGATCATAGGATCATTGAACTTGAAGATCAAGTTAAATTCTTGATGAGTTCCTACGAAGCTCCTAAACCTTCACGTCAAGTGAAAAAAATCACTTCCTCTTGTAAATTATGTAGTGGTCCCCATGACACTCGTGAATTCATGGAACTCCCCGAACAAGCTTTTGTGAATTATGCATCTTTGTGTACCGACAGGGTAGGAGCACAATGGTTCACTATAAATACCAGACCTAGGAATTTTAAGGAAGCCTATGAAGCATGGAAGGACAAACCGAACTTCAATTGGAGTCGAACTCAAACCATTTCAACTAATGACTTCCAACCACTCACTTGGTCTCAACACTACAATTCGTCCAACAAAAACTCTTATTACTCCAATCAACATGGTTTAGAAGAAATTATACACAATTTTATGTCATCCCAAAAAGCTCAATTGTCTAAACTTGAAAATCAATTCAAACAACAACAAATAGAGATGAACAATAAAATTGGAACCTCTCAAATGCTATTAATAATCAGATGATAAGTGCTTCAACCAATCGTATCACAGAGGTTGAAAAGGGTGACGCCATTTCACCCAACCCATCCGCTAATGAAACACCTTTTTCTATAAAGATAAAATATCCTAGCAAGCTTTTCTCAAATTCATCATTAAAAGGGAAAGAAGTAAAAGACCCCTCTTCCTCAAAACATGTTTGTTTCGTTAATACAATCACTTTAATTTCCCCACCTAAAAACAAGGAAAAAGAAAAATGTGAAAATGAAAAGGAATTAAGTGAAGGAAATAAAACTGCGAAAGAAGAGGATGATGAGAATAAGTATGATGAGAATTTGAGTGACGAGTCAAACTATAATTGGTTGGTTAGTAGTATGAAGGAGTTAGGGATAAGAGAACCTTGTAAGATACAAAGATATGATCCGCACAAACTTGAAATACCCTGTATGATTGGTCACAAATATTTCTATAACGCTTATATAGACATAGGTTTACCCATGAACGTTATGTCTTTATTTCATTATAATAACATTTGTAAATGGGGATTAGAATATAAAGGTGAAAACATTGTTGGACAAGATGATGATACGCAAGTATTTGTAGGAAACATGTTGTTCACAATGGAGCTTACAATTGTGAAATATATTGAGGAATTCATTGACCCTAGGTTGTCACAAGTCATTTTTGGTAGACCTTTTAGTGGAGTCACAAATCTAATGGTGGATGAGAGAAATGGAATAATGACCTTTACTGATGGGATTAAGGAAGTTACAAAACTCCCTATAAGTCATGGGATTTTATTGAATTAGACCGGGATGCACAAGATAGGATAGGATCACAAGTTTTTCTTAGTGATGATGATGTTAGAAGAGGGTGCAGGGGCCCCTTTGATTTGGAATGTAGGATTTTCAAGGATGTTTCTAAGCTTAGTTCTAAGTATAAGAAGGAGTATATGACCCTTGAAGATCCAAAATATATACACTTTGAAGGTGATTTGGAGAGATGGATGAAATCAGGTGTTAGTTGGTTTGAAATAACTCCTTCGTGTAATGAATATGTATTCCCTAGAAATTTCTTTCAAGACTCTCATTTTGACATTAGAGAGAGTGAACCTTTGAATGATAATACATCGAAAAAGGAAAAGGATGATTGTGAGAATGTGACAGAGGATTGAGTCACGTAATAGGGCATAATTTTGATTCTAGCTACATGACTCGTAAATAAAGAAGAGCGCTTCTTGGGAGGCAACCCATGTTTTTAATTGTTTGATTTTATTTTTATTTGTTTGTGTTATATATGTTTAATTATAATTGTTTAATTCTCATGTTTCGAATAATTTGTGAAAATGTTTTATTTTGTTTTTTAACCTCGTCTTAATTGCATATAAAGGTATTTTACAAAAACATAACTGTGGGGAAGTTTACATTTGTTAAAAGAACGAAATTCGAACATGAAAATTTACAATTCATAATTAACATATATTTTATCGTATTTGTGTGTTTGTTTGAGTCAAATGCTTGTATCGAGTGACAATGAATGTTTTGCAGAAAATTCCAGGTTTTAAAAGTTGATTTTTCCAGAAATTTTCCAGGAAAAAAAATGAAATAATCTGTCAGGTCTATCCTGACGGCGTCAGGATTAACACCTGACGGCGTCAGGCACTATAGCAACAGTTTTCTAGATTTTTGTTTTTCTGTCGAAACTTAATTTTTGAAAATTTTCGGAGTTTTAAAATTTTCAGATTTCTGTAAACATTTATTTTGCAAGCATTATATCTTATTTGCTTTCTAAGATTTGTTTTTATTATATATAGTGTTTACCGCCAATTTTATGCAAGGTTTCGTGTTCATTTCTTAGTGATTTGCAGGTTATATTGAAAGAGAAGCATATTATTTCACACTCTTATCTTCTTGGAAGAGTTGACCGTATTTCCATTCCGTCTATACCTAGCCAATTAGGGGAGTACTAGTTTCTTTTATCTCTTTTATTTTTTCCGTTATCATATCTTTGGTACTTTTTAAGAACATTGGAGAAAATGTTCAATTTAAGTGTAGGGAGGATGAAAAGGGACACCTTAGAGACTAGTCACTCATTTGATATTTGTTTTGTTTTTAAGTAATTGTGTAATAAAACGAAAGAAATATTTGTAAAGGTAATTTTAGCACAAAATTTAAATTTTTTTATGACATATACGAGTGAAACATTAGTCTTAATAAAGCGTCTCATGGATAGGAATTATATAGCTAGCACAAAAACCATACCACTCAAAAAAATTTCACCCAAAAAAGTGAAGTTCGCCTTTAGATATGTAGGAAAAAGCATTCACCTTTAATGCTTATGAGTGTATCGGTAGTATACAAATTATAGAACTTGCTTTTGTGATGCATTCCGAGATCGCTGGTGAGATCGCATTCGTGTGATTTGGATTGACTAAATGATAAGAGGCATTAGGATAACCCTTGTTTTTAAACCCGTTTATTAAAACTACTTGACCAATGTAGCCAACGTAATGATAGTCAAGTAATTACCCCACACCCTTGCTATGTACTAATTTTTAGTACAAGATACCCCTAGTTAACCCCTCTGAGCCTATCCTTTTCGCGATTCTCGTGATATTTCGGTGGATTCCAAAATATTAATGAAGAGCATTGTTTACAATCCACCCCCAAATGTTACACCCAAATCGCCTTAGCCATCCTTGTATGAACTCGTCTTTAGTGCATTATTGTTACAACATTTATGTAAACCCTTAGTTGATTACATAGTTGCTAAATCGAGTCATATCTTGTAAATACAGTTTTGGGACGATTGAGACTCATGGGTTTAGTACTTTTTGATATGGAGTAATGGGGAAGAAATCCATAATTATTACCCCCATATGTACGTTAATGTTAAAGTACTCCACGTGTTTTGATCCTCTTAATTCGGGTCATTAGTTAGTTTTACTTATTTAAAAGTTCAAGTGTAGGGATGCAACTATAAATCCCTTTTGTATGGATGTATATTTTGTAGATGATAGGGCAAGAGTGTAAAAAAAAAAAAAAAAAAAAAAAAAAAAAAAAAAAAAAAAAAAAAAACAAAACAAAACAAAAAAAATACGGACTACCATCCCGCCTTTTTGCTTTTGTTTAAGTCAAGAAAAAAAAAAGAGTTAGAGTTAGTGAGTCGAGTCTTGGCTTAGCAACGCCACTTTTTACATGTGATTGACTTAGATAATGGACTTCCACAAGTAAAAATCCCTATATCCACAAAACCGTGTTTTCCATACCCTTACACCTAACATTACAACCCTTTAAAAGTGCTCTTTGATAGTTTATGCTAGCTGCTTACGCCAAAGTGGTGGAGGTTTGATTCGTTATCAAGCCTATGGTAATTTATGTGCTATGACAGGTAGGGAGTGTTTTATTTTCCCGTTTCCATACATGTTATACAACTTATGCACCTGAGAGATGTGAGAATCCAAAAAATTTATGTGAGGTGCTAGTATATAATTTCCGTGCTTGTTATGACTATTGTGGAGTGAATGCGTGTTGTAATTACTTTTAAACCAATGCTAAATGCCCCTAAATTGTAAATTGATTAGGATGAAAGCACATTTGCTAGAGGAAAAGCAAATCTTAAGTGTAGGAATATTTGATGAGGTTCAAAAACATGCATTTTTAGGGGGTCATTTAGTCTCTAAACTCATACATATTTGATCAATTATTACCCTAAATCGTTTCTTTTCGAGTTTTAGGTACTTTGGAAGCGAATGTTGGAAAAGGACGTGTTTTTATTTGGATAAGAAAACGACCAAGTCACGTAAACGTCAGGAAAAGGAGGCCTGATTGAGTGACAATTTTACAAGTGACGGTTCAGATAACTATGACGGTCTAGACCTGACGGCGTCATTACCAGATGAATAGTGGCTGGCGGCTTCACAACCTATAAGGTGACACCGTCACAATGGCAACACAGCTAAGGATGAAACCCTAATGACGGCGAGTTGACGACGTCACAACCATAACGTGACGCCGTCACCAATGTAAATCTATATATATTTTTCGTGTTTTTCTCATTCATTGTAACATCTTGGAGAGGTAAATTGGGAACACCTAGAGTGACGAAATTCAGAGATCTTGGAAGGGTTATTATCCCCCAAAATTCCATGTTTTATTGAACTTAAGTAATTCCTCTTTAATCATTCAATATGTTTATGTGTTGTTTGATTATATGTGTTTCTTCTCTTCTCTTTAACATGCTCGGCTAAATTAATTAATGTTTGCTTAGGATTTAATGAAACCTAGTTATTGATTATTGATTTTTGTCTCTTGTTTAATTAGTGTATCACTTTAGGGTTTGGAAAACTGGCTTTGTCATTGGTATATTAGATTGTATATCCGGCTAAACGCTTTCTTCACTAGAGTGCACTAGTTGTTTTCATTCGTTGTATTTATTGCGTGAATTGCGGATTGTTGGTATTATGAAGTCTTAATTAGACGGCATAATTATTGATTGGTGGCATTAAGAATTCTTAAAAAAAGACCTATACATTCATAGAGTTAGGGATTCCGGCACCACCCTACAAGCAATATGAAGGAATACAATGCGCTAATTATAACAAGGACGTAACAATTCGACTAATCAATAGGAGATAACTAGAGAGTAATAAGATTCTAAGAAAACACCTTTACCTATCATAAAAGTTTACCAACTTTATTTTCCGGATAATTAGTTTAATTTAGTTTAATTTGTTTAATAAGTAGTTTAAACAACCCACTCTTCAAACCCCAAGATTTTTATTTGCTTTCAAAAAAATATAAAAATATAAAAGAATTATCCCTCACCTTTAAACCTAATTCGTCATACACTTTGACCTTTACAACACTATTCCTTTAGAGAATGATCAATCTCCCGTGTCTTGCATATACTACACTACAAGGGTTAGGTACACTGCCTAGGAGGATTGTAAAACTTAGTGGTTTTGCAAAATTCCGTATCAGGTGTAAACCATCGTTTATCTACCTCATATCACCCTCAAACGAGCGGTCAAGTAGAAAACACAAACAGATCCTTAAAAATAATTCTTGAAAAAACCGTGAAAGACAATCCTACAATATGGTCAAGAAAATTAGACGATGCTCTGTGGGCTTTTCGAACAACTTACAAAACACCCACTGGAACGACACCATACAAACTCATTTATGGTAAACATGCCATCTGCCGTTCGAAATTGAACATCGTACAGATTGGGCACTCAAGAATTGTAATACCGATCTAATTGCTGCAGGCATACGAAAACTCTCGGTTATACAATGAAAGAACCAAATTCTGGCTTGATATAAACTACGAATTCATAAAGAATTCAAACAAGGAGACAAAGTGCTCTTGTTCTATTCAAAATACAAATTCAAACAGCCAAAACTCCGATCACGTTGGCTTGGTCCCTATATGGTTAAACACGGTTATCCATCCGGATACGTTGAATTATATGGACGTGATGGAAAAACATTCATAGTTAATGGCCGTCGACTTAAGTTATACCACGAAGAAGATAGTTACAATGACAGAAGGGAAGAAACCACTCATTTCTTTCCCAAAACAAAATGAGAGAAAGAAGACGAGTCTAGCTAAAGACTCTTAAAAGCAAGCGCTTCTTGGGAGGCAACCCGTGATTTCAATTTTCTTTTCTTTTTGCCACACTTTAATTTAAGTGTGGAGGCATTTGATTTAAAATAAATAAATAAATAATAAAAAATCCCAAAAATATTTCCCTGTATTTTGTGTTTTATTTTTTGCAGGTTTCACCTATAGTTATTATGGATGCAAGGAAGAAGGAACTCCAACATGAACTTCCGAATATAACCTCGGAAAGTTTCGTTCCTCTTGTCTCATTTTTACCTATTTCTTATTTTATTAGTCTTTTCACATTGAGATAAATGTTCAACTTAAGTGTGGAGGGGGGGGGGGGTAAATAAGAGTCTTTAGCTAGACTCGTCTTCTTTCTCTCATTTTGTTTTGGGAAAGAAATGAGTGGTTTCTTCCCTTCTGTCATTGTAATAGTTAAGTGTGGAGGGATTTGATAACGCTCCTTTTAGACATATTTTATATAGCGTTATTTGTTTGTTTCTTAATGATTTCTATGGACTTTCGATACTTAATTGCATGAAAATACATTTCAGGTCCAATCGATAAAGAATCTCCATTATCAAGATAAAGCATATGCATTGGAGTTAAGTCTGAGCTAAAGCAAAGAAAAGTCTAAAGAACACTAAAGAGTGCCGGTCTTTCCCCCAAAGTACGCCGGTTATGGGAGATATAATCAGTCCTATAATCCGAGTCAGCATCGTGAAGTACGGCCGTCTCAAGTATAAAGTGTGCCGGTCTTCAGTTCAATTATGACCCTTTGGCGCAAAGAAAAGTTATGAAGCTCGACGGTGTTAAGAACAATGTTCGTCGGTATCGTAGTTGAAGCCCGCCGATCTCTTTGCAAGTGCGGCGTACTTCAGAAATGATCAGTCACAACCAGCCTATAAATAGCAACTCAATCTGCCACAAATTATTACCTCTGATTTCCAACTATTACAAAACCCTTTAATATCAATTCTCAGTCGAATAACATCAATTGGATTGGGCGTGTGAAGCAGAAGTGTGGTATACATTGAAGTACGACCTCGATATTGGTATAATTGATTGCTAGTGACGGTAGCTAAATCATTTTCTTGAATTCAAGGCGTATGTCTATCTTTTCATTACATTTCATCACTGTAAGCATGATTACTAAAGCCATATTAGGCTAAACTTTCTATGATTGCTTGGATATGTTAATATAATAAAGTGATTTGGCTATGATATGTTCTCGTTTGATTTCTCGTTTATGTTGCAACCTTACTGTGTTTGAAACCCCTATCCATTGTTTATCACTTCTGGTTTTACTTGTTAACTGGCGTAGGTCAAAAGAACTTATTGACATTATATAATTATCAAAACATGTCTATGTGCTTCGACCAATTGGTTGGAGAAATTCGCTCTTGTTAAGTCATAAACAATTGAGTTTTAAAGATTGTAATTGTCTCTGTGAACTTGTGAAAACATATTCATTTGACAAGGAAACATAAATCTTGAATCAAAACGGTTAATCTGTGAAAACGCCATTTTGACTAAAATAGCCATTTTGTAGATTGAACTTACTTTACCATTTGAGATCATCTTCATTAGCCTACCACTGATTTATAGAGACTATCCAAGTAATCTACTCGTCCCATATTTGAATTCACTCAAGTTTTAGTTATTTTTCATAATTGCTTAATCGCTTTCTAAATCAACCTAAGTAGTTTAATTGATATATAAAATAATCTCACTCCCTGTGGAACGACCTGGTCTTGCCTAAACTCTTTACTATAAACGAGGGTTATACTTTTACACATATGTTTTTGAATTAAGAGAAAACGGTAGAACTAGTTTATATAAATTTAAAGCTTTCGAGACACATCAACATCATATCTCAAATCTCAATCACTTAAATTAAACCCATTTTCCAACGAATGAAAATGGTGATGATTTATTTAGGGTTTGGTTATTAGTATCCCTTAAACTACAAGTAATGCTCATTTTTTTTAATTATTTTTTATTTTATAATTTAATTGTTATTATAAAACTGTGAAATAAAAAAAACGGAACAAAAAATGTAAAGTCTGATAAGTCAAATGTTGTAAAACATAAAAAATATGGAGCAGAAAACCATTAAAATTGTTTTGTCGTCAAAAGTAGTAAAACCATTAACATTTGTTTTGTCTTGTTAATAAAGTGGGTAAAACTGCTGACAAAAATTACCCTCTATAAAATAAAAAGTTTGAAAAGTAAAAAATACTATTTTTTTTTTTTTTTTTTTAAAAATTGGGAGTAGTAAAACTGGTACTCCGTAGTCCGTGCTAGGGAGTGTACCCATAGTACCACTTGGCAAAGCATATTTTTAGCACGTAGACTTTTCTTTGTTTCGTATGCATACAACATCATATCGTACCACACTTTCCCCCTTTATATCCATCCACATCATTTTCGGTCGGGATGGGTTATAAAAACCCTTTCTAGTTATACAAAGGAAACCCTCCCTAGTAGGGAGGGTGTACCTTTTGGTATTTTTTATTTTTTTTTTATTTAAGAAATATGTATTTGTTTTGTTTTTTTTTTTTTTTTTGTGTAATGTTTTTTTAGTGTTTATTTGTTATGTTTTTTATGTTATGTTATTTGTATTCGTCTAATGTGTTTCTATTTAATTAAACAACAACAACAATAACACGTTAAACATTAACACATTAAACAACTACAAAAACAACTGTTATTATTCAATTAAACAACAACATTAACACATTATTTAAAACAACAACACCTACTACATGTGAAGATTATTTATGTCATCTAAAAGCTCATGGAGCATTGCACCCGACTGACATGCGTGATCCTCAGGATTCCTTGCCAATTCCAGTGATGCCTCGAGCGTCTTTATTCTTGTCATCAACATCTTGTTTCTTGTTTCAAGCTTGTCAATCTTATTATCTTTAGCTACGCAGTTTGAGCACTGCGTTGAAGAAGAGGCTTGACTAAAGTGCTTGTTTTGAAAAGCATCCTTCCACATAAAGTATCCACACCCATAGTCTTCTGTTCCTGGCTGTTACAAGTTAAGAAAATTATAAGAAATGTATTCTTAACAAACAAATTATTTACATAACTAAGCAAACGTATGATTATTTACCACTGAAAAAAGACATGCATAATACGGTTGACCATAAGTAGCGTCTTTACGAGATGTCCTTTCTATAATCAATCCTCTCCGACAGCGACACAAGAAAGGATTTTTTTGGTTCCACCTGG
Organism: Artemisia tridentata subsp. tridentata; assembly: GCA_021014915.2. NCBI lineage: Eukaryota > Viridiplantae > Streptophyta > Magnoliopsida > Asterales > Asteraceae > Artemisia > Artemisia tridentata. The sequence continues at coordinate 268,364,240 of CP139502.1, forward strand.
CCAAAGAATTAATTTAAATAATACAAACAGTTATTTACAACACAAATCAGTAATATTATTATTAATTTAAATAATACAAACAGTTATTTACAACATAAATCAGTAATCGTTCACTATGTTTTGTCGGTATAATTATTTACAACATAAATCAGTAATCATTTACAATGTTTTTTCTGTATAATTATTTACAACATAAATCAGTAATCATTTACAATGTTTTGTCTGTATAATTATTTACAACATAAATCAGTAATCATTTACTATGTTTGTCTTCGTCTAATCACAGTATACATGTGTTGTCGATCGTAATATAAAGTTGCCCATTCGGATGCATTGCCAACTCTGAACGCCCCCCATTGGGGGTGAGTATCCGGAAGTGGTGAATTTTCGTCTAGCGTCACATAAATGAAGTAACCATAGTCGTCATCCCCCACACGGGCAATCACAAGGGGGCCAGTTCCTTGTGATAAGTCTGGACCGGAAAAAAAACGGAAAACACGTATAACTTTGTCGCTCGGATATAAATATAACAGGCCGGTTAATCACTGAAGCAATAACCAACCCCGTGTTTGGCATAATCATCTAGTAGTTTCGCGGTGCAAATCCATTTTCAAACCAGTCTACTAGTCTCCGAATTTGGTCAAAGTCATTTTGCCACCACATACTTATGTAAAAGCCACTATTAGTGTTTAACTCTTGCAATAACCACATTCGAACATCGCGCCACATATCTTCGTGTTGACCAATACCGTGGGCAACGCACCGAAACTCACAATTTCCATCACCTCGCACATTATAAATACTTATGATGTATCGATGGAAAATCTCTGGAATCTGCTCAATCAAATAGTCGCTAATTGCATCTCCAACGTATAACCTGAGCTTATACTTTGTTCAACTCTAGGACCCATGTAAGAACTATGTCTCGCAGGTTGTTTATTCAAGTCCGGGACTTTTGTAGATCTTGAATTTGTACTTCTTCGGTGATCTACGGTTGGTACTTTATTCAAGACTGGGACTTTTGTAGCCTGGGACTTTTTGTCCTTTGCGCTCGGACGTCCACGAGTACTTTTGTGAACAGCAGGTTGACAAAAGTACTTCTTCGGTCATCTACGGTTGGTACTTTATTCAAGTCTGGGACTTTTGTAGCCTGAGACTTTTTGTCCTTTGCTCGGACGACCACGAGTACTTTTGTGAACAGCAGGTTGACGTATATAAACAGATTCGGGATCGTATATCCCTCTCACCTTCTTTAACATATTTTTCTTGAAAAACGACGACATTTTGCCAAAAACACTCTCGAATTGTTGTATGTCATTTTCACAAGAAGGATCATCTTCAGGTTCACAAGAAGGACCATTTTCAGTATTGATACTAGGCCACGGAACAGATAGGGTTCTCCAAAAAATATCAATTGTATCCAGTGGAATGGCCATTTCTGCATTCATTAAAAGCGACTTATATAAATTATTGATATTAATGGGGAAAATAACTTGATAGTCATAAATTTAATATACTTACTATGAATTCGATAGTAAAGTAGTTCGTGAAAGCATGGTAGCCCATAAACTGACCGCAACTGATGACTACAATCTTCTGCGGCGATCGACAGTTGGAGTTCATCGAACATGAGTTCCAAAGCATATTTGGAAACTTTATAACACAATTCTGCAAATAGTGGTATATTACATTTATTCATTTTCTCGTTTTTGCTTCTATTAAAAGTTTCCTTTATCGCAGTTTCTTGCGCAATGAGAATCTTATCGATCAAACTCAACAACGTGTCTAAGTTGGACTGTGTGCTGCCCAAGTATAATTTCAACAACGAGTGTTGACTCTCAACTCTGCATGTTGTTGACTGGCCGTAGCTGCGATATTGATCGGTAATAAACACGAGAAACATGTCTGAATAACCTTGCAGCCAGTTATTCAGATACGAAGAAATATCTGGAAAAAAACAATGAATTAATAAAAATGCATTCGGGCACTTATTTATTAAATAATAAAAACAATGAATTAATAATTAAGTACCTGCATGTTCGACCAATAACTGTTGTAGGTGTTCATAATAATGCACGAATATGCCGCGTGTCGGAGCTTTAACCATCCAATCTCATGTTCCTTTAATGGACTTATACTCCTTTAGCGTATTGCATCTATTTCTGCAATACTGAAGCACATTTTGTGAAATATGCCACTGACAGAGTAATTTGTTTGCGTTCGGGAATTCTTCTCTGCATGCCCCAACCAACGCTAAATCTCTGTCAGTGATGATAACACGCGGGTAATATTTTTCGTCTATCACCTCCTTCACACATTGCAATACCCATTGAAAATTAGGCCCCTTTTCTTTGTTCTAAAAAGCAAAACGCCATTGAAAATGTTTTGTTTGTTGAAGTTAATCCGACAATTTCAAAAAATGGCAATTTAAACAACGTGGTATTGTATGTTGAGTCCATTAGCATGATTTCAGGGAATGTACACCATAGAGCATATGACGTGGGGTGAACAAAAAATAGTTCTTCAAGCTCATTTACCCTCTCGTAATATGTATACTCTGAATGCATCAAATGTGAGTAAAGGACTTGGATTGGAGTTCTATGACCTATTAGGGCTCCACGGATCTTATTTTGTGCGTTATATATAGTTCTAACGCTAGACACGTTATCCGGATTACGCTCCTTTATTGACGAAAGTATATGACGTGGTGGTACGTGATACTCTGTCAATTGTTTCACCAAACTGAACTCATCATCCTTTAATCGCATTGCATATGGGAAACCATGCAACGACTCTGCAAAATCATGATTATGCCTATCAAACTTCACCCTCAACCTCCAAAAATCTTGTGTTTTAGAATATTTTGCCACTAATTTGAATGGACAATCGGTTTTAGAGGTACTGGTTTGCCGTTGAATTTCATCTTCTAAACCTTCACGTTCATACTTCCCACCCTTTGAACACCCATAATTGATTTCGTACAAATACCCCTTCTCTGATTTGGTTCTTTTTTTAACAATAACAAAACCGATCCCTCGAGCTATATTTTGCACCCAATCAGTTAGTTGCTCGGAAGAACTGAACACCTGAAAATACATTACAACTTTTACAACTTTTATTTTTTTTAACAAAATACTTTATTTTTTTAACTTTTACAACTTTTATTTTTTTAACAAAATATTTTTTTCAACTTTTATTTATTTAACTTTTACAACTTTTTTTTTTACAACTTTTTTTTTTTTTTACATTTTTTTTTTGTTACAACTTTGAATAAAAAAAATAAAATAATAAAAAAAGCTAAAACCGTGTCCCACCCACCCACGGTTTTATCTCTCCCAAAACTGGTGGTTTCTTGGTGGTTTCTTCGACCAATAACTGCTGTTGGTTGTGTTTTTTAGATCTAAAAACTGTTTGTTGTGTTCTTGGATGGTGTTTTTTTAGATCTTTTTAGATCTAAAAACTGCTGCTGGTGGTGGTGGTGTTCTAAAAACTACTGGTGGTGTTCTAAAAACTGCTGGTTGTGTTTTTTTAGATCTTTTTAGATCTAAAAACATGTTGTACGTTGTGGATGATTTTTTTTAGATCTAAAAACTGCTGCTAGTGGTGTTCTAAAAATTGCTGGTGGTGTTCTAAAACTGCTTATATTTTTAGATCTTTTTAGATCTAAAACTGTTGTTGGTGGTGTTCTTGGATGGTGTTTTTTAGATCTTTTTAGATCTTTTTCCTTATAAAACTGCTTATATTTTTAGATCTTTTAAGATCTAAAAAAATTGATGGTGTTCTTTGATGGAGATGGTGGGACACGGTTTTACTTTTTTTATTGTTATAAAACTGCTTATATTAACTTATTTGAATATAAGCAGTTTTATAACTTATTTGAATATAAGCAGTTTTTCATAACTGCTTATGTGATAATGGGTGGGAAGTATAATGGGTGAAAAACTGCTTATGTGCTTTGTGAATGCATGTTTGATCACTGCTTTCTTAGATCTTTTTAGATAAGCAGTTGTGATGGTTATGTGCTGCTTATGTGCTTTTTGAATGAAAGTATAATGGGTGAAAAACTGCTTATGGCTTATTATGTGATGGTTTGTTTGTTGAAACTACTTATTATTAAAATAAGCAGTTGTGATGGCTTATTATCAAATAAGCAGGTGTTCTGGTGTTCTTGGATGGTGATGGTTTGTTGAAACTGCTTATTATTAAAATAAGCAGTTGTGATGGTTTGTTGAAACTGCTTATTATCAAATAAGTAGTTGTGATGGTTTGTTGAAATTGCTTATTAATAAAATAAGCAGTTGTTTTCTAAACTTGGTTTTTTAAAATGGTTTCTTAAAAAAAACCGGGATACGGCGATGATGATAAGGGGGAAAAAAAAAAAAAAAAAAAAAAAAAAAAAAAAAACTTTATTTTGATTGGCATGGCATAACCGAATGGACGGTAAAGTGAGTTTTTTCCAATTTGCAACCTTCAAATTTGCAGCCAAAATGATAAAACGATAATAATTTGAGCCTATTAAAAATCTCGATTTATCATTTTTTATAAACGTTACATATTTTTTAAAGTAATATGTGTAATAGCGTAAAATTATACCTCAGTCGTGTAAAACGGTGATGTATTTATCGTTCTTTTCTGCTTGTGAATACAAGTTTTTGTTTTGTGAATGGTTTAATCAATGGTATTTTTTTCTTTGTGAATGCAAGTTTGATGTGTTTATAATAAAAAAAGAATAAAAAGGACAATGTCTGATAAAAGGAGAAGGGAAACTTGAACCTGTGAAGTCTGATAAAGGGAGAAGGGAATCATGTAATCGAACAAAAAAAAAGATACTTAAAAGTCATATAAACTTTAAAAAAAAAATGAAAATCATATAGGGGGGTTAGACACCCTTTTCGCTCTCCTACATTGTACTCCAAATAGCGTGTGTTTTTACGTGTTTTTTTCATCAGAAAAAACACAGACAACTCCTGTTGAATCAATCCCTATTCACGATTTCACCATCTAAAAGGTTAGCTTTGTTTATTGTTTGTTTTTTTTAAGTTATAATTTTAATGATTTTTTCTTTTTTGGGTTGTTAGTTTGCTACAATTATGATACGATTGTTGTTAGTAATTCTTAAAGGTTTGGTTTTGTTGGTTCGGTACTTCTATTTTAGGTTATGGATTACGAGTATTAAATTATTTGATCTGCTTGTGTTCATATCTTTGTTAGTTACTGACAGGAGATGGTTGTAGTGTTTATGTTTTTATGATTTTTATAAAAAAAGGTGGAGGTTAAGATGACGTGGCGGATCATTTGATTTGATTGTAATCGAGTTTTTTCTCTATAGAAATGATTTTGTTGGTTATGATGTTTGTTGTTTATTAGTTTTTTTATTGATTATTAAATCATTTGATCTTGTTCTTATGTGTGATTTCTTTGTTCATGTTTTTCGAAATCGGTTAAACCGGTGATGGTTTTGTGTTTGGCGGTTGAGGTACGTTTGTATGGTTTTATGATATGATTTGGCGGCTCAGATTGCGGCTTAAACTAAATATTAAAATCGTAGTTCTGTCTTTCACTGTTATAAAGTGATATTGATTGCTAGAAATGTGATAGAGATAGTAATTTGCCTTATTTGGTACTTTGCATAAAGGAATCTGATTTAACAGTGGTAAAAGTAAAAGTTTACCTTTACAGGGTGTCAAAAGTTAGTGGGGTGTTTGGATTTGTTTATTTGGCTTATTAGAAATTGTAAAAGCTTATAATTTTATAAACTCATATTTTTGTCTTATGAGCTTTTCAACTTGAGCTTGTGGCTTATATAAGTCTATAAGCTCAGGTTGATCAATGCGTAAGCCAGAAAAGTGAGTTGTGAGCTTTTCCGAATTCGAATAAGCTTATATGCCCGCCATAATAAGCAAATCCAACCACCCCCTTAGAATTAGGACTATGATTTACATGAGTATTATTGATATTGATGTGAATTTAAAAAATAAAAATAAAAAATAAAAAAATAAAAAATTATCAGATGTGTAAACAAGATGCAACACTTTATGTTTTGATGACTAGTGTTTTACCTCTTTTAATTTAGAGTTTGTTACAACAAGACATCCAAATTAGCATCTGTAGTGAAAGTTTAGCCCTTTTTATAGGGCTGAAGATGTTATGACTCGTACATGTATAAAGTGCTGGTCGAAAATGACATATACAAAAGAACAAATTATTCCATTAAAGCTTTTTTTTTTTAAACTTCGGCTCTAAGTAAAGTTTACTAGAAATAGTTATTGCAGTTTAGTTTTACCCCTGTTCAAATGATTATGATTGCTAACAATATGTGAAATAAGTTATGATTGATAATAAGTGTTACTGTAAAAAGAACCTTGTCATCTGAGACATTATAATTGCTGTTTATTAGCAGCATGTGTTATCTCGAGCGTTACAGGGTACTTGGCTTAATTAATTTAGGCGCTCGTTGCTTATATTGTTATCGAAGTACAATAAGCTAATCCAAACACTTCCTATAAGGTGCTTATTAGCTTAGGTGAAAAACTGCGTTTTTTCAAAAACACGATAAGCTCCTTTTAAGAAGCTAAGCCAAACATCCTCTTAGGGCACTCCCAACCCTAACACAGGGTTAAACTTTAACACACTGTCACGTCAGCTTTAATACAACTCACCTTTAACTCAACTTTAACACTCCCAACCATAACCCACCTTAACTCACCTTTATATCAAATATTTTCAAACTCAACCCCTAAACTTATAATAATACTTCATTTATTAAAAACTTAACATTCATTAAAAACATACTACATTACATACTTAATAAAAAAAAAATACAACGAAATTAAAAAAAAAATGATAACGAAATAAATAATTATTCATCGTCTTCGGAATATTCTTGTTGTTGTTGATGATGTTGAAGGTGGTTCTGCCAAAGATGCTCCATAAGGTCTCGTTGGAGTTGAGTATGCGTTTCTCTGTCGCGTATTTCTTTTGCCCTTCGACGTTAGCCATCGCATCTGTCGACCCACCTGTCTTTCCTCATACGTGCTGACGGATCCACCCACATATCGTTAAAATCACGTAGTGCAAACTTTAGATCTTTCAAAATCATATTATGCAAAATAATGCAACAATACATGATTCTAGGTATCTTCACAAGTTCCATTTGACGTGCCGGTTGTTGTAGTATACCCCAACGTCCTTGAAGCACACCAAAAGCATGTTCGACATCCTTTCGTGCACTTTCTTGTTTCCTTTTAAAGTAACCATGTTTCTCGTCAATTGTTGCCGAGAATGATTTGACAAACGTAGCCCACTGTGGGTAAATGCCGTCAGCTAAGTAATAGCCCTTTTCATACCTCCTTCCATTTACCATATAAGGTGCTGTAGGGGCGACGTCATTAAGAATGTCGTCGAATAACGGTGAGTTATCCAAAACATTAATATCGTTATTCGCCCCCCGCCATCCCAAAAAATGCATGCCAAATTCATAAATCTTGTGAAGCAACTGCTTCAAGCATTATAGTTGGGTATTTTTTATCACCCCTACCAAATTGCCCTTGCCAAGTAACCGGACAATTTTTCCACTCCCAATGCATGCAATCAATGCTACCAAGCATTCCCGGAAAACCATGGTGCGCCTCATGTCTTTCATAAATACTTTGAATGTCGGTCCATGTTGGTTTTCTTAAATATTCCGGCATAAACAAATCAATTACACACTTGGTAAAATTATCAAGACAATCAGATGAAGTACTCGCACCCATTTGCAAATACTCATCAAACGCATCGGGTGACGTGCCGTAGACCAATTGGCGTATGGCAGATGTACACTTCAAAAGAGCACTTATACTCATTCGACCCGTAGCATCGAGTGATTGAGCAAAAAACTTAAAATGATCCGGAAGAAAATCGGAGGTATAAGATTGAATACCTTCGACTATTTGTAGAAATAGTTTCCGGCTCATACGAAATCTTCTTCAAAAATACCGATGCGGATACTTACAATTTGGATCGAAATAGTCGGCACGCAAATGTTGATCAGCAAGCTCACGTTCACGAAAGATATGACCACGTGGTTTCGAAGGTTGAGCTGCTGCTTGTTCCATCTGCACAAGTTCTTCGTACACGGCTATCATAAACTGAATGTCACTTTCGTCATCTTCATCTGACCAGTTGCTAAATTCTTCGTGACTTTGATTCGGATCCATTGTGAATGAACAAGGTTTTTTTTTTTTTGTGGAAGAATGAAGAAGAAAGTATATGATGTAGTATATTGATTTGTGGAAGTGTGAAAAAAATTGTGGTGTTAATTGGGTATTTATAGGAGAGTGAAAATGGTTTTGAAATTTTTTTTTTTTTTACAAACAACCGTTTGATTCAACGCTATAAAACGCAAGGGCCAAAAGTGAATTTTTTTTTTGAAAATAACGGCTAGTTTGGGCCATTTTAGGGGCAAAAGTGAATTTTTTTTTTTTTTTTTTTTTTTTTTTACCCAACGCAGCGTTAAGGGTTTAACTCAGGCCCTTAACGCTGCGTTAACGCAGAACACTCCCAACCATTAACGTGGCTTTAACGCGGCTTTTTGGAACCTTAACGCACCTCCTGCGTTAGCGTTGGAGGTGCTCTTAGTAAGCAGGACCGCTCCCTGTGATTTAACAGCCTTTTTATTGAGCAAAGTGATATGAGTATCATGGATATTGATGTGATTATAGTCTCATAAATACTATGTCAGAAAATTGTACTTCTTTTGATGGGTTTGTTAGAACAAGATATCCAACTTTAGTTACATATGTTATGTTAGTGTATGGATCCCATGTGAGTCAATTAACAATGGTAATTTTAGTATTTCTTTTTTCCTTTTATGCATATTGCGTTGAGCATTAGGAACCCCATGTGTTTTGGCAACTTAATGTGGATTGTGGAATTAGAACTACTATTTACATGCGTGTCATAAATACTGATTTGATTACAGTCTATCAAAATCTGAATTTTTAATAGTCTCCTGAGTATGCTATGCAGTTAAAGTTATATGGTTGAGATGATTGAAAACAAATAAACAATCAGTTGATATATTGATAGCATAATGTTGGATCAGGACTATGCTATGCATTTAACATGAGTATCATTGGCGTTGGATTATTACTTTCAACACAGTATTAAATATGCTATGCAATTAACAAGAGCATCATTTATTATATGGATTTTATTACAACAGGACATTCCAATTAGTATGATTTTTGCTATTTACAGAGTAAACTATTTTGGTTGAAATTTACTATGAATATTGTACGTGAGAGTATTAATTGTAGTAACATTGTCTGATTTTACATTACTATACCCAATCACGATAAAGTATATATTTTTGTTTGTAAGATTCTGTTCCTATTCATATCTGTTAAGTGCAAATGTTTGATGGTTACCGGTTAGCTTTGCTTTAACGTATTTGCAGGATGACACCTTGTATTTCTTCAATATATTCACAGTTATTGACCCAATAGTTTTCTTTGTGTATCGCAGAGTACCATGGAAACAAAATATGGGCTATGGTTTCTTATCATGGCTTTCATATCAACTTCTTATGCAAAACTCGATTCCATAGTGAAACAAGTTCTTGACAATTTTGATTTCCAAGGAGCGTCAGGTTTCCTTCAGTTTTGGGAATGCTGTGCAAGTGGTGATTTAGAAGACATTGGGTGCAATCTGTTTTTGACAGATCAATCACGTTTCTCAGGCATACACGATGACAGACTTAAGGATTACAGGAGGACATGTCTCAATAATAATTATCGATTTGTTGGACGAGAGAAAAGAGTGGAAAACTGGTTTGCTGGCAGAGCAGCTCAGACACGAGTTGCAGATTACCAACATGATGGTGAAGCATTGGGTATGGGACAATTAGTTGTACCTGTGTATCATCCGGGTGCTGTGTGGAAACTTGTTGGAATCATCGAGCTTGTCACAGCTCAACATAATGAAACTTATGCTGCTGATTTCAATCGAATTCAAAGCTCACTCATGGTTAGTTTTATTTTGTTTAAACATTGTCATATTAATTGGGTATGAATTTTATGTCACATAGATTTACCCTACCGGCAAGTACCCAGACCAGAGTTGATGCAAATAACGCAGCACCTTAGTAATAGATATTGTTCACGTATCTATGCATTATTAGGAACATTAGCATGGGTCCTGACAATCTTACTACCTTAAATACTTTAATAATCATTGCTTGTTAATATTTTTTAAATTTTTTTATGTACTTTCTGAAGTCATGAAATGATCTCATATGTGTTTCTTTTCTTTGCAGGAGGTGAACTTAACATCCACATATTTAGGGAAGACGATAAAAGTCGAATACGATCAAACCATGATCAGGTTTACGCTCCCCTTTTCTGCTGAACTTCGAGACTTGAAGGAACAAGTGACTACGAGGTTCGAAAAATTGGAAAACAAAGCATTCTCTATTGCGTATAAAGACACCAACCTTAACCATCATTTGATATTGAACGATAGTGACCTCCAGTTTTGCATAACCGAGTCAATTTCAAACAGGAAGACAATCATCAGCATGGTTATTGAAGACGTGGCAGGATAAATGTTTCTTAGATTTTTTTTGTCAATGATTATTCTAACGCGTGCCACAAGGTAGATAGATGATTAAGTGGACGTTAAACACTCACTAATTGCTGTATATATGAGTCTTAGTGTTGAGTTATGAACAACGGCGGGAGCTAGGTTTTTGCTTCAAAATTTTGTGTGATTTCTCAAGATGTCTTTTATATAATAAGAGAACATCTTTGTTGTGAAATAGGATCTTTCAATTTTGCGTTGAGCTCTTTTATCAGCCAATTGACCTAAAAATTTGTGGTATTTTCGATTTTTATATAAAAATGCTCTAAACATTGATGTGTCAAAATTAGAAGAAAAAGAACTTCAAGAAAGTGAAGATTATTTATAAAACTTTAGTGTTAAAAAACTTTAAAAAGTGAGGGTTATTTTTCTTTGATCCCGGGTTGTTTAAATTTATTAGAAAAATAAAACCTCATATTTTCTTAAAAAACAAATTGTAATAATTACTAAATTTGTATAATATATATATTTTTTATCACATCTTTTCCAATTTGAATGTGACAGAAACTTTTCATCTTATAAATACACCTTAGTAGACATTGCATCTACACAAGCTTGCAAAATATCATCATTCATTAATCTAAAAAAAAAGTAATTTTTCAAATAACATTTTCTTGTCGTTATTTTTTTTTTTTTTTTTTTTTTTTTTTTTTTTTTTTTATACATATGTTAAATTTTACAAATCTTATTTGTGCATTTATGTTAACCTTAATGTAAACAAATTTAGTGCGTTTTTCATTCCACATGCAAAAGGATGGCTACAACTACACTTTCTGAAATCCATGGTACATCTAGTAAATGCAACATCCTCATTCATTAATCTAAAAAAAAAGTGATTTTTCAAACATCATATTCTTTCTTTATGTTTTTTTATAATGTTAAATATTACAAATCTTATTTGTACATTTATGCTAACTCTAATGTAAACAAATTTTATGTGTTTTTCTTTCACATGCAAAAAGATTGCTACAACTCCACTTTTTGAAATCGATTGTATAATATATTTTTCATTTATCACATCTTTTCCAATTTAAATGTGACAGAAACCCTAATTTCATCTTATAAACACCCCTCAGTCGGTATTGCATATACACAAGCTTGCAAAACATCCTCGTTCATTAATCTAAAAAAAAGGTGATTTTTCCAACATAATATTCTTTTCGTTATGTTTTTTTATATAGTTAAATTTTACAAATCTTATTAGTACATTTATGCTAACCCTAATGTAAACAAATTTTGTGTGTTTTTTATTTCAGATGCAAAAGGATTGCTACAACTCCACTTTTTGAAATCGATGGTACATCTAGTAAATGCAACTTCAAAGTTAAAATCATCTCTTTATGGAACCAGTATTTTGGCGCTAGCCAATAAACAAAAATATCTTGTATTGATATGATTCTAATGGACAAACATGTATAATTATGTATTCATAACCAAAACACTAAAAACATTCTAGGTCTAATCTAAATAATGAAGTTAATGTTATTTTTCACGCAACAGGGAACCAAGATTCATGCATCCATCAATAATCTAATAGTTGTTGATTTTGATATTCTTCTGCACCAAGATAATTATTATGTGATATGAAACTTCAATGTTATGAAGAATATTCTCCCTTCGTACCAAAATATAAATTCATTTTGACTTTTTAAATCTAACTTTGACTTTGAATATTTTTGTTTGTATTATATAATAATTGATGCAAAATATATAAATTGATTGGGTTTTAAATGTATTTTCATATGATATAATTTTCATCAAATAATAGATAATAAAAGAAAAAATATTTAGGGGAAAATCTTTAAAAAAAGTACGCAACTTTACGTGAAAATCGGTTTGACGTACCCAACTAAATTTTTGTAGAAATTATCACCTTAACTCCTGAAAACACCCTTAAAAACGCACTATTTGACTTACCCAGCCGCTTACAAGTTTTTTTTTTATCAAAGATGAGCTATGTGTACCAATTTGACTTTACCCTTTTCCTTACCCCCACTTTACCCTTTTTTAATCACTGTACCAATTTTTGTGATTGTGAAGAGCACTCCACTGAATTTCCTCCACCCAGTAAAAAACAATCTTCAGAAGTTGAGGATGCAAGTTATGGAGTTAACGAGCAAGAGCTCGATATAATGAATTCAGTGATGAACAAGATTTTCAACAGGACAAACCCATCTAAGCAAGTTATTAGAAGTGTGAATCGGTCAATGCCAAAGGCGACCCCATGAACTATAATGATGACTTGGCTGCTGTTGAAGAAGATGAGGAAGATAATCTAACAGATGAAGATAATCATGTACTCAATGTGGCAAATGGGAAAAGTGACAGCATGGATTTGATAGGGGAAATGAGATCTATGATGTCAAATCGGGTATGACTCGGTAATCAACTTAATGTTATCATTCGAGCTCATTGATTTCTTCTAAATTCGCTCCATTCTCATCAGGACTGCGTATTTGATCCAGAAATAAAGATGCTTCTTTGATAGGATTCACTCTAGAGCCATCAACGAATGTGGGGGGTTTCGGTTGGGCATAGGAATCGGCCCAGAAAGAAGGTTGTTTGAGAAGTTCATTGAGCTTGGAATGAGTGAAAACATATATGTGATATTGTACCTGCTGAGGTTGATTTATTAGTAGGAATGAGTGAAAACATATACTCCCTCCGTCCCAAAATTATTGTCACCCGACAAAAAACACATTCTTTTAGAAAAATGTCACTATCACTACTTTCTCTCTCTTACTTTTTTGCCAAATGACAAGTTTACTCTTAACCAATTAATTAACACTTCTTTAAAGTTTGTAATATTAATTTCAATCAAGGGTAATGTAACACCCCAACCCGATAAGGGTAGAAGTATTACACTATGGTGACGTATCAAAGCATACACAAGCATATGACAAAATAATACAAATGAATTTCAAAGTTTACAAAGGGAAAATCTGATATACAAGGGGTACAAATGAGCACTACAAAAAAAATATTAAGTCTGACAATGTAATTATCTCTAAGTACAGGATAGCAAATCTAAGTATAATCTTCTAAGTCCCAAGTGCTCTCCACTCATACCCAGCCTCCAACTAAAACCTGCCGCGGGAAAAAGAAACGCGGCTGAGCTACGAGAGCTCAGTGAACAGATATAATGATAACAAAGCAGAAATATGGGATAATGAAGTAAGTGAAACATTACAAGATGTAACAGGAGTAGGAAAGAAAATGGGACAAGGTTATCAGAAAATGGTTACAACAGGTAGGTGTAAAGTAAACCGTAACCCACCACCAGCCCAAGTCGAATCAAGTCAAGTCCAGTATCAAGTCATAGGGTAACATAATCCAGTAATCCACCACAACCCAAGTCAAATCAAGTCATGTCAAATGTCAGGTCAAGTGTCAGGTCATAAGGTTACAAGGATTCAGGGAAACAAAAATCCTCTACGAGCCCAGAAACAGTAATCAGTAATCAGTATCATAACACCATGCAGAGAGAAGTCCTCTCACTAATCCCAGAAATCAGATAATGGAGTAGCTAGCTCCCAGAGTGTGAAAGACGTGTATCGCACACACCATCAGTCACCAGAAATCAGTAATCAGTAATCAGTAATCAGAACAGTTCTAGGATGCATCCATACGCCCCTGGTGGCCATAAACCTCCCAACACACCAAATAAAATACAGAAAAGGGACGGAACAGGTCATCACTCTCCTGCCCTAGAGTCATGCCATCGGTGCATCAATGACATGGTCATGAAACCCTCATGACTAGTTATGGCTCGTAGTATCAGACTGTGGGTCAAGGTCAAGTATCATGTATCCAGTATTTAATTTAGTTTCATAAGTCAATTTCCATTTCAGAATATCAGAGTTCATAATCAGAGGTTCATATCAGAGGTTCATACCACAAAGGTTCCATATCAGAAAGGTCATATATCAGAAATGTTTAATATCAGAAAGGTTCATAACAGAAAGGTCATGTATCAGAAAGGTTCAGTATCAAAAAGATTCAGTACTATAAAGGTCATGTCAAAGGTTCATAATATCATGAAAGAAACAAGAAAGGTTCACAGAATCAAAGAACATGGCAGTGAATCAGAAATCAGAAATGAGACGAAGGCACCTTACTAAAGAAGGGCAGAATATCTGTACCTTATTTGATAGCAAAACAAACCAAAGACAGATCACAGGACACCGGATTACTCCCGCCTCAGTGAATCTACACGAATTATAAGTGTACTAATAAGTTTCATAGCTTTATGATTTCATAGTTTCATAGTTTCTAAATCATGAGGTTTCATTTTAGTTTATCTCCATCTTAGGTAACTTTACACATTCAGTAACTTTAGTTATTATCATTCCTGTTTATCAACTTATTAAAGATGACCATGTTAGTAGGTTAAGGTTCATAATGCCTTTTACATAAGTTCAAGATTAAATATGACAAGTTTCCATAAGTTAGGGTTTTTAATTGCAAACATCCCAAAGTTAAGGGTCTTGAATGAAAATATTGAAAACTACTAATTTAAGTACATCATTTATTCAGAATCACATCTCCCGTCCTTTAAGTTTCATAGTTTACACATTACACCCTTGATTTACCAAAATCACAAAATAAACCTTATAATTATACAAATTACACTTCAACCCTTATTATGTTCATAATTACACAACTAACCTTCACATTTACTAAATTACAGATTATACTCCCAATTATAAGTGTGGCACGAATCAAACCCTCAAGTTTCATAAAATTACACATTTGGTCCCTTTAGTTTCTAAAATAAACACAAAACACCTTTCAAAACCCTTTTTATACTTTTCATCAGGTTCTAACAGTTTTGAACTTGAAGTTGTCAGGTTTTCTATAAATCGAAAATCATATAAGAACTCAGAAATAAATTCCCCAAAAATTCACACAAGTGCCCATATGTATTAAGAATCTACCCAAATTTTTCCAGAATTTATTATCAAGTGTAACTATAGTTTAAAAATAATTTATTTCAAGTTGTCCAGATTTCTGATTGATTTTACTATACGAACAGTTATTAATTAGAAACCCCTTAAGAAAAATTTATAAAAATCTATAAAAATTACAGGAAGTAATAGACATCCTAAATATTACCCAGTTCAAAGGAAACCTCCTAATTCGACATGGTTTGGAAATTAAAATTCAAAAACCCAGACTGATTTTCCAGAATCACAAATCCGATCAGACACATAATTTCCCAAAAATCAAAAGGTAACCTTCCAGGCCTCCAAAAATTACAAACTAAATTTTTCCAGGTAGCCATTTCATTGAACTTAGTTTTAGACTCTTGAAACACCAAAATATACGTTCACATCAATTAGTTACATTTGATTTAGTCGATCCCTTTTTCCTGGACAGCACTGTTGTTATCATACTTTCAGGTATAACTTATTTTAGGGCTTATATCTTAATACAAGATCTTCATACATGGTTCTAAAACACATTATACTGATTATTACATATCATAAACATGTCCATAATCATTTAGATCCCTGATTCATACTCAATTCGATTCACACCTTTTTAGGGTTTCATTAATTTATGTATGATAATTTATGATTTTATGAGCATCTTTTATATAATTCGACAAGGACAATGACAAGAACAAAATCAACGAGGATGATACACCATACCCTCGAAGATCACGCGAAGAACACGAACAACACGAGATTAAATCACCACGAAGCTCTTTCCTTCCTTCTTTGATTTGTACGATCAGCAGCAAGGGAAAAAAAAACACAAGAAACATATACAAGGATCGATTAGGGTTCTTGTTAAGGGTTCGAATGGAAAAAAAATGTGGACATGATTACCTTAATATGGATGAATAAAGAACACGACCCAACTCTTCTTTTGCTGCTGCTAAGGATCGAATGAGGAGAGACACTATGATAGTCGAAACTTTCTAGTGAGAGAGTAATATTAGGGTTTTGGTGATTTGGTAATCGGTTATATGAGATATAAAACCGTGTCTTTTGATTTTAGTAATTAGGGAAAGTAATCAATTTTATTAATGTATATTTATTTAATTTGCCAATCAAGAACATGGACCATATTGTGGTCAAGGGGGGGGGGGGGATATAAGGTATAGTTTTCTTCTTTTCTGTTTTTTTTTTTTTTTTTTTTTGTACAACACTCTTATAAGGTAAAGTTTTAATTATATTAGAGCTTAGCTTAATGTTACTTAGTTAATATTCGTAAGTTCTCAAAAATTTAAATTCGAGGGTATTTTTGTCATTTCATATTATGCTAATTTTTGGGGTTTTACAACTCTTCCCCTCTTAAAAGGGAATTTTCGTCCTCGAAAATTTAAGCGAAACGAAACGGAAAACATAACGGACCGGAAACGGGAATGCGAACGACTTAATCCCCACAACTCAATCAAATAAGGTGGGTTCAAATTTTTCAGAAGGAGACAAATTGGGTTGATTCTGATCAAAAGGTCCACGCAGCGTAAAATGGATGATAGGCTAATCTTCAGGAAAGCTCATATTGAATACGAACAAGATTTCAAATTAACTTAACTGTATCAACAGTGGAGGGCTCTACAAAGAGTTCAAGATTTATAACTGAGGTCAACAGAATGCACAAATAGAGTCCAAACTCATCTAGATATCTAATGAACAAAGGCAGAGTATACGCATAGGTAGGATGAACCTAAAGTCTCACTAGTCACGGATTAATCCAACGGAGATCAAATTCTAAACTTCTTAGGTACTTCCCAAGATATCCTATGGCCACAATGAGGGCACGTTATATGGTGTAAGTATTATCACGTTGGCCAGACGTCATAATACTAGCACCACATAAATATGCCTTCATGATGATCATACTTTATCTTGAGTCGTAAGCAAAACAACCTATCATTAATCCATCTAGTACTTCTATAGTCTCGGAGGTCAACAAAATCAAATGTCATAATAAAGAGGGAAAACCAAACTACTCGCCATGGAGATTCTCAAAATGCCCAAGAGGCATCGAAATGATTAACAAAAGATCAGAGGTCAGAGACGGAATCTGAAGGTAAGGATCAAATAGTGTCAGGCAATTACTATGAAATTTTTTCAATGGCTTCAAGGTTTATTTAGGTTTCAAAACTTAGGTGGTGCAAGGCATAAGCTTTCAATTTCCAAGAGGGATCTCAAGAGGCTTTAACCAAAAGCAAGGCACGAATCAGAGTGATGCGGAAGCAATGATACTTAAACAAAAGGCTTATAATCTACCCATTCCTCACTGGTCAGAACTTAAGTTCCTATAGGGAAGTCCTAAGGCAAATTTTTACAGGTTATCTTATGAGCGCCTACAGTGGAAACCTAATGGCCCAAACTTCACAGGTCAAGGGTAAATGTATTACAAGTCGCAGCCTGTCTCTGATACCATAATTGTAACACCCCAACCCGATAAGGGTAGAAGTATTACACTATGGTGACGTATCAAAGCATACACAAGCATATGACAAAATAATACAAATGAATTCCAAAGTTTACAAAGGGAAAATCTGATATACAAGGGGTACAAATGAGCACTAAAAAAAAAATATTAAGTCTGACAATGTAATTATCTCTAAGTCCAGGATAGCAAATCTAAGTATAATCTTCTAAGTCCCAAGTGCTCTCCACTCATACCCAGCCTCCAACTAAAACCTGCCGCGGGAAAAAGAAACGCGGCTGAGCTACGAGAGCTCAGTGAACAGATATAATGATAACAAAGCAGAAATATGGGATAATGAAGTAAGTGAAACATTACAAGATGTAACAGGAGTAGGAAAGAAAATGGGACAAGGTTATCAGAAAATGGTTACAACAGGTAGGTGTAAAGTAAACCGTAACCCACCACCAGCCCAAGTCGAATCAAGTCAAGTCCAGTATCAAGTCATAGGGTAACATAATCCAGTAATCCACCACAACCCAAGTCAAATCAAGTCATGTCAAATGTCAGGTCAAGTGTCAGGTCATAAGGTTACAAGGATTCAGGGAAACAAAAATCCTCTACTAGCCCAGAAACAGTAATCAGTAATCAGTATCATAACACCATGCAGAGAGAAGTCCTCTCACTAATCCCAGAAATCAGATAATGGAGTAGCTAGCTCCCAGAGTGTGAAAGACGTGTATCGCACACACCATCAGTCACCAGAAATCAGTAATCAGTAATCAGTAATCAGAACAGTTCTAGGATGCATCCATACGCCCCTGGTGGCCATAAACCTCCCAACACACCAAATAAAATACAGAAAAGGGACGGAACAGGTCATCACTCTCCTGCCCTAGAGTCATGCCATCGGTGCATCAATGACATGGTCATGAAACCCTCATGACTAGTTATGGCTCGTAGTATCAAACTGTGGGTCAAGGTCAAGTATCATGTATCCAGTATTTAATTTAGTTTCATAAGTCAATTTCCATTTCAGAATATCAGAGTTCATAATCAGAGGTTCATATCAGAGGTTCATACCATAAAGGTTCCATATCGAAAAGGTCATATATCAGAAATGTTTAATATCAGAAAGGTTCATAACAGAAAGGTCATGTATCAGAAAGGTTCAGTATCAAAAAGATTCAGTACTATAAAGGTCATGTCAAAGGTTCATAATATCATGAAAGAAACAAGAAAGGTTCACAGAATCAAAGAACATGGCAGTGAATCAGAAATCAGAAATGAGACGAAGGCACCTTACTAAAGAAGGGCAGAATATCTGTACCTTATTTGATAGCAAAACAAACCAAAGACAGATCACAGGACACCGGATTACTCCCGCCTCAGCGAATCTACACGAATTATAAGTGTACTTATAAGTTTCATAGCTTTATGATTTCATAGTTTCTAAATCATGAGGTTTCATTTCAGTTTCTCTCCATCTTAGGTAACTTTACACATTCAGTAACTTTAGTTATTATCATTCATGTTTATCAACTTATTAAAGATGACCATGTTAGTAGGTTAAGGTTCATAATGCCTTTTACATAAGTTCAAGATTAAATATGACAAGTTTCCATAAGTTAGGGTTTTTAATTGCAAACATCCCAAAGTTAAGGGTCTTGAATGAAAATATTGAAAACTACTAATTTAAGTACATCATTTATTCAGAATCACATCTCCCGTCCTTTAAGTTTCATAGTTTACACATTACACCCTTGATTTACCAAAATCACAAAATAAACCTTATAATTATACAAATTACACTTCAACCCTTATTATGTTCATAATTACACAACTAACCTTCACATTTACTAAATTACAGATTATACTCCCAATTATAAGTGTGGCACGAATCAAACCCTCAAGTTTCATAAAATTACACATTTGGTCCCTTTAGTTTCTAAAATAAACACAAAACACCTTTCAAAACCCTTTTTATACTTTTCATCAGGTTCTAACAGTTTTGAACTTGAAGTTGTCAGGTTTTCTATAAATCGAAAATCATATAAGAACTCAGAAATAAATTCCCCAAAAATTCACACAAGTGCCCAGATGTCTTAAGAATCTACCCAAATTTTTCCAGAATTTATTATCAAGTGGAACTATAGTTTAAAAATACTTTATTTCAAGTTGTCCAGATTTCTGATTGATTTTACTATACGAAAAGTTATTAATTAGAAACCCCTTAATAAAAATTTATAAAAATCTATAAAAATTCCAGGAATTAATAGACATCCTAAATATTACCCATTTCAAAGGAAACCTCCTAATTCGACACGGTTTGGAAATTAAAATTCAAAAACCCGGACTGATTTTCCAGACTCACAAATCCGATCAGACACATAATTTCCCAAAAATCAAAAGGTAACCTTCCAGGCCTCCAAAAATTACAAACTAAATTTTCCCAGGTAGCCATTTCATTGAACTTAGTTTTAGACTCTTGAAACACCTAAATATACGTTCACATCAATTAGTTACATTTGATTTAGTCGATCCCTTTTTCCTGGACAGCACTGTTGTTATCATACTTTCAGGTATAACTTATTTTAGGGCTTAAATCTTAATAACAAGATCTTCATACATGGTTCCAAAACACATTATACTGATTATTACATATCATAAACATGTCCATAATCATTTAGATCCCAGATTCATACTCAATTCGATTCACACCTTTTTAGGGTTTCATTAATTTATGTATGATAACTTATGATTTTATGAGCATCTTTTATATAATTCGACAAGGACAATGACAAGAACAAAATCAACGAGGATGATACACCATACCCTCGAAGATCACGCGAAGAACACGAACAACACGAGATTAAATCACCACGAAGCTCTTTCCTTCCTTCTTTGATTTGTACGATCAGCAGCAAGGGAAAAAAAAACACAAGAAACATATACAAGGATCGATTAGGGTTCTTGTTGAGGGTTCGAATGGAAAAAAAAATGTGGACATGATTACCTTAATATGGATGAACAAAGAACACGACCCAACTCTTCTTTTGCTGCTGCTAAGGATCGAATGAGGAGAGACACTATGATAGTCGAAACTTTCTAGTGAGAGAGTAATATTAGGGTTTTGGTGATTTGGTAATCGGTTATATGAGATATATAAAACCGTGTCTTTTGATTTTAGTAATTAGGGAAAGTAATCAATTTTATTAATGTATATTTATTTAATTTGCCAATCAAGAACATGGACCATATTGTGGTCAAGGGGGGGGGGGGGGGGGGGCGGCATATAAGGTATAGTTTTTCTTCTTCTTCTTTTTTTTTTTTTTTTTTTTTTTTTGTACAACACTCTTATAAGGTAAAGTTTTAATTATATTAGAGCTTAGCTTAATGTTACTTAGTTAATATTCGTAAGTTCTCAAAAATTTAAATTCGAGGGTATTTTTGTCATTTTATATTATGCTAATTTTTGGGGTTTTACAGGTAATATAGTAAACTTTACCAAACTCCACTATCTATTCACTTTCTATTTTGGGTATGTGACAATAATTTTGGGACGTCCGAAAAAGGAATAAGTGAAAATAAAATTGGGACGGAGGGAGTATGTGATATTGTACCATGGTTGAAAAGTTCAACAGGAAATAATTGAAAAGTTCAACATATACTTGAGAAGTTCAACAGGAAATAATTGAAGCCACGGTTGAAAAGAATGTGGTGGATTGAAAAAGAAGATGGAAAAGGGTGAAGTGGGGTAGGGAAAAGGGTAAATATGGAAAGTAAAAAAAAAAAAAAAAAAAAAAAAAAAAAAAAAAAAAAAAAAAAAACTGCTGAGGTGGACGAAACCCGCTGGGTAAGTCAACTTATGCGTTTTTAAGAGTGTTTTCAGGAGTTAAGGTGATAATTTCTACAAAAATTTAGTTGGGTACGTCAAACCGATTTTCACGTAAAGTTGCGTATTTTTTATAGATTTTCCCCAAATATTTATAGTCAAAGTTTGATTTAAAAAGTCAAAATAGCCTTATATTTTGGGACGGATGGAGTAGACAACTTTTGTTGTGTTTCTTAAATGTCATTTGTCGCTTGGTTCAGAACATTGATATCACAGTTATAGATCCAGAAAGCAAGCCTTAACAATTTTCAGGGTTCAAACTAAAAGATCTGAGTTAAGCTACTAAAAATACTATATTTTTGTATATTAGTAAGATTAATTTTGTTTTTTTTAAGTTGTATAGAGGTGTGACAATCTCATCCATACTTTGAAATGAACTAGCTATTATACTGCATGGTTTTATCAAAGAAAATGCAACATCAATAGAATCCCATAATCGTGCTTATTATCTTGGAATAAATCACATGGAACTATAAGTATTCATAGTATTTAACTGTATACCTTCAATAACATGTTACTCCGATGTTGAAACTAACTCAAAGTATGAAATACATGCAGTTGTCATACAAGTTTCAAATTGCTTTGCTGGAACAAAGTTGATAATTAACGAAGAAGAATATGTACACATCAAAGACTTCAAAAAGAAGTACAATTATTAATAAATATAAGTATTCCTATGATTAATTAGGCAAAATAAATCATAGGGATATTCATATATTTTTTAAAAGAAATAAAAATATACATAAACATAAGTATTTTTATGGTAACTAAGAGCATGATCAGTGCACCAAGTTATAAAAGATTCGATGCATTTAATGCATAATACATTTAATGACTAAAGTTTAAAGGACTTGAGATTTACCAAGTTTTTGTAAAAAAATCTTTTCAAAAAGCTTTTGATGCAATGTAAAAAACCCTTTTAAAAATATTTTTCTAATAGTGAAAATCTTTTAACAACTTGAATCACTGTGGATGCTCTAACAATATTAATCGTTCATTTATTATACAAGATCAAAGTACAAGTATGTAGGTCACCTAGTATCAAGATCAACACACGAAACAAGAAGGTTTTTAGAAAGAGAAAGGATCCTAGAGAGACAAAGAAAACTATAAAGAAGGTGGAGAACTTGTAAGTTTATTGCTAATGAAATGAAGTGTCTCTCCCTCTTACATTGTGCAGGAGGCGTTTATATGGAGTTACAAAAGGTCCTTAGTGGGCTTTGGCCTATGAACTACCACATTATTTAATGGACTTGTCTACTTCATAAAACACAAGGCTCGTAAGCTATTACTAATCTATTACATTAAGTTACAAGGTCCGTACGACTAACCATGATCACCACTTCTAATGCTAATAATCTCGCTCTAAGGGGTGATCATTTAGATATGTCTTTGAACATGCTTCCTTGTGGTTTGCTTTTGGATCTTCTTTAGTAATCTTCAGTTCTTTTCACTTGATCTTGAACCTTGTTGTGTAATATATTTGCTTGTTCCATTGTTTCAATCATGCTTAGTGTTCTTTATTTGAAACTCTTTCCTTTTTGACTTTATTGTTGTCTTTGTTGGAGTATGCTCATGTCATAATAAATAATTATATGGCTAGACATATGTGAGCCTATGGGGTCACACACTTATACACATAGACATCATTTTATAGATTGTAATTATCGTATTTACAATATATAAATGACTACGTAACTCGGGATCTATAATGGGTCATTAAATACTAAGTTAGACTTAGCGTTTTTGGATTGGACCAACAATGGGTAAGCCCATTGTGGGCCCTTCTTATGGCCGGCCATGGGGAGGGGGTTAAAGGGATTTATGGAGTTTTTCTAGGTGCTAAATGTAACTTGCATATTGATAGAATCAATCACTAATTAATGGTATTGATTGGCAATTACACTTACCACATTATAGGAGATATTCTCTCCCTTTTCCTCCCTCTTATCTCACAGGGGGAAAAACCCCCTCCTCCTTAGGGTTTGTGTTTTTCCATCCCACTTTGCATAAATCTATTGTAGGTGTTGCAAGGATTAAGGTTACAAGTCAAGACTAGCATCTATTTGGTGATCAAGGACGTGTAGTGTGTAACACTATTAGAAGAGATCAACCTTATTGATCTCTTGGGTTTCTCAATTCCATCTTGGTGATATTGGTGTTATTGGTGCATCCGTGATCACGCTTCAAATGTATAATTGTTATATTAATTTATTTGATTTATCATATGGCTATATGGATCCGTCTCTAGGTGATGTATCCGCTGCGTTTATTTTTTTAATATGTTTATCTATATTCAACATCACCTATAGTGGTATCACGAGCCATCATATGTGCCATATGATTATCGGGTATGCATAAAAGTGGCTAAAACGGGTGTTTTTTTTTATGATTTATGAAACCACAATTAAAACAGCCCCTAGGGCTCCATTTTCTCATAAATGGTCGACCTTTAGAGGTCTTAAGATCTGTGATTTTGACCTCATAGCCATTTGTTATGCATATGTTAATTAGTTTACTTGTCGGGTACGCGTTTAAAATGGCCTAAAATGCATTATTTTGATCGATTTGTGAAACGATTTCAAAACAGCCCCTATGGCTTAATTTTCTGTGGTAAAATGATAATTAGAAGGTCCTAATATCAATTGATTTTGAACCTAAGGCCATTTGACACGAGTACCATACGGGGTTTTAATTCTAGTTAATTAATTTCTTCGTTTCGTTGGCTAATTATTGAATTTTTGTTATTAATTTTGTATCCATGGCAAATACATGCATGTTTGTCCATAGAGTTAGCCAACACCTTGTTTTGTTCATAATATTATTGTATTATTATGTGTATATGCAAAGCCGATGAAAACCTAGACCACTTATGCCATGTGTTGTTGTGATTTGTCGTTAATTTCTTGTCTTTGGGTTCACCATTGTTTCGGCTCTTATGTAATGTATTTCATTTTGGTTTTGCCATTGTTTGGGCATTTTTACAGTAGATAGGAAGTTGATTAGTTGTATTTTACTTCATATATTATGTAACCGAAGCTTGGAATGGAATGGCAAAAGAATGAAAGACATAAAACCGAAGAATGGCTGCTAGACATGCTGCAGAAAAACGTGATTTCCAAGCGATTGGTAAGGAGTTTTGGGCTAAATTTTTTTGTGCAGGTTCACAATACATGGGCCTACAACTTTGTAGTTTGGACCTAAGCAAGGGGAGGAATCCTTCTAGGCGTTTTGGGCCTCCAAATACAGAAATTCTGGGCGGACAGAATCACTATTTCATGTGCATAATGGGTTTTTATTTGCTCTTGATTGTCTTGGAGCAAGTGGGAGCCCTCCGTGTGGTTGTGTATCTTGTCCCTAGTTGACCCTTGGTTCTCGTGATGGCTCACGAGACCGAGCATAGGATTTTCATCGGTTGAGGCTTTGCATATTGTGGTTGTGTGTTTGTTTGTTTGCTTTTATATATGCTATGATTGTATGTAAAATGCAAATTGTTTTCTAAAAACTTGAAACGAAACACAAACCAATTTTTTTTTAAGTCTTATGATTTACTTTAAATATGGATTTGAAACTTAAAATCATTGTTTTCTAAATAACACTTAAACTTGTTAAGCTTGTTTATTTATTTATTGTATTGTCCAAACTTAATTATAATCCACTTAGGATTTATATTAGTCTTGAAAATGGACAACTTGACACACATAAATTAAAACAATGATTAGACTTAAGTTAAGAAAAGTTTTTAACTTGTGCTACGAAGAATGAATGCATGCTTCTTTCGTACACTTTTTGATCCACATCAAATATTTTACCCGTCAAAATTTAAGTCATGTCGTTCAATCGTTGAGAACACTTGCAATTACCTTTTGCCTATGCGTGGGACCTAGGTTGAATTGTAACCCAATGTGACTATTCTCTATTCGTGGGACTTAGATATATTCTCACACATTTTCAAATTGGATGACTTAATCGAGTTAAGTGGTTAGACTTAACCCAAGGAAAAGATGGGACTAAACCTGCCAGCTTGACACTAGTTGCTTGTTCACTAGTGCCATGAGTCCCATAAAGTTCTAAGAGTTGCACTTGTAAAGCAATTGGTCGACGTTACCTACCTATTGAATACACCATTGCTAGCAGATCAACTGATGTGATGGTGGAACCTGTAATAACCCGAAATTTTCGAGTTATTAACTTTCTGTAAACCCGAAGCAATTGATTATGAATTTTAATCAAGTTATTTTATTCACCTTTGCATTCGAAATATTGCTATATATGTATTTTTACTGAGGAATAACTAGTGAGATTACAAAACGAACCCTGTGACAAAACTCACGTTCCATTTTCACTGGAACTGCACGTGTACCGACACCGTGATAGTATGGCATAAGTTTAATAGGTCCAAACGAATAATGTACAAAACAGATCATAAAAATAAATACGAACTCGGAGATAAAAACAAATAATTTAGGACGACTCTAAAACTCTCGAGCTAGAGATATTTAAGCGAAGCCAGATCCGACACAGTCTAGCGAGACCCGGGTATTTAAAAGCACAATATACGCTCTATTGAATTTTTAACAATACTACTACATCCATATATATTTCTTTTCTTCTAGTTTTGTCGATATCCTCATCAATTCCAATACTGCTACTCCTTTGACTCCATCAATATTTCCCTACCCTAACTTTATATCTGCTGCTACTTTTCTTCTTTCTTCCTAGTTCTTGTCGACTTCCCAAACCAACCATAACACCATCACCTTTCTACTCCCACCTTCCCATCTTATCCTATTCTCGGCACAACACAATCCTCAAAAGCACCATTCTCACTTTTGCTGCCACTCTCGAAAAACCCAAAACCGAACCATCTCCATCACCAATAAATTAGAGTTGACCAAAAAGCTTTGTCCCATTCTTAGTCACAAGACCTCATAAGAATTAGAATCATATATATATATATATATATATATATAAGGATTTGACACCATTTAGGAAGGTTAATCTTCCCACAAACCGAAAGTGAGATGGAGCTTAACTCCACTTTCATCCTTAAATCCACACCTCCGGGACACCATTCGAATCACACCAAAACTTCAAACACACCAACATCTGAGAGACTCTCAAGATCAGGGTTAAAGTGTGATTCGAATTGGAGAAGGAAGTGGGTTTTGGAGCTTTTGGATTCGGGTCTAATTAGAGTTCTACAAATTTCAGGTTAAATTTTATTTAAGATTGATTTATATTTTTTTACTTTCATTCGAATTATATAAGTTGGAAAATTAGGATTAGATAAGAATATTTGTGGTTATAAAATGTAAGTATTGAGAATAAGTGCATTAGTCGAATGTGGTTATGTTAACTTTGATAGAAATGTAAGTCGAATGTTAAGAGGCTATGAATGATTAAGATAGTCGAATATGATTTAGATGTAAAACGGGTCGAATGGGAAGGTTTGACTTAAAAAGTCATGGGTTAGTTTAGTTTGCGGATTGTTAAAAGATTTGGGATGATAATGGTTAAAGAGTAGTCGAAACGTACGGTTGTCGAATGGCGTTTTGAGTAAGAACAACAACTAACGAGACCTTAGCTTCGACCTTAGTAGCATACGACCCCTCGCCAAAGTCTCATTTGAGACAGCCTATATTTTTTTAAAACCTGCGAGGGGCAGTTTTCACTCCAACAAAATATACCCAGCGAACCACAATATCAAAGATGAAAACCTACAGTTTGTTTACAAGTGAAATTGGATTTAAAATTTAACACTGGGCTAATAAAAGAATGAGGTTTGTGTGAGCTTAGAACCGGGCCAAGCCCACGAAGAGTGTGGATTGTATTTAGGGCCGCAGCCCACTCAAATTGTGATTTATAGCTAATAGGGTGCGTTTGATATTAGATAAAAGAAAAAGAGAATGTTCACTTTTTTTTTAAATATGTTAACGCATAATAAAACCCGAACAAACAACATGTCGAATATTAGCTATTAAAATTGTGACAAAAACGACTAACCGAAATACTAAAAATTGTTATACGTCAATAATATTTACGCGACAAAATAAATAGTTACCACGTGCAACAATAACATGATTGTTTGAAAATATATAAACTATTTCACGTTCATCAAATCTTAAATTAAAATGCGAACTAAATTATGCCATACAATCTAGGTCACGCGTTGGAGTTACAACACACCATTTGATTCTATTGCATCACAGATTTCTACTACTATCAAGGTGAGTTCATAGTCCCACATTTTACTATGTTTTCAAATCCCGTGGGGAGATACATGCTATAAATATGAACACAAGTATTTTTATGTATGCTTCCCTGATTGATATTACTAAGAAATATTTGCCTAAGTTATTACCTCGCCAATTTAAAAGTCCCTTTATCATGAACCATTAATCACTTGCGAGTGAACGCGAATTTCGTGAATAGATCTATTGGAAGTTGACATCCCATTTGTACTAGCCGGATAGATAGCCATAGTGTTAGCCGGATTGATAGACAAATGCACTTTATTCGAATTTGAGTATGGCAAAACTCCTACACCAGGGCATTTATCACCCATATCATTGCTATGATTGGGATATTTATTATTACTACCCCTACACGTTAAGGTTTGCGTTTCATGAGGCTTAGTGCAATATTTATCTATTTATTACCCCTGCAATATCATTGTTTTCACTATTATTTACCTTGTGTTCAAACTATTACAAACAAAACACTGTGAATTCACTCAACCTTTGTGTTGACATTTTAAGCATGTTTATCTCAGGTAATTAAAGAAATCTCAAGCACGGAGTTGGCACGGGCATGGAGAAAAGACCCACCTTTGTTCCAAATAACTATATCATTCTTTTCAAACTCATCATCACTTTTGTGAACTACTACCCCTTTTGATAACAAATATGTAATCTCTGAATATTGAGTTTTCATTGAATGATATAAAATTTCCCTTTTTATCAAAAATCTATACTTATGACTGTGATCTAGTTGGTAATACCCCGTTTAAGTCTTCCGCTGCTTCATTACGATTTTCGGGGTGTTACAGAACCTCAATAAAGATCTTAGCCTTTTCATAAAATTAATTGTTTTAATATGGTAAACTTAGGTAGTTAATTTTAAAAAGGATTAATTATTGAAACTTACTAAAATTTGAACTTTGTTTATTTTGTAGATGACAACTCCTAATCAAACCATCAACAACTCGTCAATCAGATCAATTCTCGAGAAAGAAAAATTGAATGGTAACAACTTTTTGGACTGGTATCGCAACCTGAGGATCGTCCTCAAGGCTGAACAAAAGTTTTACCATCTGGAAGAAGCTTTAACTGAAGCACCTCCTGCTAATGCCTCCGCTACTGTTCGTAACGCCTACACTCGTAGGGTTAATGAGCAACAAGAGGTGGCTTTTCTCATGCTTGCAAGCATGATCCCTGAGCTCCAAAAGAACTTAGAGGACCTTGCAGCATTTGACATGCTGAGAGAACTTAAAACCATGTTCGAACAGCAAGCTAAGCAAGAACTGTTTGATACTGTCAAAGCTTTTCATGCTTGCAAGCAGGAGGAGGGCCAATCGGTCAGTAGCTATGTCATGAAAATGAAAGGCTATCTGGACCAAATGGAGCGTCTGGGATACCCCATGCCTCAAATCCTTGGAGTGAGCTTGATTCTTACCTCACTGTCGAAGGATTATGATCAATTTGTGCAGAACTACAACATGCACAGCATGGGAAAGACCATTCCCGAACTGCACAACATGCTTAAACTTGCAGAAAAAGGCATGCCCAAGAAGGCTCCAATGGTCCTAGCTATCAAGCAAGGCAAAATCCAGAAAAAGAACAAGCCGCTGGCACATGGCAAAGGACAAGGTAAGGGCAAGGGTAAGCGTGCTTACGCCCCCAAACCAAAAGTCCCCCCACCTGCCAAGAAGGAGCACCCGGCTAAGGACACCCCCTGCCACCACTGTGGAGTGAAGGGGCACTGGAGACGGAACTGTCCGGTCTACCTAGAAGAGTTAAAGAAGAACAAAGCTAGCGGCGCTAGCACATCAGGTATCTTCACTATAGAACTCTATATTTTTCCTAACAAATCCTGGGTATATGATACAGGTTGTGGTACTCACATTTGTAATAATGTGCAGGGTCTTAGGGGAAACAGGGAGTTGAAATAAGGAGCTTTGAACCTGTACGTTGGTAATGGCAACCGTGCAGCTGTCGAAGCGATAGGGAGCTTTGATCTCATCCTCCCTAATGGACTAGTTGTTGTTTTTAATAATTTCCATTTTGCACCTACTATCACTAGAGGTGTTGTTTCACTTTCACGTTTGAAAGATGATGGTTACATTCATACTTTTACGGATTTTGACATTTCAGTTTCTAAGGACAATGTTTTTTATTTTAATGCTATTCCTCGTGATGGTATTTTTGAAATTGATATGCGTGATTCTATTTCAAACGATGGTTCTATATATAATGTTAGCAAAAAGAAATCCAAACGTGACTTGGATTTCACTTTTCTATGGCATTGCCGTCTTTGCCACATAAACAAGAAATGCATTACGAAGCTGCAACGCGATGGGCTTTTAGAGTCAACCGACCAAGAGTCGTTTGATAAATGCATTTCTTGCATATCTGGCAAGATGGCATGAAAGCCTTTTTCCCATGTTGGAGAAAGAGCTAAAGATCTACTTGGACTCATACATACTGACATATGTGGCCCATTTAGAACAATGTCTAGGGAAGGAGCTAACTACTTCATTACTTTCACTGATGATTTCAGTAGATATAGTTATGTTTACTTGATTAAGCATAAACATGAAGTCTTTGAAAAGTTCAAAGTTTTTCATAGTGTAGTAGAAAATCAACTCGGCAAGACTATAAAGGCTCTTCGATCCGATCGAGGAGGTGAATATATGAGTCAAGAGTTTTTAGATCATCTAAAAAGGTGTGGGATCGTCTCACAATTCACTCCTCTATACACACCACAACATAATGGTGTATCTGAAAGGAGAAATCGAACTTTGCTAGACATGGTTCGATCTATGATGAGTCTAACAACATTGCCAATGTCCTTTTGGGGTTATGCTCTAGAGTCTGCTGCACGCATTCTCAACATGGTTCCAACCAAGAAGGTTGACAAGACACCATACGAAATATGGCATGGGAAGGTCCCTAATTTGTCTTACTTGAAAGTCTGGGGTTGTGAGGCTCTCGTGAAACGAGACACACCTAACAAACTTGAGCCCAGAGCTATCAAGTGTATCTTTGTAGGATACCCAAAGGAAACAATGGGTTACTACTTCTACTACCCACCCGAGAATAGTCTCATTTCACAAGAAGCAAGTGGGAGCAAAGTAGACCTTGATGAAATTCAAGAGGAAGATGCACAACCTTCTGGTAACACTAGTGAGCATCAAAATGAGATTGAACATGAAAATGTTGAACCTCATCAAGATGTTGCTCCCATTCGTAGATCCGCAAGGATACCTCAAGCACCTGAGCGATATGGTTTCTATGTCGATGCTGAGGAACATGAGTTAGGGGATCATGGTGAACCCGCTAACTATCGAGATGCATTATCGAGTCCTGAACACGATAAATGGATCGAAGCTATGAATGCGGAGATGCAATCCATGAAAGACAATGATGTCTGGGTTGAAGTCGACCTACCTCCTAATGCTAAAACTGTTGGGAGTAAATGGCTCTTCAAGAAGAAGACCGACATGGATGGCAATGTACACACCTATAAAGCTCGTCTAGTAGCTAAAGGTTTCACTCAAACCTACGGGATTGACTATGAAGAAACCTTCTCGCCTGTTGCAGACGTTAAAGCAATTAGGATTCTTATAGCCATAGCAGCGTACTATGACTATGAGATTTAGCAAATGGATGTCAAGACAACCTTCTTGAACGGCCACCTGAACGAAGACGTTTATATGGTGCAACCCGAGGGCTTCGTGAATCCTAAACATCCCAGTAAAGTATGCAAGCTTCAAAGATCCATTTATGGATTAAAGCAAGCATCCAGAAGCTGGAACAAGAGATTTGATGAGGAAATCAAACGGATTGGTTTCACTCAAAATCTCGATGAGCCATGTGTATATATGAAAACTAGTGGAAGTATTGTCGTGTTCCTAGTCTTATATGTCGATGACATATTACTCATGGGAAACAACATTCCAATGCTACAAGATGTAAAATCCTGGCTTGGAAATTGCTTTGCCATGAAAGACTTAGGAGAAGCTGCGTACATACTTGGAGTCAAGATCTATCGGGATAGATCAAAGCGGTTAATCGGCTTGTGTCAAAGTGCATACATTGACAAAATCTTTAAGCGATTTAGGATGCTGATGCGTGGTTTTGCAACCTTACAACAGGTTTTACCTCTCGAGGGATCTCAAGAGGCTTACAACCCCACCAGGCAGTGTACCTGACCGATGTAGTATAGTGTAGTGGTAAGTACGGGGGATTGATCGTTCTCCACAGGGAATAATGTTCGTTAGGTATGAAAAACTACTCTAATAGGTCTAAAGGTTGAGGAAGATTCTTTTTATGTTTTTATATTTTTATGAAAGCAAGTAAAATCTCGGGTTTGAAAGAGTGGGCGGAATTAGTTGCTAGTCAACTAACCCAAATTACTACGAATGCAAATAAAATAAAATAACTGAAAGTAAAATGTTGGTGAAAACTTAAGTGTAGAGAAATGTGTTCACTTAGATTTCCTTACTCCCTAACTATCTTTTACTGGTTGATTAGTGTGTATTAGTTGCGTGGATGACGGGTGTATTCCTTAATACCAATCGTGGGGTGGCGTACGTACTTCCCCAACTCTACAAGCTCCTACTTCACTCCTATGTCGAGCCGGCTAGGAAGCTCCTAACATGGGATCACTAGAATTCGCTTGTGCATTAAATACAACCATAAAAACCTTTAGTACGCATTTGGTTCATGTTTCTTAAGACGTTCAAGCAAGTTACCGAATAGGAAGTTAGCCAGTTTTCTTAAGCCTAACATAGATAAACAATCATCCAATACAACTAATAACACACTAACAACCAATAATCAATAGCTAAGTTTCATTAGATCTAAGCAAACACAAGATAAATCTAGCCTAACATGTTAAATAAAAGACAAGAACAAGATAAAATCAAACAACACATAGACATATTGAATGATTAATTGATAACTTATCTTTCAATGTAACATGGAAGATCTCAAGGCAAAAAGCCTTGAAAAAGATGCTAAAATCGTCTTAGGGTTTTCTCCTAAAAATTCCACACTAAGCTCTCCACTTATGACAAAAAATTAGAAAACTATATATAGACTTTTGGATCTGACGGCGTCACCTTATGGAGTGTGACGCCGTCACCCTCGCCGCTTTTAGGGTTCCCGGATGACCTTCTTGACGCCGTCCCTCTTTAGCTCTCCAAAATCCATTCTGGCTTATCAAGGCTTGACGCCGTCAGACCTTGAACGTGACGCCGTCCCTCTTTGAATTAAGCCGTGACGCCCTTGATCAGGTTAAAGCGTGACGCCGTCAGAATTTACATGCAATTTTCACTGGCTTATCATGAGTAAATTTCACGTCCACCTTTTCTTGCCAAGCCATGACGCCGTCCAGAGTAAAATCTGACGCCGTCAAAGGTAACTTTTAGCCGATTTTTGAGACTTTGTCGTTTTCTTCACTTTTATGCTCCAAAAACATCCAAAATGCCTCCTTTTCCAGATTTCTCCTCAAAAGTACCTAAAATGACAAAAGGAACGATTTAGGGCAATATTTGATCAAATAAATACGATTTAGGGCTTAAATGACCCCTTAAAAGCGGTACACTTTTCGCTTCATCAAATACCCTTACACTTGAGATTTGCTTGTCCTCAAGCAAATGCGCTTTTATTCTAATCAAAATACAAGTTAGGGGTCATTTAATGCAAACATAAAAGTAATTACAACAAATAATCGTTCCACTTCAATCATAATAAGCACGGAGATTATAAACTAGCACCTCACAAGTAGTTTTAGATACTCACATCTCTCAAGTGTCATCAAAATAAATCTCATAAATGAAAACGGATAATATCTCTCACTACCTGTCATAGCAAAATAGATTACCATAGGCTTGGGAAAGGATCGAAAACCTCCTCCACTAGGCGTAAGCACCTAAGATAAACTATCAAAGAGGGCTTTTGAATGGGTTATAACGTTAGGTGTAGGGAAAAGGAAAACACGGTTTTGTTGGATAAAGGATATTTTACTGGTGGCGAGTTAAAGATCTTGATTAATTACATGTACTATACAATGTTGCTAAGCCAAGACTCGACTCGATCTTAAGCTAGAAACAAAATAACAAAATAACAAAAACATAAAAATAAACATAAAATGAAACGGGATGGTAGTCCGTATGTTTTTTTTTCTATTTTTCTTTTTCTCATTTTTTTGTATTTTTCTTGATTTTTTTTTTTTTTTTTTTTTTTTTTTTTTTTTTTGCATACACTCTTGCCCTACCATCCAAAAATAATACATCATAGGGGCGTTGCATCCCCCTTACACTTGAACTTTTACATAACTTTACAAATAACTATTCTAATGACTCGAATTAAGATAATTGAAAAACTCGGAGTACTTTAAAATATTAACGTACATATGGGGGTAATAAATGATGTTCTTCCCCATTACTCCATTACACTAGTACTTTACCCATGAGTCCCAATCGTCCCAAAACAATATGTACAAGGATATGACTCGACTTAGCAACCATGTAATCAACTAGATAATTAACTTGGGTTTAAACAAATGTTGTAACAATAATGCACTAAAAATGAGTGCATACAAGGTAGGCTAAGGCGATTTGGGTGTACATTTTAGTGGGGTGTAACAAATTCTTCCTTTAAGTAAAATGCTTAAAGGTCGAAACAAAAAGATAGGCTCTGAGGGGTGTACTAGGGGTATCGTGTACTAAAAATGAGTACAACGCAAAGGGTGTGGGAGAATTACTTGACCAATGTAGCCAACGTAATTATAACAAAAACACAGGTGTAAAACAATGGGTTAATCCTAATGCCTCTTATCATGTAGTAAATCTAACTACACGAATGTAGTCTCACTTGTGGCCTCGGAATGGTCCTAACGCAAGTTCTAGAATCTAAGTGCTACCGGTACACACATCATAGCATAAATGCTTTTCCTACCAATTCTAGGGGTGAACCTCACATTTGGGGGTGGAAAATTTTTTAGTGGTACAGTTTTTGTGCTAGTCATATAACTCCTATCCGTGAGACGCTCATTAAGATCAAAGTTTCACTCCTATATGTTGTAAAAAATTTTAAATTTGGCACTAAAATTACCTTAACAAGTATTTCTCTCAGTTTTATTACACATCTACTATTAAACAAACAAAAATCAAGCGTAATAGTATTCTCTAATCGTACTTTTACCCTCCCCTTACACTTAAGATGAACATTGTCCCCAATGTTCAAATAACAAGATGTAAAAGCATAAAGTAAAAGAATGAAATCAAATACTCCCCTGATTCGCTCGGTGGATAATGAAATAACACGGTTAAATCTTCTTCCAAAGTAATGTTGAAGCTCCATGACTAATGCATCGCCAAAAGCTTGATTCAA
The DNA here is from genome assembly GCA_021014915.2 of Artemisia tridentata subsp. tridentata. Taxonomy (NCBI): domain Eukaryota; kingdom Viridiplantae; phylum Streptophyta; class Magnoliopsida; order Asterales; family Asteraceae; genus Artemisia; species Artemisia tridentata. The sequence continues at coordinate 268,399,766 of CP139502.1, forward strand.
AACATTTCCTTGTCCAAAATAACCTGTTAAACCTGAGAAAACAAACACGAAAACCTGCATAACATCGGCGGGATAAAATCTATATATAAGGATATAATGCTTGTGGAATGATAATTTTGCAGATTCCTGGAGATTATAAGTTGGAGATTTTAATAAAAACTTTTTATGAAAATAAAACTTTCAAAAATTTCTGAAAATTAATTCTGACGCCGTCAGGTTATAAACCCTGACGCCGTCAGAAATGACCTGACAAAAATTCTCATTTTAAGTTTCCGGAAAATTTCTGGAAAAACCTTTACCTTACTTCCTGGAAATCCTGCAAAACATCATTATGACTCGATACAAGCATTTGACTCAAACACACACTAATATGTATGTTAATTTATTATTATTACGATTCATGTTAATTTGTGTTCTAATAAACCGATTTAGATTTCCCTTACACTTAACTTTTGCAAAATACCTTTATATGTAGTTAAGATGAAGTTAAAAACAAAATAAAGCATTTTCACAAATTAGTTTTGAACATGAATCGATACTAATAAAAATTAAACACACATACGGAAACAAATAAAAACAAACAAACAAATAAATAAACACACAAAGCAAATAAATAAAATAAAGCTTGGGTTGCCTCCCAAGAAGCGCTTGTTTTTGTTCGAGTCATGAGCCTGACTCTACCCTTATTTAACGGATAAAGGAGAGGTTTTTCCTACACTTAGGATTAAGTGCGGGTGATAGTAGCGATACACACCATCTCGGTGGAAGTATGCCGCGTGAGGAAAGAGTGGTGGATGAATTATATGCTCAAAGATGTGGGATCCAATCATCATAACCTTACTTAGTTCAATTGGGTCAATGGTTGAATTGAAGTTTTCTCCTAGAAAGGGATCATCTTCTATCAACTTCGAGAGATTCCTAGTTGAGAATCCACTTTGACCTAATAAACCCGGTTTAAACCCATAATATTTCTTGTGATCAATCATAAATGGGTGATGTAAGTATGTAAGGTCATGGTTCATTCCTATATTAGCTTCCACTCCACATGGCCTAGAGTCTACTACCTTAATCTTAACATCACCCGGACTACATGGTTTGATGGGTGGATCGGGACCTTTTTTAATTCCTAAATTCACATCTGAAGATCGAAGATTAGGTAACGGTTTTGGTTGAGGCTCCGGTTCATCAAAAATAGGAAGTCCCCTAGAACTAAGAGTAAGGTTGTGATCACTATAAGCATTCAAACCTATATCCTCTAGTTGTGTTTGGTTCAAAGGTTCTACCTCCATCGGGATTCCTAAAGTCTCTTCTACTTCTTCCGGGTAAGTCACGGGCGGTGTGTGTGCCTCAAATGATGGTAGGACTTGTGAGGTACTTAGCGGGCTTATGTTACTTACCTCATCATTCCTTGTGTCAAGATCACCTATATCCTCATCATGTGTTTTAGTAGAATCTAACCCTAACATTTTCTCTAGTATCTCAAGTACTTCTCTAGGCATCTCAACTTCTATATCCAAATCATAAGGATCATCCTCAATATTCTGACTGCTATATTCAAATTGCCCAAAAGATTCATCATGTGTTTCTTAAGATTCATCGTCATCGATCGTAAAACCTAGGTCTTTTTGATCAATGTGATCATGCTCGGCTAGATCCTCCATCACATCAAGATCACCTAAGTGTTCACCCTGTATTATGGTAGTGCCTAACCATGACATGCAGCTAGGTGGCTCAACTCTACCCTCATCCCCAAACAAACTTGTTTCATGATCCTTGAAATTTGTGGTCAATTGACTTGTATTAATGTTTGTTGGGTTGTCCACTATATAATAATATTGGGCACAATTCTCAATAGCTTCCCATGCTTCCTCAGCACTTAATTCCCTAAGATCCCTGCCGGCAATATGGTAAATGTCCCTTTGGGCATGTTGGTCGACATGATTGTAAAAGATTTGAGTTAGGGACCAAGAATCGAAGTTAGGATGAGGGACTTTTTGGAGTAAATATTTAAAACGAGTCCATGCATCATAGAGAGGTTCATCTTTATGTTGTTTAAACATCAAGATATCATACGGAGTGGGTGAATTACGTGGTTGGTAGTATGGTGAATTCGCGTTCTCCATAATGGTGAACAGAAGAGTCAATGGAAATTACGAACAAACACACAAAGAAAAATAGATAGACTAAAGAAAACCTAGAAAAATAAAATAAAAATCTCACCAGAAAGGAATCTAGTGAGTAGACCTAATAAAATAAAAATTCAACCTAAACAATAACTATTCCCCGGCAACGGCGCCAAAAACTTGATGCGTGGTTTTGCAACCTTACAACAGGTTTTACCTCTCGAGGGATCTCAAGAGGCTTACAACCCCACCAGGCAGTGTACCTGACCGATGTAGTATAGTGTAGTGGTAAGTACGGGGGATTGATTGTTCTCCACAGGGAATAGTGTTCGTTAGGTATGAAAAACTACTCTAATAGGTCTAAAGGTTGAGGAAGATTCTTTTTATGTTTTTATATTTTTATGAAAGCAAGTAAAATCTCGGGTTTGAAAGAGTGGGCGGAATTAGTTGCTAGTCAACTAACCCAAATTACTACGAATGCAAATAAAATAAAATAACTGAAAGTAAAATGTTGGTGAAAACTTAAGTGTAGAGAAATGTGTTCACTTAGATTTCCTTACTCCCTAACTATCTTTTACCGGTTGATTAGTGTGTATTAGTTGCGTGGATGACGGGTGTATTCCTTAATACCAATCGTGGGGTGGCGTACGTACTTCCCCAACTCTACAAGCTCCTACTTCACTCCTATGTCGAGCCGGCTAGGAAGCTCCTAACATGGGATCACTAGAATTCGCTTGTGCATTAAATACAACCATAAAAACCTTTAGTACGCATTTGGTTCATGTTTCTTAAGACGTTCAAGCAAGTTACCGAATAGGAAGTTAGCCAGTTTTCTTAAGCCTAACATAGATAAACAATCATCCAATACAACTAATAACACACTAACAACCAATAATCAATAGCTAAGTTTCATTAGATCTAAGCAAACACAAGATAAATCTAGCCTAACATGTTAAACAAAAGACAAGAACAAGATAAAATCAAACAACACATAGACATATTGAATGATTAATTGATAACTTATCTTTCAATGTAACATGGAAGATCTCAAGGCAAAAAGCCTTGAAAAAGATGCTAAAATCGTCTTAGGGTTTTCTCCCAAAAATTCCACACTAAGCTCTCCACTTATGACAAAAAATTAGAAAACTATATATAGACTTTTGGATCTGACGGCGTCACCTTATGGAGTGTGACGCCGTCACCTCGCCGCTTTTAGGGTTCCCGGATGACCTTCTTGACGCCGTCCCTCTTTAGCTCTCCAAAATCCGTTCTGGCTTATCAAGGCTTGACGCCGTCAGACCTTGAACGTGACGCCGTCCCTCTTTGAATTAAGCCGTGACGCCCTTGATCAGGTTAAAGCGTGACGCCGTCAGAATTTACATGCAATTTTCACTGGCTTATCATGAGTAAATTTCACGTCCACCTTTTCTTGCCAAGCCATGACGCCGTCCAGAGTAAAATCTGACGCCGTCAAAGGTAACTTTTAGCCGATTTTTGAGACTTTGTCGTTTTCTTCACTTTTATGCTCCAAAAACATCCAAAATGCCTCCTTTTCCAGATTTCTCCTCAAAAGTACCTAAAATGACAAAAGGAACGATTTAGGGCAATATTTGATCAAATAAATACGATTTAGGGCTTAAATGACCCCTTAAAAGCGGTACACTTTTCGCCTCATCAGGATGCAAGATTCCAAACGTGGAAGTCTTCCAATGCAACCAAATACAGAATTGAGTAAGACTCAAGGACCCTCTACACCCGCAGAGGTGAAGAGGATGAAAGGAATCCCTTATGCTTCGGCTGTGGGATCCATAATGTATGCGGTTAGATGCACTAGACCTGATGTAGCGTTCTCTCAGAACCTAACGAGTAGATTTCAACAGAATCCAGGAGAATGTCACTGGACTGCTGTTAAGAACATATTGAAGTATCTGCGAAATACTAAAGATATGTTTCTTGTTTATGGTGGTGATGTCAAGCGTGAGCTCAGTGTTACTTGTTACACTGACGCAAGCTGGGAGACGGATCGTGATGACACCAAATCCCAGACAGGATATGTTTTCATCATGAATGGAGGTGCTGTTGACTGGAAAAGTGCCAAGCAAAGCACTATTGCAATGTCCTCTACAGAAGCTGAATACATAGCTGCTTCTGAAGCTGCAATGGAAGCAATTTGGATACGAAAATTCATTTATGGGCTTGGCGTTGTCCCCAGCAATGAACGACCTATGGATATGTACTGTGATAATTCCGGTGCCATTGTCATAGCCAATGAACCAGGTGTTCTAAAGGGTGCCAAATACTTTCGTCGGAAGGTTCACTACATTCGAGAAGTTATCGAAAGTGGTGATATTCGTCTTCTCAAAGTTCACACAGATGACAACTTAGCCGATCTTTTAACGAAACCAATGCCTTGTACCAAACATGTCGAGCATGCTAGGACCATTGGGATTCGATCTGCTAGTAGTCTCATGTAGATCTGTTTTTAGTATTTGAATAATTGAAATGTTAAACAGTTTTATATTTATAATGAATTGATGTACTGGGTATGATCGTTTTCATTTATATCAACTGTATTCTATATTTGCATGTTTAATCCATGAATGACTTAGTTATTCTAAAATTGTCCATTGTCGGTTGACGATACGGGAGTATCATCAAATTAAGGCAAATGTGAGCGTGTTGGTGATTATTTACCAAACTCACATGTTGTTCATTGTGATGAACATTGGATTGACCCAACCTACGAGTATTCACTACATGGATCGTCGTCAATAGTGAATCTCGCAAGTGGTTATGTCTCTTATCCTTAGACTTGAGATGCAAGTAGGTCTTGCATGTGTGGAATTTCATTCCTTGATATGGTTAAACGCTGTCCTGAATAAGGTAGTTGAACAATTAGAATGACATTTGATCCATGTCTAATGTTCAACATGGTATCTGTAACAAAAGGATAGATGACATATAAACCATTTAAAATGAGACGTTTAAGAAACTATTCTCACATATTTCTAGGGGCATTGGCGTGTTGCTAGACGCTAACCTTTGCTTGTATAATTACTTGATTATTATGACGTCGCAAGTGGGAGCTGTTGGAGTATGCTCGTGTCATAATAAATAATTATATGGCTAGACATATGTGAGCCTATGGGGTCACACACTTATACACAGAGACATCATTTTATAGATTGTAATTATCGTATTTACAATATATAAATGACTACGTAACTCGGGATCTATAACGGGCCATTAAATACTAAGTTAGACTTAGCGTTTTTGGATTGGACCAACAATGGGCAAGCCCATTGTGGGCCTTTCTTATGGCCGGCCATGGGGAGGGGGTTAAAGGGATTTATGGAGTTTTCCTAGGTGCTAAATGTAACTTGCATATTAATAGAATCAATCACCAATTAATGATATTGATTGGCAATTACACTTACCACATTATAGGAGATATTCTCTCCCTTTTCCTCCCTCTTATCTCACGGCAAAACCCCCCTCCTCCTTAGGGTTTGTGTTTTTCTATCCCACTTTGCATAAATCTATTGTAGGTGTTGCAAGGATTAAGGTTACTAGTCAAGACTAGCATCTATTTGGTGATTGTTGGGAATTCTGCTAAGTAAGATTCTGCTGAAGAATACTGCTGATGGATTCTGCTGAAGAGCTGGAATCTACTGAAGAAGTGTTTATGCGGAAGTAGAGATTCAGCGTAGTTTGTTTCTGCTGATATAGATATTCCGTGTATTTTATTATTAGTTAGGATATGTACGAGCTTTATTAGGAAACTATTATGATTATCATGTTTAGTTTTTAAAAGATACGTTTCTTGTGAAACGGTTTAGGGTTTCTAGTGAAACGATTTAGGGTTCCTTATCTATAGGAACACATTATTATGTATTATGTACGAGTTTAGAAAAACAAGTTCTTAGTATTAATCAAAGATCTATAGAGGATCAAACGTTCTTAGTAATTTGTGTTCTTGCTTGTGTTTGATTTCCGCTTTATAATACAAGTAGTAGAGACTTTCTATTAGTGTGTTTGTGATTCCATAGACATTACTAACGATCCACGAGCACTCAAAGATCTATCAAGGTCTAAGGTTCTACAAGTGGTATTAGAGCCTCGAGAGAGTCTCTGTGATACTAAGAACATCTTTTCTTACACACCCTCTCAATCAAAACAACCAAAACAATGCCTGGATCAGACGATGGATCAGAAGTTAACAACAACCATAACACCACATCTTCATCTTTGCAACAACTCACTCTCACCAACAGCAATGCAAAGTTCCCATACCTCAAGAAGGAAGAGTATGAATTGTGGGCTATGAAGATGCAGAACTGGATCACTAATGTTGATTGGAATCTTTGGGAAATTGTCAAAAAGGGAAATACTTTGAAGAAGCACATAAAAGATGCTGATGGTGTAGTTACCATTATTGATCCTCAAACTGCTGAAGAGATTCTTACTGTACAGAGAGAGAATAAAGTTAGAACTATTCTCCTTCAGGCTATTCCAGATGATCACATTGGTGATTTTCACTACATGGAGGATGCAAAGGACATCTGGATGGCCATCAAGGCTAGGTTTGGTGGGAACGATGAGTCAAAGAGGATGAGGAAATCAATGTTGAAACAGCAGTTTCAAGAATTCCAAATCTCTGAGGAAGAAGGTATTCACAAGGGGTATGACAGGTTTCATAAGATTTTAAGTCAATTGACTCAGCTGAAGGCCAGGCCAGACAATGAGGATTGCAATGCAAAGTTCTTGCGATCTTTAACTCCATCTTGGCTGTATGTGAGCATTGCACTCAAAGCTAAAGGTGGACTGGATATGCTCTCTTTTGATGATCTCTACAACAAGCTTAAAACTCTTGAGCCCGATGTTAGAAGTCCCATTCGTTCATCCACTCCCAGTTACTCAGCTTTTGTTAGCACCACCTCCAATAAGATGAATCAAGCTTCAAGCCCAAGCTCCTCAGCATCATCTTCCTACACCAACACCAGACCAAATTCACAACCAAAGTCTAGTGGTGTATTGGAAGATGTACTTCACTCTTTTGTTGCTGATTATGATCATCAGCAGCAACTTGCTTTTGAGGATTTTGATCAGGTGGATCCTCTGGATATGGAAGAGATGAACTTGAAGTGGCAGGTGGCCATGCTCACAATGAACATCAAAAGGTTTGAAAATAAGTCAGGGAGAAAGTTTGGTTTCAAGGGAAGAGACCCAGCTAGATTTGACAGGAGGAAGGTCAAATGCTATACATGTGGTCAGATGGGTCACTTCTCAAGAGAGTGCAAGGACAGGAAGACTGGTGATGAGGTTAGGTATTCTACCTATCAGCAGAATCAGGTGAAAGATGGAACTGCCAAAGCTTTGGTCACTCTGGATGATCATGTCAACTGGAAGGCGCATGAGCCTGATAATGATGAAGCTTCTGGTCCTGAGTTGAGTGGATTGCTGGCCAGCTGTTCTACAGAGGATCAGCATGATCAAGTTGCCTTTATGGGCATCTCTCAGGTACATAATTGTGTTTTTGGTTGTAGTGAAAGATATAATGAACTTAAGGAGGCTTATGATGAATTGAAACCTAAATATAATAAATGTTATGTAGAAGTTGAGTCTTGCAAACAGGCTTTAAAAACTCTAGAAAAACAAAAGGTTTGGTTTCAAAAGAATCAGCTTGCTTATGATGAAAAGATAAGGGTGTTAGAAAGTGATTTGAAATGTACTAGAATTGATTTAAAACGTACTGAGAAAGAAAAAGCTAATGTAGAATCTGAAAACCAAGTACTGAAAGAGAAATTAGAGAAGGAAATAGCTAATCATAACACTTGGTTAATGTCAGGTGATAAGTTATCTAACTGTCTCTATAATAGTCAACCTGTAAACTCTAGTATAGGTTTAGGCTTTAAAAAATATGTTGGTTTAGAGGCTAGGGATGATAAGGGTAAATCTACACCAGCAGGCTTAGCAAATTATGTTAAAGAAGGAGAATTACATGCTGTGCCTGGACCTATTAGAGGTGAACACATGCCCACTACCAACACCACAGAATTTGATGGATCATACCATCTGTATGGCAAAAAGTCAAGTGACTTGCCAGACCCTGATTGTAATTCTACTGACTTTGTCTCTTGTTCTTCTAGTGACAAGTCCTCTGACCAAGGGTCTACTACCAGTTGTGATTCAAGTGAAAAGTCAGACCTTCCCAAGACCTCACCAAAGCCTACACCCAAGACTCCCTACAAGTCTGTTAGAGTTGCTGCTGAGGAATCAAAGTCCAAGACAGTTTCTTCTGAAGACTTGTCTTTTAATTCTTTGCAAAACAATGTTTTTAATTCTGTCAAAAACAATCCTGTTAATGTTAGTGGTTTGAATAATCTTGCATGTAATGGAACATCTTTCACTTTTAATAAATCTTCTAAAAAGAAGAAATGCTTTGTATGTGGAAGTAAATTTCATTTGATTAAGGATTGTAATTTTCATGAGCAAAGATTGGGTGTATGTGGTGGTCAAAATAAACCTAGACCAATGTGGAATAATGTTAAGGATATACCACCATATGTTCCACAAGCAACTCATAAGACCAGCAATTCTGCTGATAGACATTCTCCATCTGCTTGGAGAAGACCTGTTGCTAGACCATATGTGAGACCAACTAGTTCATATTTTCAGAATGGTTATTGGCCTGGATTTATTGACCCAATGTATGTGAGTAGGGGATATTGGGATACTGCTGTTAAGCCCTCAGCAGGTTGTTTTTGGACTAAAAAGGGACCTAATTTTCATAGCAGGTCCAAGAACAATGGTGGATCTTATACATCTACATGGCCTAACTCTTATGATCCACAAGGCAGGCTCAAGTCAGTAATGACTTGAGTCTCCCAAGTGTACTTATATTTTGTATATTTTTGTTGTTGTTGTAGGATCATCCTCTGAAAAGTAAAGAAGTAGGCATAGTAGATAGTGGTTGTTCCAGGAGTATGTCAGGAAACATAGAGATGATGCATGATTTTGTACCCCTTGAAGGAGGAGGCAATGTGACTTTTGGTGGAGGAGATGGTAGAATCACTGGGAAAGGAACCATCAGAACACCTAATTTGGACTTTAAGAATGTGTATTATGTGAAGGAACTGCAACATTTCAACTTGTTCTCAGTATCACAAATTTGTGACACCAAGAATAAAGTATTCTTCTCTGAGGATGAATGTCTTGTGCTCTCTAAAGACTTCAAACTTCCAGAAGATACAACAATTCTGCTGAGAGTTCCCAGAAGTTACAATTTATACACATTCAATTTGAATGATGTTCAACCTGAAGGTGACCCAACATGTTTGGTGGCTAAAGCATCCCTGGATGAGTCTACAAAATGGCATAAAAGGATGGCTCATGTGAATTTCAAGACCATTAACAAGCTTTCTAAACTTGGTCTAGTTCATGGACTTCCTTCCAAAGTCTTCAACAATGAGCACAATTGTGTTGCCTGCAACAAAGGAAAGCAACACAGAGCCTCATACAAAGCCATTACTGCTGTGAGAACTATCTCAGAACCTCTTCAGTTGCTGCATATGGATCTCTTTGGTCCAACTCAAATCAGAAGTATTGATCACAAGTACTTCTGCCTGGTAATCACTGATGACTATAGTAGGTTTTGTTGGGTATTCTTTTTGAAAACTAAAGATGAAACATCTCCAATTTTAAAAGAATTCATTACCCTTGTTGAAAACCAGCTAAACAAAAAGGTTAAAGGTATTAGGTGTGATAATGGGACAGAGTTCAAAAATGTTGTTTTAATAGACCTCTGTCAGTCTAAAGGGATAAAAAGGGACTATAGCAAGCCAAGAACCCCACAGCAAAATGGGGTTGCTGAAAGAAAGAATAGGACCTTAATAGAGGCAGCAAGATCCATGCTTGCAGACTCTAAATTACCCACTATGTTCTGGACTGAAGCAGTAAGCACTGCTTGATATGTTTTGAACAGGGTATCCATTACTAGACCTCATTTCAAGACACCTTATGAACTTCTCACTGGGAAAGTTCCTGACATTCATTATCTCAAACCTTTTGGATGTCAAGTGACCATTTTGAACACTAGTGATCCACTGGGAAAGTTTGATGAGAAAGCTGATGAGGGGTATATTGTGGGTTATTCAGCACATAGTAAGGCTTATAGGGTATATAATTTAAATGCTAAAAAGATTGAGGAGACCCTTAACCAGAGATACCTAGAAGACAAGCCTAATGTTCAGGGTCAAGGTCATGCTTGGTATTTTGACCTGGATTACTTAACTGATTACTTGGGCTATACTAGATATGTTGCTAACTAATCTGCAGGTTCTCAAGAGTCTCCCACTAATAATGCAGGTACCCTGGATGATGACTCAGATAGTGAGTCTGAGCATGATGAACAAACAATTGTTGTACCTTTTTTTTTCTCCTAACCATTTTGCAGGTGATAGCTCTAAAGAAACTTCTGATGAGATTGAAGATGAGTCACACTATGCAGAGGACCTTGCTAGACTCAAGAAGCAGGAGCATGCAGCCAATCAAGAAGCTGAAAGACTTGGTGTGGAGTCAGCACAACCAGTCAGTGGAAACCAGGATTCTGCTGACAGTTCTCCTGTTTCCCCTGACATCACCAAATCTGCTGACAGTTCTCCTGAAGGTTCTCCCATTTCTCCTAGTGTGTCCACAGACTTTGACGAGCCATATACACGTTTTCCAAGTCCTTCTGATCTTGGGAATCACCAACCCAAAGCTGGAATCTTCAACTCAGCCTCCTATGACAGTGATTTTGGACCCAATGTGAACAATCTTGACACCACAATTGATGTCAACCCCAATGCTACCAAAAGGATCAACATTGCTCATCCCCAATCCAATATTCTTGGTGATCCTCAAGCACCTGTTAGAACTAGAAGTACTGTGAAAAGTTCTAAGTATGTTCAAGTTGCTTTTCTTTCCTATGTCTCAAATCAACAAAGGGACAATCACACAGACTTTAAGCATTGTCTGTTTGCTTGCTTTCTTTCTCAAGTGGAACCAACCAGTGTTGCTCAAGCTCTTGAAGACTCAAGCTGGATTGAAGCAATGCAAGATGAGATGCAACAATTCAAGAATCAGCAGGTTTGGATATTGGTACCACTACTTGAAGGGAAGATTGCAATTGGGACAAAATGGATTTTGAAGAATAAAAGAGATGCAAGGGGTATTGTGGTCAAAAACAAAGCAAGATTGGTGGCTCAGGGGTTCAGACAAGAGGAAGGAGTTGATTATGATGAAGTCTTTGCTCCAGTAGCTAGAGTTGAGGCCATTAGAATCTTTTTGGCCTATGCATCTTATATGGGTTTCATGGTATATCAGATGGATGTGAAAGGTGCTTTTCTGTATGGTGAAATTGAAGAGGAGGTTTATGTCACTCAACCCAAAGGTTTTGAGGACCCAGATAATCCTAAGCATGTTTACAAGGTTGTAAAAGCTCTCTATGGACTACATCAGGCACCAAGAGCTTGGTATGCTAGGCTTTCTGCATTTCTGCTGAAGCATAGATACAGAAGAGGTGCCATTGACAAAACACTCTTCATTAAGAAGAATTCCAGAGACATCATTCTTGTGCAAGTTTATGTGGATGACATTATCTTTGGCTCCACTAAAGAAGCATGGTGCAGAGAGTTTGAGGAATTGATGAAGGGCGAATTTCAGATGAGTGCTATGGGGGAGCTTACTTTCTTTTTGGGTCTACAAGTTCAGCAGAAACAAGATGGTATTTTTATCAGTCAGGATAAATATGTGAAAGATATCTTGAAGAAGTTTGATATGGAAAATGTCAGAACTGCCACTACACCTTATGAAGCTCCAAAACCAAAGAACAATCTTGAACCAGATCCTGCAGTGAATGTTCACCTATACAGATCCATGATTGGTTCATTGATGTACTTGACAGCTTCAAGGCCTGACATCACATTTGCTGTGAGTGCTTGTTCTAGACATCAGGTCATTCCACTTACTTCCCATTTGAATGCAGTCAAAAAGATCTTCAAGTACCTCAAAGGCCAACCCAACTTAGGTCTTTGGTACCCAAAAGAGTCTCCTTTTAAGTTGGAAGCATATAGTGATAGTGATTATGCTGGTGCAAATCTGGATAGGAGATCCACAACTGGAGGTTGCCAATTTCTTGGAAGAAGATTGATTTCTTGGCAATGCAAGAAACAAACTATTGTTGCTACCTCATCTACTGAAGCAGAGTATGTTGCTGCTGCCAATTGTTGTGGACAGGTTCTTTGGATACAAAATCAATTGTTGGATTATGGGTTTAATTTTATGAACACCACAATCTTTATTGATAATCAAAGTACCATATGCATTGTCAAAAATCCAGTTTTTCATAATAGAACTAAGCATATTGAAATCAGGCATCATTTTATAAGAGATGCATATGAAAAACATTTGATTAAAGTGGTTAAGATTCACACAGATGATAATGTGGCAGATTTATTGACTAAGGCTTTTGATGGACCTAGGTTTCAACACTTAGTTGTTCATATTGGGATGGTTAACCCTTAAATGCTAAGTTTGAGGGGAGGCATAAGCCTCAGGGGAGGCATATGCCTCAGGGGAGGATTGTTGTTGTAAAACTTGTAATATTTTGTAGATTATGTTTGCTAACACACTAACCAACTAATGTACTTTAAGTTTTGTATGGTTTGGTTTGTTTGCTGTTATGTGTCTGTTTTGCAGAATGCCTTGATGTGTTGTTGCTGATCTTAAGCTGAAGTTCACCAAGATTGGTTAAATGGGACATGGTCAAGTAAGCTTAAAGATTGTTTCTGCTGAATGGAAGTGCTGAAGCACAGTTCAAGTGATAATCATTGAAAGATAAAAGAGAAGTTGTTCATTCATTCAAAGAAATTACAGCTTACAAACAACTTCAAATTGAAATAAAAGACCATTCCTATACAAGATAACCTACACAAACTCTAGATCCTATCATCATGGTTTCAAAAGCTGTTGGAGATGCATGACCAGGAATGAAGATGCTGAAGAACCTAGTTTTATATCTTTGGTCCTTGGCAACATCTCATCATCACCTATTCCATTTTACCCTTTACTTTTCCGGTCACCTCTGCACCCTTGCCCTTTCCTTTGTTTCTATGGCATGAAACACCAGACCTTGGAGCAGGAAGACCAATAACCACCTCCCTTGTCACTAGGAGTGGTGGATTTCTGGTGCGTGGCCTAGGTTGGGGTTGTGAAGGTTGGGGACTCTCTCCACCTGATGTTGCTACTTCCCTCTCCTCTTCCTCTCTCGCCAATCTATTGAAGATTGGCTCTAAACGCTCTGTGGAGTCATCAGAGCCCCTAGATGAATCACTTGGATTCACCACACTATCATCTTCAGATGAAGGGAGAAAGAGGGACTTCAAAGGACGAGGTTCATCTTGATAGGGGTATCGAAATAACGGACGAGTATCCTCAGTGGATGATGATGATGGAGTTTTGGGTGGGTTGTTTGGTCTGCTTGATGAGCCCACATCATGTTTTCTCTTTCGGGCTTGTTCTCTGGTACGACCATACCTTCTATGGGAAGGTCGTGAGGATGATTGGGAGGCTTGGTGTTTTGGTGGTGAGTGGGGAATGTTATCTCCTGAGTCTGCTGATGACTCAGAGGTGAGATCAATTACTTCTGGCTGGTTGTTCATGGTGTTGATGATTGATTTTGGTTGAATGAGGGTTTGATGGTAAATTGGGGTTAATTGATATGTGCGGATTGTGATTTGGGGTTATTTTATAGACGGAGTTACGGTTTGACGGTAATGTGTAACGGTTACTTACCCTAGATATTTTTACCAAAGGGTGATTCTGCTGATTGACTTCTCATATCAGCAGATTGACCTTGATTCTGCTGGAGCGTTGATTGTGAAATTATTAGGAGTTACTTGACACGTCAGATCCGGTCAACAATTAGTTCCAATATTCTTGACCATATTTGGTAACTTCTATTTATAACCTACTTCGCATAATCTTTGCCCAAAATCAACTGATTCCCCCTTCAACCAATTTAAACCCTTCAACCATTTACTCGATTCATAACCAATTCTCAAACTTTCTTCTATGGCGGCACTTCAATTTAAGAAGGATCACAACAAAGTTGCTTTTCTGGGAAAAGCAAAGGGACATGAAATGTATGAACCTATGGTGGATTTCTTGAAGCGTTCCAAGATTCATTATGCACTGACTCATTATCCAGATGTGGTACATGAATCTTTGGTCAAGCAATTTTGGGCATCTGCTAAAAAATGTTCTGACACAGAGATTGTTGCAATGATTAATGGAGCAGAGTATGTGGTGACTGAGTCGTTGATTAGGACAAGATTGCAACTGGATGATGAAGGTGGTGTCTATCACACCAACTCTGGTGAGATACTTGCTGGGCTGAGAGCTGCTGGTTATCAAAGTATGGATACAGTTATGTGGCTCAAGAACAAGTTTTGCCCCATGTGGAGGTTTTTGGTGCACACATTGCTTCAGTGCATCAGCAACAAGTCTGGAGGATGGGATCAATTCTCTACCCAATTGGGTTGTGGTATAGTATGTCTATCACAGGGTTTAACTTATAATTTCTCTAAGTTTATTTTTGATAATATGGTTGAAAATATTCAAAAGAAAAAGCATAAGTTTCTCATGTACCCTAGGTTTCTTCAAATAATTTTAGACATAAACACCCAAGACAGAGGCCATTATCCCATAGGAGCTCTTAGTGCTAAATTGTTTGCTTCAATGAAAACTCACTATGTTGGGGCACATCACCCTCTGCTACCAGCTATGTTGCCACATGGCAATGATGATGCTGATGAGGGTAATGCTGCTGGTGCTCCACCATCTCCCAATGCTGCTGATGATGGTACTCCATCATTTCCAAGTGTTACTGCTGATGGTAATCCATCAGTGGAAAGGGATGAGGGTCCTTCCACAACTGCTAAAGCACCAATTGTTTCTCCTGACCAACCTACACCTTCACCTTTACCTGTTTCACCTAGACCTAGTCCTAGTCCAACACCAACTCATGCAGCTCCTGATGAGCTTGTTCCTAAGGTTGAGGAGACACTTCAGTCTCTTGACACTCAGGTGCCTACACCTCTTGAATATGAGACTACCAGACTGTCCACACCTAGCCCTATTAGAGAACCAATTGATGAAAGCTCTCCTAATTTTGAGCATATTACTGTTTCTCCTGAAAGGCCCAATGAAGCTCCCATAACCACTGAGAAATCTGCTAGTGGAGCTGAGGACCCTATTACTCTCACTTCTCTATATAATTTGCTCAACAGGAATGTTCAAGAAGTTGAGAAGTTGAAGAAGGAGCTTGCTGATACCAAATCCTCACTTGGTGAGGAGATTGTGAGGTTGAAAAAGAAGGTTCAGGAGTTAGAAGTTCAACTTGGGCAGACAAAGAAAAGGAAGTTTGTGTATGTCTCTGATGAAGAACAAGAAGATGTACAGTTGGATTCTCTTGAGATATTGGCTGAAGCTGCTCAGCAGACTCATACTTCTTCACCCAAAGCTGTTGAATCATCACAACCAAAAGAGCAGATCAAGTTCTATAGAAAGAGGGGAAGACGGTATTTGAGCAAGGATTCTAAGATGCCAAGTTTGAATGTTGTTCAAGAACAAGTTAATGGTGATCATTTTCAGGCAGATGAATCAATGATTGATGTTGCTTCTGCTGATATCACACCTTCTGAAGTTTCTCCTGAAGTATTTGTTGCTGGGAGATCTTTTGTCTTGAATCCTGATGCTGAGGTTTCTACTACACATGTTGATACTACCACTCAACATGTTTCTGCTGATGCTTCTATTGGTGTTTCTTCTGAGAATATTGACAGAATTCCTATTGTTGATATCTCTCATAATGATTCTTCTGATGAGCCTGCTACTCAAGTTCCAAGTGTTGACATCTCTGGCAATGAGAAAGGAGTGATTGTTGATGAAGATCTTGGTACAGATCTTGTGAGTGACAAAGAGAGGAAGGAGCAAGCTAGACTGGTGAAAGAGTATGAGGATATGATGCAGAGTCAAGCATTGGCACAAAAGATGACAGCTCAGTTTACTACAAATTTGCCTTCTGAAAGGCAAAGAGAACTGGATGAGCAATTGATGAACTCAAATAAGTACATTTTATTACTATCATTTATCCTATTAAATTGACTTGTTTTACTATATTATGTATGAGGATTGATACTTAATCGTTTACTTTTGTAATTCTCAGTTGAAAACAAGCATTTGGTGAAACTTGGCGATTTTGGACTAATTATGGAGCAAAACGTGCATAAAGTGAAGAGTCTACTGAAATGGACAAGATCAAGTGAAATCTGCTCTAGATGCGCCACATCTCACTCATGACATGCGCCGCATCTCTATCAAGATATCACCAGATACGATCCAAGATACAAGAGGACATGCGCCGCATCTAATCATGGAGTTACGCCGCATCTTCTGGCGGTGTACGAATATTCCTGAATATTATAATCTTGGACCCCACGCGAAGTTAAGTCAATGCGCCGCATCTACTTAATAGATGCGCCGCATCTTCCCTCAGATAGAAAATATAAATACCCCAAGACCAGACGAATTCCGGAGCTTTTGTCAGTGCATTAATTTAGATTCGAAGACCGAAGCAGAAGAACCCTAGGACGAATTCAGTCAAGGCAGCAGCACAAGACACACCAAACGAAGATACAAGAGCTGTAAGAAGGTGCTGCATGTGTTTAATTCATTAAGTAGTTTTGTTTTATTGTGTTAGCAAACTTTAATTCATCAGGATTGATGGGCTTGTGTTATGTTATCATTCACTTCAACTCCCCTTAAAATTGCTTTCCCATCGATTAAAGTTTATATGTTGATGTCTTTGGTTACTACTTATTAGTGCATTGATCACCTCTGTGTTTATTAGTGGCTTGTGTAATGTGGCAACGGAAAGGTTGCACTCCCACGGTTATTACTAAATTGATCACTTAGGAATAACTTTTAGACATAAGTCATCATTAAGGGTTTACTCGCCGATAAGCTTAGGACCAACGAGAAAGGATTAACTACATACACTTCATATAAAGCTATCAATAAAACAAGTGACAAACTACTTAATTATAAGGACAGCCCTCTTATTGTCTCGAGTATTTATCTGTGTACGTGTGTGCTACTTGCTGATTCGTGCCTATTGGTTTATTTTATTATTTAATTGCAAACAAAATCGTGCCAGTCTCTCAGGCTGAAAACCCCCTTGCGTTAGGATATTAAAATACTGATTAGAATAACGAGATAATACGTTCCACTCCTAGTGATCGACACTCTACTTACCATTATATTCATACTGACCGGGTACACTGCTCGTTAAGTGTGTGTGTTATTGATAAGTCGGCTAAATGTAAATTTAAAACTTGAGTAGGCATTAAAACTGCTAAACCGCAACGACACACGCAGCACATAAAGTTTTTGGCGCCGCTGCCGGGGAGTGAATTGTTATTATCTGTTAATTTGATTAGTATTTTAATTAGGTTTTTTATTTTTATCTAACCGCTAATTTTGTTGTGTATTAGATTAATTTGCATCATTGTATTATTTTGCATATTTGTTGTATTGTGTGTTAATTGTTTTCTTTTATTTTTGTTTTTGTTTATTTTTGTTTGTGTGTTTTAATTTTTGTTTTTACTTTTCGTATTTTTTCTGTTCTGCTATCGTTGTACTGTGCTAAATCAAACGATACGGCGCATCTGATCTCTCAGATACGGCGTATCGCGTTTAATTTTTTTAAATACAACGCGTTTAATTAATTCGATACGACGCATCTTTTCCCCAAGATACGGCGTATCTGTTTTTAATAAGAAAATT
Organism: Artemisia tridentata subsp. tridentata; assembly: GCA_021014915.2. Taxonomy (NCBI): domain Eukaryota; kingdom Viridiplantae; phylum Streptophyta; class Magnoliopsida; order Asterales; family Asteraceae; genus Artemisia; species Artemisia tridentata. The sequence goes on from CP139502.1 coordinate 268,417,777, forward strand.
TTTTTTCTAAGCGATAAAGCGATACGACGCATCTTTTCCCCAAGATACGGCGTATCTATTTTTAAGAAAATTTTTTCTAAACGTTAACGCCATACGACGCATCTGCTTTAGCAGATACAGCGTATCTATTATTTTATTTAAAAACAGTTTTCGAATTATTAAACAGATACGGCGCATCGATCTCTGTCGATACGGCGTATCCTCTGAATCAAAAATCTTGTATTTTTAAACGTAACAAAAATACGGCGCATTAACTTTCGTTAATACGACGTATTTAATTTTAATAAATATCGATTTTTGATTAATTACTTCGATACGGCGCATTCATAAATTCTAAGCGGCGTATCTATTTTCTGGATAAAGTCTGATTAAATTTTAACGATTATAAGATACGGCGTATCCAACTTTTTGGATACGGCGCATCGTCTGCAGATATCAGTAACTTTAATTTTTCGTATTCCGTTTTCGTTATTAATTATCTGATATATTACTTTCTCGAGCATACCCTACTGATATTTTTGTGTTGATTTCAGGAAGTGCATGACCAGGAGTTCTATGAAGAACTTGATTCAACCTTTCGAAGATCCTGAACGAGCCCTACATTCGCTTAAAAGGCTTTTCAACACAAGAAGCTTTGATCTTTCAAGTTCACTCGAGCTTGATTACTTTTCTGAAGAAAAAGAGGAAGTTGAAACAGAAACAATGGGCGAAAACACTACTATGGAGGAATACATGAACAGTACCCGTACTGATTACACTTCAGGAGTTGCTAGACCTAAGTTTGATGATAAGTCAAAATTTGAATTGAAGGGTCAGTTTCTCAAGGAACTTAGAGAGAATGCTTTCAGTGGGACGGAACATGAGGATGCTAATGAGCATGTTGAAAAGGTCCTGGAGATTGCAGATTTGTTTACTTCAGAAGGAGTGACTGAAGATCAAATCATGCTAAGAATATTTCCACTCTCACTAAAAGGAGCTGCTAACAAGTGGCTAAGGAATTAACCTGCGAGTTCAATCACTACATGGGGAGATTTGAAGAGCAAATTCCTGAAGAGATATTGTCCACCTGCTAAGACTGCTAAAAAGATGGAGGCTATCAATAGTTTCAAGCAAGAGCCTGATGAAACTCTTTATCAATCTTGGGAACGATTTAAAGATTTATTGGTAAAATGTCCTCAACACTATCTAACCCCTATGCAGGAGATAATATTGTTTTATCAAGGATTGGACGTGCCTACAAGACAGATTTTGGATGCTAAGGGAGCTGTACCTCAAATGAGTGCAACTAATGCTAGGAAAGCAATCCAAGAAGCTGCCGATCATTCTCAAAAATGGCACGATGGGACCTCTACTAGATCTAAGAGCAGCACTAATTTTGACGGGATTGCTGCTATTCAAGCTCAATTGGATAAAATTAGTAGAGAGATGAAGAAGCGTGATGAAAGAGCGTATGCTGCCCAAGTTGGATGTGAAAAGTGCGAAGGACCTCACTACACTAAAGATTGCCCAAATAAGAATGAAAGTGAGACGTTTGAAGAAGCATATTACACCCAATTTGGACAACCATTCCGACCTTCGGGGAGATTTAGGGAAGCTACACCGGGATTATATCAAAGGAACAACTTCAATCCCGCTTATCAAGAAAGGAGGCAGACTTTAGATGATACTTTAAAGCAAATTATGACCGATGCTGCTAAAAGACATGAAGAGAATACTGCTATGATCAAAGAAATTCGAGCTTCAACGGACACTACTACAAGAAATCAAGGAGCTTCGATCAAAGCATTGGAACAACAAATTGGTCAAATGAGCAAAGTTCTTCAAGAAAGGGGATATGGAAGTTTACCGAGCTCAACTGAAACCAACCCAAGAGATCATGTCAAGGCCATAAGCACCACTGAAGAAGTCACTCCTAATATACCTAGAAGATCGATGAATGGTAATGATGGTGCAAGACCCGAATTTTTCTTTAATTCTTCAATTAGCTTAAGGAGACTACTAAAAGAGAAGACAAAGATTGAAGAGGAGATCAAGGCAACAATGAAAGAAGAGAGCCCTGCAACCGACTCAAATGCCTTGCCTCATAAAGAAAGAGACCCAGGAAGTTTTACTCTACCTTGTTCTATTAATAATATATCTTTCAATAACGTGTTAGCTGACTTAGGAGCTAGTGTTAGTGTTATGCCTCTTAAGACATTCGCTACCCTAGGACTAGGAAAATTAGCACCAACTAAGTTACTTATTGAATTGGCTGATAAAACGGTAAAACGACCTGAAGGGATTGCTAATAATGTGCTAGTTAAGATTGAGCAGTTTATTTTTCCCGTAGACTTTGTTATACTAGACATGCCCGAGGATGTTAAGATTCCTTTAATCCTCGGAAGACCTTTCTTGTCTACTGCCCATGCTAAGATTGATGTGTTTAAGAGAAAAATCTCATTAAGGGTAGGGAATAATAAACTAGTCTATAAGTGCCAAGATCTGGTTAAAAGCATAATTAGAGGTGTTTATGTGCTAGGATTAAGAGAGCGTATGGACCTCGATCTTGAAGCTAGACTTATGGGAGAAACATTGATTCAAAACAACTCAACTAATCCTAATCATGAGAACTTTGAGGAATTCATTGACCTTAATGTACCTACCGAACTTAGACGCAATGTTGTTAATGATTCTGATGATGAGTGGTATGATTGTGTAGTAATTAATAAACGTAGGAGAATAGTTGAGAAAACGAATTTGAATAATGATGTGTTTATTGAACTACCACCCCACCTTGCTTATTTGTGCCTATATGATAATAAGAATTTCCCGTCTATCATTTTGTCATCTCTGCCCGAAAAGGACAGGACTTTGTTTATGCAGATATTAAAGAAGAACGGCGTGGAAATTGAGGACGAGCAAGGAGTGTTCAATATTACTGAATTGGCAATGAAGGAGCGCGATGTTTCCGACTCCTTCAATGATCGATATTAAAGAGCTGAACGTGAGTCTAACTTGAAGACTCTGGAATAAAGACAAGTGCTGGCCGGGAGACAACCCGGAGAATTTTTATTATTCTGTTTTCTGTGTCGAGTCAGTCAGGCCGCATGAGGATACGGCGCATCTCAATTCTGAGATGCGACGCATCTCCTGCAACGGTCATATCCTATTTTAATTTTTCTGCATTTTTATTTTCGACTTTAAAACTTTTTATCAGTTTATTTTAATGCGGCGCATCCCTGGTTAAGGATGCGGCGCATCTTTATTCTGATCCGTATTAATTCCAGGCTCGATACGGCGTATCTTCTTCCATAAGATACGGCGCATCGACTGACCTGATGATTTTCAGTTTTAATTTTTAAGTTTTATTTTTATCTAACTACTAATGTATTATGCAAGTTTGAACCTTTCTTATCTTAGGTGTGTTTTAAAGTATTGGTGGTATTATAGTTTTCTGGATTTCCTGTGGATACATCAAGTATGAAGCTTTAACGTTCTAATCCACAAGAAGATGATTTTTGCTCTTATCAAATGGAGGATCATACCAAGCAAATCTCAGGGGAGTTTTTCTGTTCTAATTCTTTTATTTTCCAGTTTTTAACCTTTTATACAAACAACGAGGACGTTGTTTAACTTAAGTGGGGGGATTGGAGAATTAGAACACTTAACACTTACTTGTCCTAAACTTTTTCAAAAATTATGCTTAAAATGTGCTTAATATATCAAACTTAAAAATTTTTTAGCATGTTTTTGTTTAAGATCTAAGTTGCATAGCTGCACACATGACGTTATTTTCAAAAATTGTGATTTTCAAAAATTCACAAATCTATGAGTGTGCCGGTGACTTGTAAACTTTAGAACTTGGCTTGTATACTATTCGAGACCACCATAATAAGTATTATATTTATATAATTGGAATGACTTGTCTAAATTGGTAAATTTCTAGGATTACACCCAAATAGCCTATTATATGTTATGTGTTATTAACTAACTACACTGGTTAGTTAACCCCCGTATAAACCCTTTTGTTACTCTCATTTTTAGAGTAAGATACCCCTAGAAAAACACTCAGAGCCATTCCTTTCGTTTCTTACACCTATGTTTAAAATGTTTCGTTACACCCTTACACCTTAGCCTACCCTGTAGATTAAAATCCGTGGTTGGTTAATTGCTATAGGCAAAGTGTGTTTCCTTACATTACCTGTGTTCGCGTGCGTAATTCATTATCTATGGTTAGGTCGGGAAATTGCACAATGCAATTGGAGTGAAAGTAAATATTGTATATCTTTGAGTTTATTTTTCGTGTGTTTACTACTTTCACTATTACCGTTATTTCTGAAGTCATGAAAAGTATGGAAAAATTATCCAGAATTATCATTATAGTGATGTGGTGAAATTTTACACATCTTTAGTTAAAAAAAAAAAAAAAAAAAAGTTGGATGTTTGTTTTTAAACCAACGATGTAAAGTTATGTAAGTGGTCGATATCACCACTATTTGTTGTACTATATCTATGGATTGAATGGGAATTGGCAGTTATGGGAACGCCAACTAAGGTTTATTCTTTGATTAAGATCTTGTTGAGTATAATTCGTGTCTACCTAAAGCGTGTGTTTCAAGTGTTAAAGCGTGAGTTATTCAATGATATGAGTCTTATTCATGGGATGGTTGGGATAGTGATTAACCACACTTAGGATTTTAATTTATTTGTTTTGTTTATTTTTCATTTTACACCAATTTATATCCCAAATGTTATCCATACCCTTTATTATTCTTTATCCAACCAAACCTTTGATTTATTGAGATTAGGGATTTGAGCAATCTTAAGTATCGTAGTCGTGGATTCGGCTATGTATTTATGATTTTGTCGCCCTTTTTGATATATTATTATTGGTGAAGTTTGGACCTATCTTTAGCCTATTCGAGTTAAGGATTTGAGCAATTGCAAGTATCGTGTTCGTGGATTCGATCATGTATTTGTGATTTTGTCACCTTTTCTGGAATTTGAGATCGATAGTAAATAAGAATAATTAACCCTTAAGCCTAAAAACCCTTTTTACCGCTTTAGACTTGTTATTCCTTGGCTTTAGTGGTGGAGATGTGTATACTTGCCAAGCTTATGATAGAATATTCGTCGCGACTGGACAGTTAAACGATTAGATTTGCTTTTATCAGATTATTTTATTTTACTTCTAATTCGTTAAGTGTTTAGTTGTGTGATTATGAAATAAACGAATACATGCTTGATATAAAAATAAATCCTAACATCTTTTAGGATACATTTTCATAAAAGAAATTCTAAGGTTTACTTGGGGACAAGTAAAGTTCAAGTGGGGGGATATTTGATGAACTCAAAAACTTGATGTGCTACGTGTGTCGTTGCGGTTTAGCAGTTTTAATGCCTACTCAAGTTTTAAATTTATATTTAGCCGACTTATCAATAACACACACACTTAACGAGCAGTGTACCCGGTCAGTATGAATATAATGGTAAGTAGAGTGTCGATCACTAGGAGTGGAACGTATTATCTCGTTATTCTAATCAGTATTTTAATATCCTAACGCAAGGGGGTTTTCAGCCTGAGAGACTGGCACGATTTTGTTTGCAATTAAATAATAAAATAAACCAATAGGCACGAATCAGCAAGTAGCACACACGTACACAGATAAATACTCGAGACAATAAGAGGGCTGTTGTAATACCTGAAATTCAGATAACCCGTAAAATTACCAAATTACCCCTGATAATATAAAACCTTATATTTATAAAACCTTATAAAACAACTTATAAGATTCCGAAATAATTCCAAAACATCTGAAATCGAATTATATCTGAAACAAAATAATTTCTGAGACAATGTTCATCATTTTAAATGTTCAAAAAAATTAACTTACACATTTATATAATTAATTCCGAAAATTACAAGTTAAATAAACATTATGTTTTATTTCTTTTAATTAGATTATATGTTAAATAAATTAAGGAAATATTAAGAAAATCAAACCCAATATTTTCTGGATATTATGGGCCAAAATATACTGATTTGTCCCCCCCTAAAGTCGGTTCCCAAATATTTAATCAAATCCCTTTTATTTTGTTCTCCAAAAACAATACCGACAATTATCCATAAACCCTAGCGATCTAAGAAATTCGACCATGGCTTCTATACGAATTTTGGACTTGATCAAATAATTTTCTGGTGTTCTTGGAGGTGTAAGGAGGCTAGGAAAATTATTGGTTGCTGCGTTTTCTCTTTGGTTCATGCTTGTTCTTAAATTCTTGTCGAGTAGATCAAAATCAAGGTAATAATTCGTGCAACTTAACCAAACGTGTTAAAATTAATATGGCATTTTTCCAGTGATATTTAGATGTTATATAACTCATATAAAATATCAAAATCGATCCATGCATGCTAATTCTATGCGTATGATAATATAATGGCTATAGAACACGTAAATTGCAAATATATGAAATCCGAATTTATGGGCATGATGGCTATTTTATTTAGACCTCTTATGATATATTAGACCTGGGAAAAATGATAGATCGAATTGTGGTGGCCTAAATCAAGTCGTTGTAATTTTAGTATCTAAAACATACGTAAATATGCAATATATGTTAAACGAATTTTCTGGGCATGTTCACTATTTTTCGTGGGTTCCTTATAAGTTATATGATCTGGTAAAAATATGGTTTTGATTTTTAGAAGCTTAAATTTAACGTGGTTAATTATTGTAAAAACCGGATTTTAGAAAAACAAAGAAACAAATAAAATAAAAATCGTGGGTTCTAGGTTTGTTTTCTTGGGCATGAATCTGAGCATTTAATGTGTTTTAAGGATAAATAAATTATGGTCCAATGATTGGTGAAAATTAGGGTTGGTAATTGTTTATAAAAAGTGTTACCGATTTGAAGTTAATTGCATAAGGACCTGTTTTTCCAAGTTTGAAACTTCTGGGATATTTTTGTAAGATCATATACATCTGTAAGAATGTGGGAAAAATATAACTTTGGGGTCCTAAGTGTAAATTTTGCATAATAATGAATTAATGGGAAATTAGGGTTTCGTTTGGAAATTAATTAAAAGTGAGGGACCAAAAGTGTAAATCTGGAATTCTGAAGTTGTTTTGTGTTAATACTGATATAAAAAGGTTGTTGGGTAATTTTGAGGATTTTTGGGCTAATTATGTAATTGTTGTGTAATTATGATTTAATATATATGTTTTGTAAACTTAAAGGGCTAAATATGTAAATTCTGAATTCTGAGGGGTCAAATATGTAAAGTACTGAATTCTGATGATATATTCTGTAAATTTGATATATAATATGTTTGGTTGGAAATTATGGATGTTGTAGGGCTTAAATTATAAAATGTGTAATTATAAGGTTGATTTTGTAAATTATGAAATTAAAGGGGTGTAATCTGTAAATTATGAAACTTAAGGGAATGAAGGTAATTCTGAATAAAGTGAGCATTTAATTCTGTAATTTAAAGTATTTTCACTAATGACCTTGTAAATTAATGAAATTGCATTTAAAACCCTAAACTTTGTATAATTGTCATTTAAAACCCTAAACTTCTGTAACCTGATAAAATGTACTGATATTCCATAATAATCTCTGAGTAAGGGTTTAACCTAATATGAAATGATAATATCTGATTAATCTGGAAACCTGCTAATTATGGGAACTTACTGAATCTGGAAAGTTACTAAAAATAGAAAGTACATAAAATGAAGAGATTAACTAAAGGAATAATCTGAATAAGGAACTTTAGTAATTCTGTCTTCCTCTTCCTTAGGTGTGAAGAAGGAGAAGTCTTGGTAATCTGATTTCTGTGTTTGTCTGTTTGATTTCTGCTGTGCTAATAAGGTACAGATATTCTGCCCTATTTCAGTAAGGGTGTTTCTTTCCCTTTTCTCTCAGTATTTCATGTTCCTTGTTAGGATTCCCTATACCACTGCTATGTTCCCTTCTGTTGTGAATCTTTGTTGTGATCTGTTTGTCTTGACCTTTTTGTTTGAACTTCTGCTATGATTCTTGTATTCTGAACCTTTTTCCTGAACTCTGATTGATCTCTTGTTCTGAACCCTGAATTTGTGAGTCTTAATTGAATCTGATCTGTGAACCTTGTTCTGAACCTTAACCTGATATATCTGTTGTAAATTCGGAATTGATTTTGGTAAACCTTAACCTGTTAAATCCTTATCTGAACCTAATTGATTTTGAACCTTTATTAAAAGCTATTTTAAAAAGGAAGCGATACCACTTGGAAATGGAAGTTACTAAACGTTTTGGAAGACTATTTTTATGAAAACTATTTCGTAAGATCATTTCAATGAAAACCATTATTAAAGGATTGATTTAAATGAACTTTTGACAGAAACTTCTGAAATGGATTATTGCTATAAATTTGTAATCATTAACCTTTGATATACTCTTTTGGACTATTGAAAATAAACCTTTTAATCTGAACTTAAGCTTTGATATTAAACTTAATCTGATAAACTCTGATTTAAACCTTATTATCTTAATCTGAATTGTTGACATGACCCTTCTGCCATGAACCCTTAGATGTGACTCTGTTTATTATATGACATCTGACCTTGACCACAGTCTGATATCCGAGCCAATCACTAGGCATGAGGGTTTCATGTCCATGTCATTGATGCACCGATGGCATGACTCTAGGGCAGGAGAGTGATGACCTGTCCCGTCCCTGATTTATTTTATCTGGTGTGTTCTGAGGAGTTTCTGGCCACAGGGGGCGCATGGATGCATCCTAGTTCTGACTCTGTTATCTGTTATCTGTTTATGTTATATGTTTGTTATTATATCTGGTGACTGATGGTGTGTGCGATGCACGTCTTTCACATATATATCTGGGAGCTGATCACTCCGATTTGATACATGAGGTCACCCCTCATATTATCTGTTACTTGAGAGGCATCCCCTCTGGATTATTATATGATTATTCTGTTATGATATTATCTGTTATTTCTGGGCTCGTGATAGATTTCTGTATTTCCCTAAACCTGGTTTGTACATTATCCCTTTCTCATTTCTTTCCTTTCACCCTTATTCCTTTTCCTATTCTTTCACTTTAGTTCAGTATCTGTATAATCTGTATTTCTGATTTGTTTCTGTATTGTTCTCTGCCATTGTTTCTGTATTGCTATCCGTTATCGTTTCTGTCATCTATATATCTGTTCACTGGGCTTTTTAAGCTCAGCCGCACGTTTCTTTTCGTGTGCGGCAGGTTTTAGTAGGAAGCTGGGAATGAGTGGAGAGCATACCTTTGGACTTAGAAGGCTTGGTAGCTATTCTGGATTAGAGTTGGATGGAAGATATTATGTTGTAGAATTAGTTTTGAAAGTTTTCATTGTAACCTTGTAGATTCAGTATTTCACTTGTAATCCTTTGAGATTTTTGTATTACTGTAGATGTATGCTCTGTTTTGATCTGATATGAATCCATTATTGTGATATCTTTACCCTTGTTGGGTTGGGGTGTTACAATTTATGGTATCAGAGATCACAGGCTGCGACTCGTAATACATTTACCCTTGACCTGTGAAGTCTGGACCACTAAGTTTCCACTGTAGGCGCTCGTAGGACAACCTCTGAGAATTTGCTTTAGGATTTCCCTATAGGAACTTAAATTCTGACCAGTGAGGAATGGGTAGACTATAAGACATTTGCTTAAGTATCTTGCTTCCGCACCACTCTGATTCGTGCCTTGTTTTGGTTAAGGACTATGGAAATTTAGAGCTTATGCCTTGCACCACCTAAGAATTGAAACCTAAATAAACCTGAAGCATTGGAATTGCGTAGTAATTATCTGACATTATTTGATCCTTGACTTCCGATTTCCATTCCGACCTCTGAACCTTCTGTTAATCATTCTGATGCCTCTTCAGGCATTCTGAGAATCCACATATCGATGATGTACTTGATACATTCTGTTATTTGTTTCTTACGTCTGATAATCACCTATGAATCTTTTGATTCCGTCTTAACCATCTCTGTTCCCATGAGAAACCTGGTGGTGTTTAACCACGAATACACGGATGTCTTCCCTCTCATTCTGAACGGTAAAATCTGCTTTGTTGATCCGTCTTTCTTTGACAGTAACCTTGATTTTATCCTTATAAGGATTGATTGATTTGATCATCTAATATTGACGACTATCCTCCTATGTCTCACCTTTGGCGTTTGAAACAATTTTGGAACCCCTGACATGATTACCGATTGTTAAACTTTTGCTGCCACTACCTGATTTTGACCTTCATTTCTGATCTGTGGATAAACCGTCTGATATCTCTCCGACCATCCCGAAGACCATTTAACCTTAAAGTGTTGGACACATTCTATAATTTATGACCCATGCTGGATATAAATGTATCCTCTGATCCTATTCTGTCCTGAATGATGAATCTTATTTGTCCTGAATGATGAATCTTATTTGCCCTGAATGATGAATCTTATTTGCCAATCAGTTTCTTTGGAAGGATTTGATGCAAATACCGTCTCTGTATGGAATTGTTAACTGAGCATATGATGCTGATATCCGATATCTCATAAGTCTCACTTCTGCAATTATATGATGTTCGTATTACCGATGATGTACACCCTACCTGTCACTTATGTCAAAAAGCTAAACCAAAAACTCCAACACCTAGAACTATTCGCGTACCTATCCCCACACTATACTGAACCATGTACTTGACTCTGACATATGAACTATCCGTCTGGTTAAGTGACCATATACGTTCTGCGGATCTGTTTACTATTGATATACTTAATTTTGGAGATCTTTTGATTATTGATTGGACTGGTTCTTCAGCTATCATAAATTACCTCATCTGAAATGTAACGATCTATTCCACCCTACTTTTGATATAATAACCTCTAACCGCTTAAATCTGTTAAGCTTAACCCTGCTATGGAAATATGTACCCTGACCTCATCTGATTATCAAATTCTCCTGTCACCCTATTAGTATCCACCCCTAGAAAGTTTTGTTGTACAAATTTTCTGGCATTTTCTGATGAAACTTCTGAGTTTTCCTCCCGTTTGAGAAGTAGAATTGATTCTGAACCGATCTCGGTTGACGACCCAAGATGCTATAGAAGTTGAGAGATTGAAGAAACTGATGAGATATGATTTTGTTTCGCCCCAGTGTTCCCTTCAAATACTTAACCGTAATCTCACAGTAATCACTTTTCAATTCCGAGTATAAATGATTAAATTATTCTATCCTTGTGAACTCCGTATCAGACAACCTCTTTTAATGTTGGAAGGACTGAAGAAGCAACCACAAGAACACCTGAGATGGGAGATGACTAACTGAGAAAAGCTTCCGTAAAGTATTTCAGTTTTATATGAAGATATCCCTGAAAAGATTCATGAAAAACTATTTTCGTGCTCTTTGTGACCATTATGAGTCTTAAATAATGCCAATAGTATTGGCTAATAAGAATCATGTTTTCACGAGTATCTGGACAGTTGTCATAGTATGACAGCATGTTTGTGCCCTGAGTCGAACGAGGAAACATGTAGACCATCTTCGTATTTAATGGAATGACCTTTGTTCTGGAAGAGTAGATTTAATTGGCATTCAGAGATTGTAGCAGACACCACTACTGGGCATCTGATGACGACGGCAATCTGAGTTGGCGAATTCCGAACTGTGCTAGTAGACCTGTCCAAGACTCGCAGTCTTGCTTCTCTATTCATTTTAGTTGTACTAAGATGAATTGAGAGTAGAAGCAGACTTGAGAATAGAAACTGAGATCATGACCTTGAATAGGAGAAAATTCTGAAGTGAATAATTTCTGTGACGGATGAAGCTATGGATGATGTGCTTTACTTCTGTTTGACCTATCTAAAATTCTGTTACCTGATGATAAGTCCTTTGAATGATTTAGGTTCCTTATCAGTAATTCCGCTCTGTGTTCATTCTGCTTATGTCGGATGATGGTTTTGTTATCTGAAAATTTGACGAATGATGGATAATCTGAAGTACCAAATTCTGAATGACATTTTGAGACTTCCGTTAACTTTTTGAGTGATTCGTTTTCCTCTTAGTTAGGGTATTGGATTCTGATGACCTCTGAGACCGTAGGAAGGCTATGTGGAGTAGGATAAGTTTGTTCTGTTCACGACTTGAGATAAAGTATGACCATCATGAGGGCATATTTATATGATGCCAGTATTATGACGTCTGGCCAACGTGATAATACTTACATCATATAACGTGCACTTGTTGTGGGCATATGATATTTCGAGAAGTGCCTTAGAGCCTTAGAAATTCTGATAACTGTTTGAGATCGTCTGCGTTAGTGAGACTTTAAGTTCATTCTACCTATACGCGTAATCTGCTTCCACCATTGTGCGAATTGATACATCTGGATTCTCGTCACGCATTCTGCTGACCTCCGAACTTCGGATAATAATCTTCAGTGTTGTTATAAAACTTCTTCCAGTTGATGTTATCGATAATCTATTTCTGTACGCTCTAATTTGATTTGTCTAATCAATTTATGTGAACCATATATCCGTCAAAACCCCATGTATTCCTTTGTCTCTTCCGAGAGAATATGATTTTCATCTACTACGTTGGTATGTTATCCTTCTGATCTGGATTCAGTATGTTATGTCTGTTCTGAGGACCTGAAACCATTTTGGAATCTGCAAGTTCGAGTTATGAGAAACAAATCTTTCATATGTCTGTTCACCGTCAGTTGTGTTCCTGTTTCGTTTCACCTCAATTCTCGTTTTAATCTGGTATGTCTTGTTTTGTTTCTGCTCTCTCTTTTCCTTCTGCTTTCTGCAAATTTCGAGGACGAAATTTTTTTTGTTAGTGGGGAAGAAGTTGTAATACCTGAAATTCAGATAACCCGTAAAATTACCAAATTACCCCTGATAATATAAAACCTTATATTATATATATAAAACCTTATAAAACAACTTATAAGATTCCGAAATAATTCCAAAACATCTGAAATCGAATTATATCTGAAACAAAATAATTTCTGAGACAATGTTCATCATTTTAAATGTTCAAAAAAATTAACTTACACATTTATATAATTAATTCCGAAAATTACAAGTTAAATAAACATTATGTTTTATTTCTTTTAATTAGATTATATGTTAAATAAATTAAGGAAATATTAAGAAAATCAAACCCAATATTTTCTGGATATTATGGGCCAAAATATACTGATTTGTCCCCCCCTAAAGTCGGTTCCCAAATATTTAATCAAATCCCTTTTATTTTGTTCTCCAAAAACAATACCGACAATTATCCATAAACCCTAGCGATCTAAGAAATTCGACCATGGCTTCTATACGAATTCTGGACTTGATCAAATAATTTTCTGGTGTTCTTGGAGGTGTAAGGAGGCTAGGAAAATTATTGGTTGCTGCGTTTTCTCTTTGGTTCATGCTTGTTCTTAAATTCTTGTCGAGTAGATCAAAATCAAGGTAATAATTCGTGCAACTTAACCAAACGTGTTAAAATTAATATGGCATTTTTCCAGTGATATTTAGATGTTATATAACTCATATAAAATATCAAAATCGATCCATGCATGCTAATTCTATGCGTATGATAATATAATGGCTATAGAACATGTAAATTGCAAATATATGAAATCCGAATTTATGGGCATGATGGCTATTTTATTTAGACCTCTTATGATATATTAGACCTGGGAAAAATGATAGATCGAATTGTGGTGGCCTAAATCAAGTCGTTGTAATTTTAGTATCTAAAACATACGTAAATATGCAATATATGTTAAACGAATTTTCTGGGCATGTTCACTATTTTTCGTGGGTTCCTTATAAGTTATATGATCTGGGAAAAATATGGTTTTGATTTTTAGAAGCTTAAATTTAACGTGGTTAATTATTGTAAAAACCGGATTTTAGAAAAACAAAGAAACAAATAAAATAAAAATCGTGGGTTCTAGGGTTTGTTTTCTTGGGCATGAATCTGAGCATTTAATGTGTTTTAAGGATAAATAAATTATGGTCCAATGATTGGTGAAAATTAGGGTTGGTAATTGTTTATAAAAAGTGTTACCGATTTGAAGTTAATTGCATAAGGACCTGTTTTGCCAAGTTTGAAACTTCTGGGATATTTTTGTAAGATCATATACATCTGTAAGAATGTGGGAAAAATATAACTTTGGGGTCCTAAGTGTAAATTTTGCATAATAATGAATTAATGGGAAATTAGGGTTTAGTTTGGAAATTAATTAAAAGTGAGGGACCAAAAGTGTAAATCTGGAATTCTGAAGTTGTTTTGTGTTAATACTGATATAAAAAGGTTGTTGGGTAATTTTGAGGATTTTTGGGCTAATTATGTAATTGTTGTGTAATTATGATTTAATATATATGTTTTGTAAACTTAAAGGGCTAAATATGTAAATTCTGAATTCTGAGGGGTCAAATATGTAAAGTACTGAATTCTGATGATATATTCTGTAAATTTGATATATAATATGTTTGGTTGGAAATTATGGATGTTGTAGGGCTTAAATTATAAAATGTGTAATTATAAGGTTGATTTTGTAAATTATGAAATTAAAGGGGTGTAATCTGTAAATTATGAAACTTAAGGGAATGAAGGTAATTCTGAATAAAGTGAGCATTTAATTCTGTAATTTAAAGTATTTTCACTAATGACCTTGTAAATTAATGAAATTGCATTTAAAACCCTAAACTTTGTATAATTGTCATTTAAAACCCTAAACTTCTGTAACCTGATAAAATGTACTGATATTCCATAATAATCTCTGAGTAAGGGTTTAACCTAATCTAAAATGATAATATCTGATTAATCTGGAAACCTGCTAATTATGGGAACTTACTGAATCTGGAAAGTTACTAAAAATAGAAAGTACATAAAATGAAGAGATTAACTAAAGGAATAATCTGAATAAGGAACTTTAGTAATTCTATCTTCCTCTTCCTTAGGTGTGAAGAAGGAGAAGTCTTGGTCATCTGATTTCTGTGTTTGTCTGTTTGATTTCTGCTGTGCTAATAAGGTACAGATATTCTGCCCTATTTCAGTAAGGGTGTTTCTTTCCCTTTTCTCTCAGTATTTCATGTTCCTTGTTAGGATTCCCTATACCACTGCTATGTTCCCTTCTGTTGTGAATCTTTGTTGTGATCTGTTTGTCTTGACCTTTTTGTTTGAACTTCTGCTATGATTCTTGTATTCTGAACCTTTTTCCTGAACTCTGATTGATCTCTTGTTCTGAACCCTGAATTTGTGAGTCTTAATTGAATCTGATCTGTGAACCTTGTTCTGAACCTTAACCTGATATATCTGTTGTAAATTCTGAATTGATTTTGGTAAACCTTAACCTGTTAAATCCTTATCTGAACCTAATTGATTTTGAACCTTTATTAAAAGCTATTTTAAAAAGGAAGCGATACCACTTGGAAATGGAAGTTACTAAACGTTTTGGAAGACTATTTTTATGAAAACTATTTCGTAAGATCATTTCAATGAAAACCATTATTAAAGGATTGATTTAAATGAACTTTTGACAGAAACTTCTGAAATGGATTATTGCTATAAATTTGTAATCATTAACCTTTGATATACTCTTTTGGACTATTGAAAATAAACCTTTTAATCTGAACTTAAGCTTTGATATTAAACTTAATCTGATAAACTCTGATTTAAACCTTATTATCTTAATCTGAATTGTTGACATGACCCTTCTGCCATGAACCCTTAGATGTGACTCTGTTTATTATATGACATCTGACCTTGACCACAGTCTGATATCCGAGCCAATCACTAGGCATGAGGGTTTCATGTCCATGTCATTGATGCACCGATGGCATGACTCTAGGGCAGGAGAGTGATGACCTGTCCCGTCCCTGATTTATTTTATCTGGTGTGTTCTGAGGAGTTTCTGGCCACAGGGGGCGCATGGATGCATCCTAGTTCTGACTCTGTTATCTGTTATCTGTTTATGTTATATGTTTGTTATTATATCTGGTGACTGATGGTGTGTGCGATGCACGTCTTTCACATATATATCTGGGAGCTGATCACTCCGATTTGATACATGAGGTCACCCCTCATATTATCTGTTACTTGAGAGGCATCCCCTCTGGATTATTATATGATTATTCTGTTATGATATTATCTGTTATTTCTGGGCTCGTGATAGATTTCTGTATTTCCCTAAACCTGGTTTGTACATTATCCCTTTCTCATTTCTTTCCTTTCACCCTTATTCCTTTTCCTATTCTTTCACTTTAGTTCAGTATCTGTATAATCTGTATTTCTGATTTGTTTCTGTATTGTTCTCTGCCATTGTTTCTGTATTGCTATCCGTTATCGTTTCTGTCATCTATATATCTGTTCACTGGGCTTTTTTAAGCTCAGCCGCACGTTTCTTTTCGTGTGCGGCAGGTTTTAGTAGGAAGCTGGGAATGAGTGGAGAGCATACCTTTGGACTTAGAAGGCTTGGTAGCTATTCTGGATTAGAGTTGGATGGAAGATATTATGTTGTAGAATTAGTTTTGAAAGTTTTCATTATAACCTTGTAGATTCAGTATTTCACTTGTAATCCTTTGAGATTTTTGTATTACTGTAGATGTATGCTCTGTTTTGATCTGATATGAATCCATTATTGTGATATCTTTACCCTTGTTGGGTTGGGGTGTTACAGCTGTCCTTATAATTAAGTAGTTTGTCACTTGTTTTATTGATAGCTTTATATGAAGTGTATGTAGTTAATCCTTTCTCGTTGGTCCTAAGCTTATCGGCGAGTAAACCCTTAATGATGACTTATGTCTAAAAGTTATTCCTAAGTGATCAATTTAGTAATAACCGTGGGAGTGCAACCTTTCCGTTGCCACATTACACAAGCCACTAATAAACACAGAGGTGATCAATGCACTAATAAGTAGTAACCAAAGACATCAACATATAAACTTTAATCGATGGGAAAGCAATTTTAAGGGGAGTTGAAGTGAATGATAACATAACACAAGCCCATCAATCCTGATGAATTAAAGTTTGCTAACACAATAAAACAAAACTACTTGATGAATTAAACACATGCAGCACCTTCTTACAGCTCTTGTATCTTCGTTTGGTGTGTCTTGTGCTGCTGCCTTGACTGAATTCGTCCTAGGGTTCTTCTGCTTCGGTCTTCGAATCTAAATTAATGCACTGACAAAAGCTCCGGAATTCGTCTGGTCTTGGGGTATTTATAGTTTCTGTCTGAGGGAAGATGCGGCGCATCTATTAAGTAGATGCGGCGCATTGACTTAACTTCGCGTGGGGTCCAAGATTATAATATTCAGGAATATTCGTACACCGCCAGAAGATGCGGCGTAACTCCATGATTAGATGCGGCGCATGTCCTCTTGTATCTTGGATCGTATCTGGTGATATCTTGATAGAGATGCGGCGCATGTCATGAGTGAGATGCGGCGCATCTGGAGCAGATTTCACTTGATCTTGTCCATTTCAGTAGACTCTTCACTTTATGCACGTTTTGCTCCATAATTAGTCCAAAATCGCCAAATTTCACCAAATGCTTGTTTTCAACTGAGAATTACAAAAGTAAACGATTAAGTATCAATCCTCATACATAATATAGTAAAACAAGTCAATTTAATAGGATAAATGATAGTAATAAAATGTACTTATTTGAGTTCATCAGCAATCAGTTCATTTTACTGATGAGCAATGGGATTCTTATACTCTACAAGCTGCTTCCAATTCTACTTTGGCTCAAAGTATCTTGGGAGCTGATTTTGATAGTGACAACTTTGCTCACAAATGGTGGCTCTTGGTCAACAAAAGAAGAAAGCTGCAGCAGAAAAGAGAAAGGCTATTGCTGCACAGAAGGCCAAAGCTAAGAGAAATAAAACCCAGACTGTGGCACAAAAGAAGAATTATATGAGAAATGTGGTCTATACCCAATATACTTCTGTATATAACTCTGCTTTGACCAAGAAGCAAGTCTGGGCCTTACCTGAATCTGACTTGCATCGAATATATAATCAGATTATGAAGACTATTCACTCACCTCCTACTCAATTGAAGAGGCCTACTGCATGTATGGATGCTCCAGAAGCTTAAAGGATCAAGACAGTTGAGCTTGGTACTTCATCTTCTGGTGATAAAGAACAGCTGCACACTCAAGCTGTTTCTGCTGAGGCAACTCCTGAAGGCAACCAATCTGCTGAACAAGAAGGCTCACTTATTTCCAACTACATGCAGATCTGGTGAGGAAAGCTGAACTAGAAGCTGCTGAGGCTAGAAAGGCCAGAAAAGATACTGAGAAGTTGTATGAAGCAGGTGGTTCTATTCCTACATCTTCTATTCCTCCTGAAGATGCTTCTGGTGCATCTGAAAATGTTAGTCCTATGGGGATATATATACCTGGAAGGAGGAAGAAAAGGATGGCACACAGAAGACATATTGCCATCAGAAGATCAGTGAGATTAGCTAGGAAGCAGGTTTCTAAAGCACATAAGTCTCACAAGGGGAGTTCTTCTAAGCATGTGGATCTCAAGGCTGCTGATACAACCTTTATCAAAGTGGGTTCTTCTGAGACATTTCCTGAGGGTTCTTACAATGTGTTGGTCAAATGGACATTGACAGATGGACAGATTAACACCATCTATAGGCAAGATCATTCCTATATGGAGTTTACTTTCTTGCAAGAAATACTTCACTTGGTGGATAGGCAAGATTTGCATACTCTCTATAGACTGGTCACAGAGTATTATGCCTCTCATACACCACAGGGTGCTGGTTTGTACTTATTGGGAGATCTGCAAGTTCTGTTTGATTCTCACTCACCTAATGGAAAAGGCTACTCAATTTGGGAGAATTCACACAAATGGAAGGTTGATACTTGGAGGTTTTACCCTATGCCTAATGTGCATGTTGTTGAAATAAAGTCTGGCATTAGGGTATGTATGTTTTCTGATCAGCATTATCCTTGGTCCATTACTCTGATGAAACGTATGCTTAGAAGAAAATTGGAAGTTCCTCCTGATCCAGTGGCCAATGATGAGACTCATGCTGAACAGCTGGTTGGGTTAATCAAGTCCAAGCTTCTGCAACACAAAGCTTCTACTTGATTCTGGTAGTTTGTATTATTTTTGTATCTTATTTTCTTTTATTTCATTTATTTCTTATTTCTTTGTTTTCTTAAAAAAAAAAAAAATAAAAAAAAAAAAAAAAAAAAAAAAAAATCTTGTATCTTTGTGTACTAACTTTTCTGCAGGTTTGTTGTATATCACTCTGTTGATGGTTATCAACTCACCAGATGTGACTTGTGTCCATCAAAGAGTTGGCTAGTCCAAAGGGTACAGCTTTGGTAAAGACACATCAAATCTGTTGATAGCTGTAATAGCTTGCTCAAAGCTATAGGGTTCTCAACTCACCGATGGTTCATTCCTGAGAGTTGAAATGGTTCTCAATTCACCATGGATGTAACCCTTTCTGGGATCCAAAGAATTGGCTAGTCCACAAAAATATGGTTTGTGGTAAAGACATTTGGTATCCATATTTGGTTTTCAATTCACCAAGGTTTGCTGTCACTTAAGAATTGACTAGTCCTGAGCAAACGGCTACAGGTAAAGACATCTCAAATCCGTTTATAGCTGATGGTTTGCTAAAAATCATATGGTTATCAGTGTACCATAGTTTTCGAACTTAAACATTTGGCTACTCCAGTAGTAATGGCTATTGGTAAAGAGACATCAAATCCATTATTTTCAATGATTCACCTCTCACAGGAGTTCACACACCTGGATGTGATGAGAATAGTTTGAAACTAAACTTTTTTGATGTACATTATGTCATTTGCTGTTGCAAAGACCTGAAGTTTAAAGTTTTTCCATTCATAGAGATATGGATCATTTGATTCTTTGCTGCTGATGTTCGAAGTCAATCCTCTTTTTCTGAAGTATTAAAGATCTATCAAGAATCTTGAACTTAACCATGTCAAATTCAAGATTAGGGGAGGATTGTTGGGAATTCTGCTAAGTAAGATTCTGCTGAAGAATACTGCTGATGGATTCTGCTGAAGAGCTGGAATCTACTGAAGAAGTGTTTCTGCGGAAGTGGAGATTCAGTGTAGTTTGTTTCTGCTGATATAGATATTCCGCGTATTTTATTATTAGTTAGGATATGTACGAGCTTTATTAGGAAACTATTATGATTATCTTGTTTAGTTTTTAGAAGATACGTTTCTTGTGAAACGGTTTAGGGTTTCTAGTGAAACGATTTAGGGTTCCTTATCTATAAAAGGAACACATTATTATGTATTATGTACGAGTTTAGATAAACAAGTTCTTAGTATTAATCAAAGATCCATAGAGGATCAAACGTTCTTAGTAATTTGTGTTCTTGCTTGTGTTTGATTTCCGCTTTATAATACAAGTAGTAGAGACTTTCTATTAGTGTGTTTGTGATTACATAGACATTACTAACGATCCATGAGCGCTCAAAGATCTATCAAGGTCTAAGGTTCTACAGTGATCAAGGACGTGTAGTGTGTAACACATTTAGAAGAGATCAACCTTATTGATCTCTTGGGTTTCTCAATTCCATCTTGGTGATATTGGTGTTATTGGTGCATCCGTGATCACGCTTCAAAGGTATAATTGTTATATTAATTTATTTGATTTATCATATGGCTATATGGATCCGTCTCTAGGTGATGTATCCGCTGCGTTTATTTGTTTAATATATTTATCTATATTCAACATCACCTATAGTCTTTGAGCCTTTATCCCTTTCTTCTTGCCTTTTTCGTCATTGCATATATCAACGTCTTCAAGTATCGTCTATTTGTCTTGTCCACAATACTCATACCTTTGTCTTTTAAAGTTACTCTTGTCTTTCCTTGTTTCTTCCATGAACTTGTCTTTGTTACTCTTGAATTTGTTGTCATTCCTTGAGTTGATTTTGTTGAAGGTGAAATATATGAGTATGAGTATATGAAGTTAAAGATGTTGTTATTGCCGGTGTAGATGATGGTGTCAGATCTGAAGTTGTTGCAATCGTTAGTACCTACTCCGAACCACTAAGGTTCGTTTTCAACCCTAAAAAGGATTGAGCCTTAGACATTTGAATTACCAAGTCTTCAGGATTTCCAACTGATCCTCGTGAACTACCTAATGGAGATGGAAACACAACAGTTGTTTCTAGATGTACCCATTGCAGTTCGTCATTTTTTGTTTGAATAACCCTCGAATCCGTTACGACTGTGGACAACCCTCTCGATATGTTGAGGGATTGAGGTACCGTTATAGGAACAAATTTAGAAATGGTTGCGTCATAGACACTAGCAACGCTTCGAATATCCTTAGTAGGATTTCCGACACTAAGAGGTGGAATTTCTAAAATAGATTTATCAAAGATGCTAGCAATGCTTTTTGAATGTCCACTTTGGCCGTTTTACCTTGAGCGGATGCGCTAAGGATGCTAACAACGCTTTCAGGTGGGTACTTGAAGTAACATGAGATGTTCCCCAACGATTTGGTCCATGATCATCAATCTACATATCCTGGATCACTTAGATTACCAGTTAGCACTTTGTTAAATTATTAATAAAGACAACTTCGTGACCTACGTTCAGTGTTGGTGTGATGTTAACACTGGTAGGATTTCCTGATGATCCTCGTGGACGATCTTATAAATTATTATCATATAAAATTTATCTCACCACATCTGTTCCGGCAAGGCTACTAAAACTTGTAATTTACGAACACCTAGATCACATAGATTACTAGTTTGCACTAGATTAATCCATAAATAACATTTGACATTTCTAATAACATTTTAAGGCAGGGACAAAGCTACATTTGTATTTGGGTTGGCCAAGGCCCGCCCCAACATTTTAAGAGTTACTCCCTCTGTCTCAAATTTATTGTCTTTTTTTTACTTTTTAAAGTCTTTCTTTACCAACTTTAATATTTAATATTTTTGTTTGTGTTATACAATACTTGATGAAAATTATATCAATGAAAAATACATTTTAAAACCAATCCATTCATATATTTTACAACAACTATTATATAACACAAACGAAAACATTTAATATTAAAGTTGAAAAAATAAGACTTCAAAAAGTTAAAAGATGACAATTATTTTGAGACAGAGAGAGTGTACTACATTAAGAGTTGCTACATTTTCTATAATATTAATTTAGAAATGGTCAATTGAAAGATAATTTAGAATTCTGGCCCACCTAAAATTCCCAAAAATGATAAATCATGTGTATAAATTGTGTGATATGAGGATCGGAGGCACATATAAATCTAAACTTATATGTGATTGTATCACATTTATTGTAACATTTTCACATTTTACCTATTCAAACTTAAAAGTTTTTATTATTTTACAGATTCCCATTTTTCTTACGTTTATTTTTCATTTGTATGTAAAGGCATTATCACTTAGATGCTACAAACTAATTTAAGCATATATTTCGTTACTTTCAGTTCAATTTTAGCATCAAAATTACAATTATATAGAAGATATATTCTAGTTGTATCGTGCAAGTTATCTTGCGTAGTATCCATGCAATTAGAATTAAATTGCTTTTTAGCAACGATATTCAATCGGTTAATTGCTATGTTTATATTTGGCCCACCCGTGTATCAAATCCTGGCTTCGTCACTATTTTGAGGGTTAGCACAAAGATTTCCATCGGCTTGAAACATTTGATTAAAAGAGTTATATTTAGACAATTAGCACAAAGATTTCCATCGGCTTGAAACATTTGATTAAAAGAGTTATATTTAGACAAGGGATAAGATTTTGTAATCTTTCGCACGCTTTTCACACTTTTTCCTTTGTGATTTTACGTTTTGTCACCCTTTTGGTAGGGGGGAACAAAAGTTATGGCAAAATTTGGGAAGTTAACCATTTTGATTTTTTCGTATCACAAAAAGATGAAACTATTTTCTAAAATTTTAAGTGGTAACAGGATAAGCTTCACTTGTTGTTAGATCTGAAATCATTAAATAATGACATACATCAAGTAAAAATAAACTATGTTAAAGATAAAGTTGATATTTAACTTGTTGTTAGATCTGAAATCATTAAATAATGACATACATCAAGTAAAAAATAAACTCTGTTAAAGATAAAGTTGATATTTAAGGGTGCGTTTGGTATATGACTATATGGTAGTCGGAATGAGGGAATACTTTCATTCTGAAATAAGATGTTTGTTTTACTATTTTGAATCCAAAAATTGGCTATGATACTCAAATATAAATCATACTCATACCCCACCCAATTGCCTCTTATTGAAACTATCATACCTATGGGACCCATTTTATACCAAAAGTCATACCGATTGTGATTCATATAAGCATACCAAACGCACCCTAAGTAAAACAGATCAAACATATGTCATTTTTTAAAATAATAATAAAAAAAGAGTAAACTTCACCGTTCGTCCTTGTGGTTTGCGTTGGCCTACGAGTTTCGTCCTTTTACCGAAAAAAATGCACCATCCATTAGGGCTGGCAAATCGTGTAAACACGAACCTGTTAAGACACGACACGATAAGACACGACACGATAAGGGGCAGACACGAACACGACACGAAACCTGTTAAGCCCAAACAGGTCGACCTGTTAACGACACGAAACCTGTTAAGCCCAAACACGAACCTGTTAACAAGTCGTGTTTTCGTGTTCGTGTCAAAATTGCACATAGAGTGTGTCAGACACGACCTGTTAAGACACGACACGATAAGGGGCAGACACGAACACGACACGATAATTTTTCGTGTCAAATTTTCAAAACACGAACACGACACGAAACCTGTTAAGCCCAAACAGGTCGACCTGTTAACGACACGAAACCTGTTAAGCCCAAACACGAAACATGTTAACAAGTCGTGTTTTCGTGTTCGTGTCAAAATTGCCAGCCCTACCATCCATCCCTAAATGCGAAATGTTATGTATCATTGATCCCTCTCTTTAACGGCTCAAACTAACCTTCCTTAAATATACACACATGAGGGTATTTCATACTTTTAAGTTTGCACATAAGGATAAGTCATTTGATCTTTTTGACTCACCATTACCAACTATGTGGTCTCACACTCTCACCACCACCGATCAACCTGCTCTACTTTCTTCTTCAACTAATAATCATCACTTCACCACTCCAACCATCTTCTTCAACTTTATTTGTCACCACCACCCCGTTAGCATCACCACCATCCCGTCAATAGCACCCCCACCACCATTTTGTCAACATCACACTAACCTGTCCATCACCTGTCATACATCCGGCCACCACCACCTTCCTAAATCAAGCGACCACCACCTGTTACTGATTCTCAATTGGAAAAACCATCCCTCGATATTAAATCACTCAATAAACCTTAGATCTAAAAATATAATCCTTTAAAAGACCAAATAATAATCTTTTAAATCCTTTACACCGGTTGATTTTACCAAACACAAAGGGTCCATCTCGTTCCACACAACCCATTCTAGCTGGAATACCCGTTTTGGTCTCTTACCTAACCAGCTTGACCTACCCATCATTCCACATGCGTTTGGATTAGTAAGAAGCTATAGATTTGCAAAACAACAAAAAATATATAGCTTTTATTCATTTTGCTCGATAAAGATCGAAGCTTTAATAGTTTTCTTGATAAAGATTGGATCTTTATTTATAAAGATGGAATCTTTATTCGTTTTGAGAAATGCTATATAAGTTTCAGCTAAAAAGGTATCGATTCTTTAAATGATATTTTTATACATGAATCTATTGAATTTATATAAAACATTTTTTTTTTGTTTGAACAATTTATAAGTTGTGTTTTGTTTTTAAAATCTTGTTCTGTGGTCAACTGATTATAGCTTCTTACTACTATTTGTTTTGTAAATCTATATTGTTAAAATCTTTTATGTGATCTCTAAAAATATTTTAGTGTCATATATCACATTAAGGATTTGTTCTAGTTCTACACTAAAATACCAGATTTCCAGTTACCATTGTCGATGAGTATATTCTAGTCAAACTTTAATCTACATAGTTTAAATATATTTATGATGATTGATTTTTGAATTTGTTATTGATGGTAGCGTAAAAAAAATGTTTGACTGTGATTGTCGTAATTTTTGATGGGTTTTTTGAATTTGTGGTTAAAAACAATTTAATGAATATGATTATGGCCGGAGCCCGGAGGTGAAGATGAAGATGGTGGTGGGTAAAGATGAAGATGGTGGTTTTTTTATTTGTTTGTGTTTAAAAGAAAAAGAATATAGCAAATTTACCATTATACCCTTATTTGAGTATCAAGTATAGTGATTTAACGACAGTTAATGAAGGTCGTTAAATAGAGGGACTAACGATACATAACGTTTCGCATTTAGGGACGGATGGTGCATTTTTTTTATTAAAGGACGAAACTCGTCGGTAAACGCAAACCACATGGACGAACGGTGTAATCTTTTATATAATAAAACAAAACCCCTAGTGGGGACTTTTCCATTTCAAAAAAATCAAATCATTCCTTATTTAGTAATAATTTTTTTAATTTGATTATTTTTTTGGGTTTAAAAAATTAATTGAACCTAATTATTTCCTAATTTGCCTAAAAAAAAATAAAAAAAACGTTTTTGTACTTAAAATCTGAAAATACACATGGGCCTCAATGCTATTGTTTTATATTTGTGGGCGAAAAATGTAATTTAAGGAAAAACGGAATCCCAGGATCTTACAAATCTCATCGGAAAACCTTTTTCGACATCCATCTCCTCGTCGAGACAACAAGAAAAAACCTTAATATCAAGGTTTAGTTTTTGATTTAGTGGATTAATTGAGGTTCCAAAATTCTTCAATGTTTGTAGCCAAAATCGAAGCTAACCTTTGAGATCTAATGTAACTAGTTTACTGTCTCAGGGGAGATGACACCGTCTCAAATCTTGATCACACACAGAAGCTCATTGGCGTGTCAAAATAAAATGTCAAAACGTAGCATTGTCATTTATAATTAATAGAATCCGATAATAAACAGTTAATTTGGTATCGTTATGTGTTTTCAAGCATCATTATTACGAGTATATGAAAACCTCATTAAGCAGAATATATAGTATACCTTTCAAGATAATGAAAACAGGAAGCTTGTTGTGTGTTGTCACGATGGCTATATAATTCAAATGATCAGTTCTCTAAATAAAAAGGGGATTGATGATTTTGCAACAGACCTTAATAAGGGAAAGAGAAAGGAATCAATGAATATGGAAAGCAGTAGTTTTTTTTTTTTTGAACGTAAAAAAAGAAGTAGTTGATGGTTTGGTGTTTGGTTTGTACGTAGTTTTGAAATTTATACGTGAAATGAAACATCTGCTAAGTTGTTCAAAAAAAGAAGAAAACATCGCTAAGAGGCAGCTTCCACGAAGCTTCGTGATAACATTACCTTTAATGAATAACAAATACTCTCTCCGTGTAAAACTAAGTCAACCAATTGGTATGTATAACGAAAGGATGACGTTCGTTTGTATAACGAAAGGATCAAAGGAACCAATTGAATGTTTTTTTTAGAGTAAACTAGTTATAATACCCGTGCACGCACGGGTTTTTTTCTAAAAGTTTTTATTAAGTATTATTATCGATTACAATACATGAGTTTTACTATCCGAAAGGGTAACATTGGCTAACTTAATAATCAAGACAATAGGTTTGGTTGTTGTGTTATATTTTTGTTGATGCACCCTTGTAAATTATCATCATCATCTCTCCACAAAACACATCTTATCTTCATGCCACTCTTATAAATAAACAACATACTTAGTAAAACAAATAAGTATACGTTGTACGGTACAAGTATTCATTTCGATTATTGCAATTTTCACTTCATATTTGATTAGATTTGTTGGTCTCTCGTCCACGTTAACATGTTTACTTGTTAAACAATGTTTGCCCAACTACATCTACAAAGTTAATTGAATGTTACTATTAAAAGTAAAAGAAATATTAAATTCCTGATTTATAATAACTTACCAAAAGTTTTATTTGTGATTCTTTTGTTAGTTACAATTGATTCATACAAAATAAACTTGAAATCATCACTTGAACTTTCGAAGTTGCCTTTAATTTTAACAGAAGTATTCATTCTGAAGTATAATTTTGAAACGTGTTCTGTTAGCCTAATTAATGTTGTGTTGCTCATACAGTTAAATAAGTTGTGGATGAAGGCTTATAGATAATCTGGGTTTGCTTTGACAAAGTGGTGGATGTTTCTCATGCTTTCCCCAGGCCGTTTATGATTATGTATACCGAGGTTTTAATTTGGAAATTATATGTATGGCCCAAGACTAACAGTATCTCCAATCTTTGCTCCGTAATTCTCAAATATGGAGTTTTAAATCCCATTTCGTAAGTGGTAGATGCTGTCTAAATAAAGAAAACAATAAGACACATCAAGCATTAAAAAAAAAAAAAAGATGACCAGAAAGGCTGATGAAACAAAAAATGAAAAATGATTGTGCAAATGCCTCTTCAACAAAGAATAAACATCAAATGATAAAAGGCATGGCCACCATAACAGATTAAATTCATGGCAATCAAAACACTCCTTATTCAAGGTCAGCTCATAGGTATTAGTTTTACCAAAAATGTGTTTAGTTGTAAACAGAATGAAAATTGTAATGTGATCTCGATGTCATCCTGGTGTATATATCTTGTTACTTCAGTTTTGCAAATAGCCTAGGTGTAACCTGCATCCACATGAGGTTCGGTTTTAGATTAGCAGGAATAAAGTTATATACAGAGTGATTATCGAAAAGAAATAGAAAAGGTTGTATACTTAAACATTTGTCAACACATTGCCAATAATCAAAATATTGTCCTGTGCAATGTTTATGACCAGTTTCATCAGCTTGAACCCTTTTCACACACCCCTGCAGATGTCATAAACTAAATTAGGTTCAAAAATTAAGAAAAACAGAACAAAAAAGAAGTCAGATAAGTAAACAGTCCAATGAAAATTTCTAATGCATAAAACCTCTTTAATCAGTATGTCATAAGAATTGACCAATTATACAGCTTATGTAAGTATATTTGACACACTAATTGCTTTTAAATAATTGTAAAAGAGCGATTTGACTTATGAGCCATCCCAACCTCACTATTTGAACCCCTACCCAGAAGTTCCTATTTTGACCCATTACGTGGTTGATTTTCCTAGCTCTCCACCCAATAATGACAAATAAAAAAATCATAAATATCCATATCAATGTTCGGATAAAAATAGAAAGGAAAAATAGGTCATTTCCGCTTAATAGCATGCCTAACAAAGGAGATGTGCACCCACTAATCTCTAAATCTGTTTCGGGTTCATTGTGTTGTGATTTAGCCCTTTCTAGTCGACGTTTGGTATTAGCCAACATGGCTTCCGCCTCTTTGAGCTGGTTTCTAGATGCCTAAAGCTCTTTTTCCAGCTCATGTAACTTAAATTCGGACTCTTCAAGGCGGTCTCCTGATGTCTTAAGTTTGTTTACTTGATCTGCTAAGATTCGATTAAAAAATTTGTACTTATCGGTTACATGGGTACCAATTTGGTCGCTCACTGTATTATTATCCGAAAAGAAGAAATAACACATATTAACCAAAAAGAACACATGTTTACAACACAGATACCTTAAAATCTGCAAACTAATACAAAACCCACATCAAGAAACAATCAAATTAAAGAAAAAATCAAGACTTTCTCACAAATTAACACAAAAAGTACTCAGAGACCTAACATTGAACACCTTAGGGCAATTTAAAACTAAGTTGCTATCCCCATATATGTTATAACCATAGACTGTGTATCTGCAGATTGTTGTTCTGTGACTTCTGTCTAATATTCTAAGGCCATGGAGAGTGGTTCTTTTTTTTTTTTGAACGACCAACTAAACAACGCCGAGAACTTCGTACGCGGCCCCCTAGTGGCAAAGACAGGGGCACAGACCGGCCCACCCCGGACGCACGAAGCCCCAAGCCCGCCCGACAGTCCGCTTCCAGGGAAAACCCGACCCACATACCCGCCCGAAGGCACGACAGTAGTGAACCGGTAAAACCTGACGAGATCAGGAATCGAACCCCTGACCATGAGTGGCCCTGAGTCTTCCCTCATTTCCCATATCCATCTGAGCTAGC
The DNA here is from genome assembly GCA_021014915.2 of Artemisia tridentata subsp. tridentata. NCBI lineage: Eukaryota > Viridiplantae > Streptophyta > Magnoliopsida > Asterales > Asteraceae > Artemisia > Artemisia tridentata. The sequence goes on from CP139502.1 coordinate 268,446,946, forward strand.
TGGATGGTTCTTATTTCCTGCATACACAACTCGCACAACACAAACATTGGTACTCACGGGAAGGGTGGTGGGGAGAATAACTATTATACATACAATTGGTACCGACTCATGCTACGTGGCATCAACAATTGATCAACTGTAACACACATAACACCTTATGATCAAATTCAACAAAAATCAATTAGCTTGGGATCCCACATAACAATAAACAAAGTAAGTTCAGTACCAAATCCAGAATAATTTATCACAAAAATGGAAAATTTTTGAAATATTAAATTCAACTATGTGATTTGTCCATATGTAACCTCATACTCAGTCACTTATTTTATCAATAATATGATATTTTAGGAGGCAAATCACCAAACTTGTAACTAAAAGAGATACATGATACTCAGTTGCTACTTTGCTGATCTTCATATCACCTAAAAAAGGTGGCTAGAGAGCTTTCAATTGATATCTATTATTCCGTCACTTGTTTTTGATAAATATCTGTAAAATTACCAAAGATTTGTAAAATCACCAAACTTCTAGCAGCTAAAGATGGTAAAGTAAACTTACCCTTAGACATCATCCAACTGCAAATGATTCTCTGGCTTGATTTTTTGCCTCTTTAACGGCCCACTCTCCCTAGCAGCCTCAACATTTACACACAAATTGGTTACCAAATATCAACATAATTATATAGTCAAAAAAATATAATTCGAGTTTAGATACCATTTGAAGTGTCTGGAACCACATAGATTATAACGTGGCATTTGAAAGACTCTTGTATTACGAATGTGCTTTGTAGCAACGGTGAAGGCTCAAAAAATCATAAAATTGGAAAGCGTATTAAATTTTTTGAGTTGGATAATGGTGCTAATATGTTGGTGACTGTTTTGGGTGGTGGGGATGGTCCTAGTGGGGCACTTGTTTGTGTCAAGAGTTTTGTTATGTACAAGAATTAGGATCCTGGTCACCCGGATGCGTCTTCTCCAATGTGTGTTATGAAATCAGAAGGGTTTCTGTTTGCTGCTTCGGAGTCTGGGAAACACGCTTTGTATTAATTCTAGGCTATTGGAACCATTCCTGATGTGGAGTCATCGTCGACTAAATTGATGGAAACTGATGAGGGATTCCAACCCGTATTTTTCAAACCTAGAGGGCTAAAAAATCTTACACTTCAACAGAACATGTTTCTTTTTATGCTTAACAAATCACACCTGTCAATTAGTATACTTTTCCCATCTTTTTATGACGTCACAGACATCGCTAGACATTGTGCTTTTGTCCCGGCTTTGCCATTCCCAATTGTATCCTGTATTAGACTACATTTAGTATAATCCAATGCATGTAAAAATTAACAATTAAATTCAGAACCAAAGTATTATGATATGTGATTTTTTTTATGAAGGAAGCATAGTGAGAGAAATATTAGCAGGAGTGAGATAAAGAATATAAAAATAACAAAGACTGAAAAAGCATGTCTTTGAAAAATATCTTCCGATTACTTCTCCAATGGGTGGATCTACATGCAAGTCAAGAATGCAACTATGAACACATGTATATTGGATTTGGACTTTGTTTAAACTCGATAATACAATTTGTAGTTAAAAATTCGTTGTGGTTGTGCTCTGGCACATCCACTGGTTATCCATTAAAGAAAACACAATAAAACGACAGCTTACACCAAAATATTTTTCGGCAAAAGATTGTCACTCGTAGCCCTTTCTAAATGATTAATATACAAAGATTGCACACTGTAAAAGATAATAGGTAAGAATCGCAAATCGAAGTTTAAAAGTTTTTTGATATAAGAAAAATACCATTTAGAGATCTCACTATTGGTAAGTACAATAGATTAATCACACATTGTCTAAAACTGATGAATATACGATGTGAGGATGATAACCATATCTATACTATCAATTTGATGATCCTTTAAGAACTTCTATGCAAAAATGCCCCAAAGGAGATTGTAAAGTGAATAAAACGTTTAATCAATCTAAAACTCAAGAAAAGTACCATAGGACTTGACAGCTACTCTAATGACAGGGCTCTGGTTTGGCTATCTAGTTCGCGATACCAATGAATTTTAAAGCTAAACTCAGAATGGATATGGTTTACTACGCACACTCACTCACATATGTGGTCCAAGAATCACCCAGAAGCCAAAGTTACTATTAACCCCCCAATATCTAGTTATCCGATATTAGCATCATGATCATACAAATGAGCATTACTTTTATCAGTATCATACCTCCTTGGCACAAACCCTTGAACCTAATATAGTAAATTTAAACACACAATAAAAATAAAAAATTTAACAAAAAAAAAACTTAATATATAGCACAATTAATCAAAAGTTTAAAGGGTTATAAACTTAGCAAATTTTAAAATTTTAAAATTCAATTTAATCACCTGTATGAGATCGACATAGTTTTGACCCGTGGAAGACCTCATAGAAATCGGAATATAATCAAACATTGAAGAATTTTGGAACCTCAATTAATCCACTAAATCAAAAACTAAACCTTGATATTAGGGTTTTTTCTTGTTGTCTCGACGAGGAGATGGATGTCGAAAAAGGTTTTCCGATGAGATTTGTAAGATGGTTATCCTGGGATTCCGTTTTTCCTTAAATTACATTTTTCGCCCACAAATATAAAACAATAGCATTGAGGCCCATGTGTATTTTCAGATTTTAAGTACAAAAACGTTTTTTTTTATTTTTTTAGGCAAATTAGGAAATAATTAGGTTCAATTAATTTTTTAAACCCAAAAAAATAATCAAATTAAAAAAATTATTACTAAATAAGGAATGATTTGATTTTTTTGAAATGGAAAAGTCCCCACTAGGGGTTTTGTTTTATTATATAAAAGATGTTGCTCCTGAGCGTGCGTGTGTGTATGTGTGTTTTATATAAAGAACAGTAATTGGTTAGGACTTAGGTTAGTTACTGATGGTGGTGGTGCCACCACCACCTCACCTTTAGCATGTGGAACATCATAGAAGGCACCCAACACCACTTCCAGCTCACCCACTATTGTATCTTTTATGGTGGTGGTGAGTGGTGACTACCTTTATCTAATTAAGAAATTGTGAGCCTCATGGAAGTTTTTATTACATTGTGGGTATGTTTGTGGGGGAGCCGGGGTGTACTCGGCCTCCTCTAACACGCCTAATCGCTTTATTATTTACCTTATAAAATTCTTTTATGTTCATTATTACATCTAGCCTTAAAGTTCATTTGCCTATTTAAGCCTTTTAGAGGAGAACATGAGATTGAGATTGTTGATGTCGTGGATCCATATAGAGCATCTCCAACGGAAAACAACAAAAACCACCAAAAACCAGCCACGTCACTGCCACATCAGATTTCTTAAAAACCTCATTTTTTACTCCAACAATATCTCTTCTCAAACCCCATTATTTTAATATATTTATATATATAAATATAGGTATATATATATTTGTGTGAGAGTGTAAAAGTGTTGGGGCCCACTTTATGTGGTTTTTGGTGGTTTGGATTTTCAAACCAGCCTTGTTCAAACCAAGCCCTCCAATGGTTACAAACCAAAGTGCTTGGTTTGAACCAAGAAAAACCTCTCCGTTGGAGATGGTCTTATATAAGGGTGAAATTGATAGAAGTGTTGAAAAGCAGTGTGCCTTATCTACTTTTACCAATTTGCCCTGTTTCGGTAACTCCCATAAAACATGTTTGATTTTGAACAATTTTGTTGGGTGGATTAACTTTTATTATCTTCGTAATTTCATTTTTATCCATATGCGCATTACCTTAGGAAACTGGTTACACTAGTTATATACGGAGTATCTTATTTAAACATGAGATCTTGCAGTGTGCAAAAAAAATCTTCAAAAGTGATTAAGTGTGTAATTAGTGAGCCAATGTGTGGCTGATGAGAGTGATTTACACGACATTCTACTGTTGATGATACTGTTTTTCACTGTTGTTCCACTGTGGAACACAATTAAGAGGGAAAAAATTGTGTTACTATACATTATAAATATCTACTATATTTGTACACACATACACATACAAGAGATTAAAAAAAAAAATACAGTCAGTCACAACATTGTATCTTCTCCAAAAAATCCAGAAAGTTCAGTGACTTCACTACCACTGTTTTGATCTAAGCTTATAATCAATCTTAAGATAAAAAACAAAGAAAGACAAAAAGGTAAGTATCCATTCTTTGCTTTACTTTGTTCCCACCTTTTCTTCATTTGATTTTGCTATTCTGCTATTTCATGTAGGCTGAAAAAGTTACCAAAATTTCAGTTAGTATAAAGTGTTAAAACAGATCAATATGCCTAAAAGACCTTTAGACAAGGAAGTGTTAGAAAATTTTAATTATTATGTGAACAATATAATACCATCAAAAACCTTTAGCCCTTATGCAAATAACCTGAGGCACAATCGTATACTCCATATGCAACCGCAAGTTGAGTTGGATGCAAGATATCCTAAAGAAAGGTTTATAAGCCAGCCATATTACACTGAGCTACCGACGAGTGATACAACAGAAAGGTTGTTAGAGCATGAGAGTATACCTATCAGTTTATCGTCAAATGGTGATAAAATGATCTTTGACTCAGAAGCCATCAACAGCAAGCATAAAGTAGATATATCTGTTGTGCCTACATTCACCAAGAATACAGAAAAAAGTAAGTTACTTATTTGTTAGACTACATACATATAATGCTGTATTGCAAACCCATTTTACAAGAACTTTTTTTTTTTTTTTTTTTTTTTTTTTTTGTATATTGTTCGAATAAGAAAGCCAAAAATATAATGAGTTATACAACAGAAAGTTTCAGGCAGCATCAAAATTTACCTGTTACTTTATCATCAAATGGCGATAAAATGGTGTCTGATTCAAAAGACATCAACTGCAATCATAAAGTAGACGTATTTGCTGGATCTACATTCAATATGAATACAGAAAAAAGTAAGTTACTCATATGTTACATATCATCTAGATAAACATATATATACTTCATACATAAAATGTTGTATTGCAAACCCATTTTACAAACACTTTTTCTTTCCTGTAGGCTCTTTAAATAACAAAGGCAAAAATATACATTTTAAAACTTTTGTCTTTCGAAATATTATTTTATAAACATTTTTTCTTTTTGCAGACTGTTCGAATGACAAAGGCAAGAATATATCGTATATCAGTAATAATACATGTCAGTCAACAAGCGAAGAACAAAGGAGGGTTTCAGGTAACAATATAGCAAACGCTTGAGCAACATTGTATAGTAAAATATTATATTATCATGCCTAAATTTAATAAAAGTATTTAATAAAAGTATTGAACACAAGTATCGTATACAATTTTGGATTTGCAGGCGCTCAGAAACTGTGTAACAATGTAAATATACATGCACAAGGTCAACAAACAACTACAATAATGACACCAAGATACAACACAAATCATAAAAGACAAACAAGCAGCAAAGATTTGAAGCAATCAAAAAAACAGCGTACACCTAATCTTATGAGGAACGAATCAGGAACATTAAATAGCCAAGGTAAGCAGATAAACACATATATATTAAACTATATGTTAACGTAAATGTATGTCTCAAGTTTGTACATTGACTTGGGTGATTGCAATTATGCATGTGAGTATTGCAATGCGGCCTTTTGGTATGGGGAACGGCTGAAAACATATTGCCAACGAAACAGTATCAAATATAGTAAATGCTGTGCAGGAGGACAGTTGTATCTAGAAAAGGAATTAGAACCACCACAGTTTTTCAAACAAATATTCAAAGATAAGCATTTTCTAGCAAACATTCGGGCATATAACCAGATGTTTAGTATGACATCTTTTGTTGCGCAGATTGATAATTCAATAAACAATGGAAAGGGTCCATATGTTTTTAAAATCTCAGGTCAAATACACCATTGGATAGGCACAATATGTCCTACAAATAGGGATGATCCAAAGTTCATGCAATTATACATCTATGATACAGATAATGAAGTTACTAATAGAATGAAGCCTTTTGGAGGTCCACAAGACAGCGGTTTACAACCAGACATTGTGCAGAAGTTAATTCAAATATTGGATGAGCACAATGAGTTAGTACAGCTCTTCAGAACAACAAGAGATAAATTTAACGAAGCAGATATACCTGAATTCAAGATCCAGCTTTACAACGTTGTAGGAGCTCGGGAATACCAGTTGCCTTCTTCCATCACTCTTGGAGCAATAGTATTTGAACCTGATGCAAATAGCAAAAAAGATTACGACATCATCATAGAGTACAAAGACAGAGAGCCACAAAGAATTAATAAACTTCATAGTTCATACATGTCTCTGCAATTTCCTCTTCTTTTTGTATACGGGCAGCCCGGTTACAACACTCAGATGACACTGAAAGGTGTGAATGCAAAATCCAAAAGGAAAAAAGTATCTACGAATATGTATTACAAATACCTGCTACACGAGCGTTATGACCAATTTGGTATTCTTTTTAAAGGGGGCAGACTCTTTCAACAATATGTTGTCACCGTATACTGTGCACTTGAACAGACACGCCTTGACATCATACGAGCAAAGCAAAATAATCTAAGAACTGACTGTTTATCTGGCATCTGTGACGCAATGTCAAGAGGAGATCATTTTGGAGCTGACATAGGCCAAAAAATAATCCTTCCCTCGAGTTTTACTGGCGGTCCAAGATACATGTACAACCACTATCTTGATGCTCTCGCTATATGTCGAGTTCTGGGTAATCCACAATATTTCATCACATTCACATGCAATGTGAATTGGCCAGAGATTAAACGACATATGAAAAGGCACCCAGAGCTTACACAATCAGACAGAGCTGATGTCGTAGCTCGAGTTTTTGAACAAAAGGTTGAAGATTTCTTAACGGCTCTCAAGGAACAGCATATTTTTGGACAGACTACCGGAGGTAATTAACAGTAACTATGCTATCATATTATTCTCTTACGATTTTCACATCCTATATAAACAATTATTCTTACAAATTCAAATTTTTTACTGCAGTACTTTACACAATTGAATTCCAGAAACGTGGACTCCCGCATTGTCATACACTCTTATGGCTGCAGGCGAATGACAAAATAAGAAGCCCTGAAGAAGTGGACAACTTCATCTCAGCAGAACTTCCTGACATGACAACCGATCCAGCTGGCTATAGCGTTGTAGCAGACATGATGATGCATGGCCCATGTGGAAATGCAAATACAAAAACTCCCTATATGCAAGAAAAAATATGCACAAGGAAGTATCCTAAAAGATAAAATGACAACACTTTTTTTGATGAAAATGGGCACATACATTATAAAAGAAGAAGGACAGAAAGTTACGTACCAAGAGGAGAATTAAAGTTAGACAACACCTATGTTGTGCCATATAATCGTCAACTTTGTCACATGTTTCATGCTCACATCAATGTCGAGTACTGTGGTTGGAGTATGCTAATAAAGTATCTATTCAAATATATTTCAAAAGGCACCGATCGAATTGTAGCAAAGATTATCAAACCGCTTGGTGACCCAGGACCGTCATCATCTACTCCTCGAATAAAGATTGACGAAATTCATAATTTCATTGATGGAAGATTCCTCTGTCCACATGAAGCATGTTTCAGAATACTAGATTTCCCTATACATCATAGAGAACCGGCAGTCCAGATACTCACTGTTCATCTTAAAGATATGCAGAAAATAACGTTCCATGATAAAGAAACTTTGGCTCACGTTGTCACAGACGATGGAAGAAAGCTGACGACACTGACGGAATGGTTTACATACAATGCATTGTTTGAAGATGGTCGGCATTTAACATATTTAGACTTTCCGTCTGAGTATGTTTGGTATGAAGACCGGAAAATATGGAGACGTCGAGTAATAAGAACAAAGTACTCAATTGGTAGATTAGTGTATGTGCATCCAGCTGCAGGTGAGCTTTTCTACCTTTGCATGTTACTTGGGCATCAAAAAGGATGTAGGTCGTATGTTGAAGTCCGTACTGTCAACAACAAAGTCTTCCCAACATACCGTGCGGCATGTGAGGCTATGGGTCCGCTTGATGATGATAATGAATGGGACACAGCTTTACAAGAAGCTTCCATGTCAGCATCATCACAAGAACTGCGCACCCTGTTTGCAAATATTTTGATGCACTGTGAAGTTGCAAACCCTCTCCAGTTATGGGAAAGACACTGGTATTCTATGAAAGATGACATATCACCAAGAGCTTCACACACAAGTGGTGTAACAAACCTTTATGTAAACGACCAAGAGCTAAAAAATTACATTTTATATGAAATTGAAGTGATACTGAACAACTCTTCAAGGTCCATCAAAGAATTCGGGTTTTCGTTGCCTCCAAAGGATCTATTTAAAGATTTGCAGAACAACTTGTTGATGGAAGAAAAAAATTATAACCGTGAACAGTTAAAAGAAGAAGTGGCAATTTCAGCTGTTAAATTAAATGCTGAACAACGGAGTATCTACAACACCATAGTTGATGCATGCACGAATAAGGAACAGAAGTTGATTTTTGTGTATGGCCACGGTGGAACAGGGAAAGCTTTTCTGTGGAAAACAATTATCAACAAACTTCGATCAGAAGGGAAAATTGTGCTAGCCGTCGCAGCTTCAGGAATTGCCTCTTTACTACTGCCGTCTGGCCGCACAGCACACTCAAGATTCAAAATACCGCTTGAGTTAACAGACGATTCAATGTGTCAAATTAAAAAAAAATACAACCCTCTCAAAGTTAGTTAATGAAACTGATTTGATTGTATGGGATGAAGCCCCGATGAATAACCGATACTGTTTTGAAGCACTCGATAGAACACTTAAAGATCTTTTCAACACTTCGGAAAAACTATTTCGTGGAAAGTCAGTAATGTTAGGAGGCGACTTCAGACAGACGCTTCCAGTTAAAAAAAAAGGAACAAAGTCACAGATTATTGGACTCTCAATTGCTACATCGTATTTGTGGAAACACTTTAAAGTGTTCAAGCTTAAAGAAAACATGTGGCTTACCCAAACAAACCTTTTAGAAGATGAAAGAGCCAGAATCCGTGACTTTTCTTCATGGCTTCTAGACATAGGCGATGGCAAACTCGGAGAAGCTGATGAAGAAAATCCAGACGATGTTGCTTGGGTTACCATTCCTCCACAATACTTGATATCAGATACTGAAACTGCCATCCAGGAGCTCATTGATTTTATCTACGATGAACAAACTTTGAAAAATCCAACTGCACAACTCCTACAACAAAAAGCCATTGTATGCCCAAAAAATGAAACCACAGATACAATAAATGAAAAAATACTATCCCATATACAAGGAGAACCCACAGTATACATAAGTTCAGATGAAGCAATACCAGTTGGACGAGACGGCGCTGCAACTGAAATGTTATATCCACCAGAGTATTTGAACACTTTCAGATTCCCAGGCCTGCCACCAAACGTTCTTCAATTAAAGACTGGAGTTCCAATCATGATGCTGCGTGATTAGTATCTTTTTCCAAAGGAATATTTGTGAAAATATTTCCCCGGGTCGTTTTCCCAACGAAGGTTTGACGGCGTATAAGTTGATTCGGTGTCGTGAGAATGTGAAGTGAATAAGTGAACGTGAAAGTTTATTTTGGTGTTGATTAAACTAAAATATGAAAAATTTAAAAGCAATCTACGATAACAAATAAAAGCACACAAAAAGAAATGAAATAACGCAAATCCCGGGCTATTCCCGAGACTTATAAAACTAATAGTGAAGAAATAAACCTAATGTGCAAAGCTAAAAACTCAAGGGACTGAAAATGAAATTTATTAAAACTGATTTTATAAAAGAAAATAATGAAAACAAAAGTTTATAAAAGTTTAGGGACTAAAAGTGTAAAAACTGAAACTATTATTGACTTAATAAAAGACAGGGACTGATTTGTACTTTTCTGAAACTTAATTAATACTCAAAACGTTTTTAAACAAAGACAAGGACCAAACTCATTTAAACTGAAACCTAAGGACTTGATTGACAAAAACTGAAAATAAAAACGTTTTTCTAACTTCAAACACCCCAGGTTCGAGCCTGGGCAACTACAATTAACCTAAACTATTTTTTTTTTTAATTTTCTTCTTTTGTAATTCGACTAACAATTAACCAACACTAATTTTAATGAAAAGAAAGAGCTCAAACAAGCTTGAATAAGCTGGAAAACAGCTTATACACAATACAGTTGAGTTTTTACACTCTCTTTTAAGAATAGCCCAATAAGCTCAAAATAAGACTCAAATAAGCTAACCAAATAAGCTGAAAAGTGAAAACCAAAAGCAGAAACTAATAAACAGCTATCTTGACTAGCTTTTGCCCCAATAATATCACACTTAACTCAAATAGAATGCAAGAAAACTGCTAATGAACTAGAGCTTATGACTGTGGTGCAGGGGAGCTTTTATGCAGCCAAACAACTTTGAGCTTAATTTTAGATAAGCTAATGAGCTCCAAACTAAAATTTTCTTGTTGATCTAGAATTACAAGCTGGTAAGCTACTCAGAACACTAATCCAAACCAAATTCCAACCACTAAAGATCAATCAAACAAGAGCATGATTCTAGCTAAGCACTCAGTATGTGCTGATGAAATAGAACAAGTTTGACTAATTATATGCTATTTAATGTTGACTAAAATGAATTTCAGCTGCTCAAATCTATCAATCTAGTTGTGATTAAGCTATAATAACACTATACTAACAAACTTTAACTGATTATCCAACTAGTTGATGCAACACAGATGACCAAATGAAACAGATTACAGCAGAACATGAGATAAAAACTGATTATGACACTTTAATGGAATAAGCTACTGATGCTAGAGCTAATATGAGTTCTATATGATGAAAATGGACCAACTAGATCAAATATCCACAGCTAAACAACCATAATTCTCAGCAAAGCTCATGATCCAAAAAAACTCTATCATCATGCTACTATCAACTGATAATGATCCAAATGAGTTTAACAATCTAATAAACCACCACATCCACTAATATACTGATCAAATACACTAATATGCAACAGAATCACAGCTCACAAACATCAAAATACCACAGATCACAAGAGTGCAAGTATGAAGCAGTTATGAAACAATATGAAACAGCAGACAACTAAACTGATTCAAATCATCATTATATACAGCAAACAACAAATATTAAGCAATAATTTTACTAAATAAACAACAATAAACAGTAAACAAACTAGCAAACACAGATCTACACTACTTTAAGCTACTGATGCAATAAAAAATTGAAAATTAGAACTCACAATGTAAAATCCCCTCAGCTCAACAGAGGGGTCTCACTAAGCTTTCCTATCTTTAGATAGGCCAATGGCTTCCCTTTCTCCACTTGGACTATCAAATCAGCTCATGATCATCACCATCATGAACAGTTGACTTTCGTTGACTTTTTGATATAAGAAGCAATTTGAATGAGCAATCTTACAACAAGCTATAACAGCTTGAATAAGCTTGAATGAACAATGAAATAGGCTTATTGAAGCCTGTATTTTGAAATTTAAAGATTATTTTTATTTTTTTATTTTTTTTTTATTTAGATGGATAACAATAAGCTGATAACTAAGATACTAGCTGAAATTGATTGCTGGATTGAAATAAAACATTAATAAGCTATTCAGACTAAAATCAAACTAAATAAAGGTTGAAAGTAAATTGAAGAAGCTTGAATTATAAAACAGTAACTAAACTTTCATTAATTAAAAACTGGATTACACTATTAAAAAGAAATTACAATTGAGAAATGAAAATGACAGAGTTTCACTACTAAATTCCTACCCACCGAATTGAGGAGAAATCCTCTTCTATTTATAGAGCTCGAATGAACCTTCTGGGTCTTCCAGCTCATCAATCCGTGTGCTCCTCAGCTATCCATCACCCTTAGATCATCCTTGCTCTTCAATCTTTAATCTCTACCGTACGATCAGATGATATGACGTGTTTTGGCCAATAAACTACACCCACGTGTCATTCTTTTGGTGTCAGTAGCTTCTAGAAACCCCAATGATTGGGTAATTAATCCTAAGGTGGGGTAATTTTGATGTACGGTTATTTTAGGGTTCTAGTAATAGTGAAATTTCTGGGTACGTGGGTAGAATTGGGCGCGCGTGTGTGTGAGTGTGTGTTATTTAGATTTTGACCGGGTTTTGGTAATATAAGAGGGGTTTGACCGGGTTTAGATGGGTATGGATCGGGTATGTAGTGTTTATGGACTGGGCTGGTCTTTTGTGTGAAGTGGAGTGGGCTTGGAGATATAAGGTGTGGGGATTGGGCTGGGTAGTGAATAAGATGGGATGAATTAGTGTAAGGGTGGATCCGGGTTTAATTGTTATAAGGTTTAAGTGATTTTTAAGTGTAAAATTCTAGGGACTATTCTTGCCAATTCTGGATTTTCAAGGGATCAATGCTGCCATTTTTCAAAAGATGATCTAAGGGTGATTCTTGACTTTTTGACCAAGTATGTCTTTCCCGGATTCGGCTCTGAGTCTTTACCGTATCTCGTGCTCGTTTTTCCTGATTTTCTTGTGTCTTTTGTCAATTTTCATGATATCCTTCCCTGCTCATACAAAAACACAAAAACACAATATCTTTTGGCATTTTGGTCGGGTTTTTGGTTATTTTGGTCCGGTTTTGGTAAATAAAAGGTATGTGAATAAGCACATACCAAATTCCCCCAGACTAAGCTATTGCAATGTCCTCATGCAATGTTATAAAAACACGTTTTTGAAACCGAAAATTTCCAATCTCTTTTTACTAACTTTGAGAAGTAGCAAAATTTTCAAAAGAGATCAAGAAATCTTAAGTTCTAAAAACTCCCCGATTTTCCATTTTATTCCATTTTATTCTATTTTTGTATTTTTCTCATTATTCATGTGACGGCTTTGTCGACAATCATTATCTAACGATAACTTTTAGGGTCATTAAGCAGGAAACACGACTCATAAAGAAGTGACCATACGGATAAAATTCGTCGTCCCTGATTTTTCACGAGTCCCCAAACTAAGCTTAAAAACGAAATCATTGTCATTTACAAGTTAGATTGCCGACACTACTCATGAAAGTTAATTGTGTAATTACCTCTTGTTCCCAAATTCCTATTTTCCTCTATTTATTTTATTTTTGGTGAGAAATGAATTTCTTCATATTCTCGTTTCGATAATTTTTATTCCGATAAAGATACCTAGTTTAGACGCTAAGTAGTTTCCAAACCTTCCCTCGAAAACCGTTGCATACAAAAATGAGGTCCACATCAAGGTCTCTGATTTAACACGATTTTGAGGATACCCCTTTTATTTGCGACCGAAACAACTCATCTACGAGTCCAGAGACAGAAGCCTTTATTAGGATACCTCGGAGTCGAAATTTGGCATTTTTTTAACATTATTAAGCACATTAACGTATTAGTCCTTGGCCCTTTATAACAATCACAACATCGGCTGCGAACCGGCAAGATGTGATAGTCTATTATGACCTTGGAATTTTTCCTCTGCCTTTATTAGAAGTCTACAACATCGGCTGCGAACCGGCAAGATGTAGAAAACTTTTTATGGCTTTGGATTATTATTATTATTCATTATTCATTATATATTTTGCCAAATCCCGAGTCCTACGGCTTTTATAACAATCCCAACATCGGTTGCGAGCCGGCAAGATGGAATAGTCTATTACACCGTAACACTGACAGTACCTTGATGTGTACCCAACTTTCATAAGCAAGGATTCTCTAAGGAAGAAATAAAAACTAATCATCGCCAAAACCAAAATAGCTTTAATTATTCCTAGATCACTATTATTGAGTGAAACAAGCTTATGGGAACAAAAAGCCACAAATAACTTTGATGAGCTTTAAAGAGATCCAACTACTCCACGTTTAGCAATCTAACTTATAAACAACTCTATCATTTCTCGTTCTTCGCAAATTTAAAATCTTAAATAATAAGATCCGCGAATGCTTAGCCAAATAATCAAGCCATGCATATATAAAGTCAATACGGGAACTTGCAAACTCTCGAAAAGAATTCGCGTTTTCTAGCTCCTTGTGTAAAAGACTAGCACGAGCTTATAGATTATAAACGGTTAAGGGGACAAGCTAGGGCTCAACACGCCCGGTCAAGTCAGAATTTTATTCCTACTCTCACCAGCGGAAAGTCAACAAAATGTCAAAATTTATTATATTTTTGCAAAAAAAATTTAAAATTTTTCTTATTTTTTTGGATTTTTTCAATTTTTGGAGGAAAAAACGGGGTTGCATGAGAAAACGGCAAAATTTGCAAGGCAAAAATCAAATCGCAAGATTACCCCCCCAGACTAAAACGAGACATTGTCCCCAATGTCTTAAAGGTAAGGGTTCTCCTACATAAATCTAAGGCCGTTTATTAATTATGCCAAAAGATAGATGTAAACGATAAGATTTAGGATATTGATAAGCAGCGAATGATGAAACTCGAGTAGCGTGAAGGAAACTACGAGCACGAGAGTTTTCATCATCGGGCATTCCTGGACATACCATAGAAAACACGAAACACAAGATACGGAAGAGGGAATCCCTCCTTATGTTTTATTAGAAATAAGATAAGAGAAGATAGAATGATAAGCATGGGGTGCCTCCCACGAAGCGCTTGTTTTTGGTAACCGAGTCACATGAGCTTGACTCGACCCCGAATTTAATTGTCCTAGGGGAAGCAAGTGGAAAAGATAATCTCAATCGGACTTTCGTTCAAGATGTTTGGATAAACATTGAAGCATACGAAAGTTCCACTCCGATTGAGATACCCACGGCTCTAGAAGATAGAAGCGGTGATGCCGGGGTCAAAATTTTTGTCTTCGTTTCCGGCTGGAAATGATAGTAAAGTTTCAAGCAGAGATGACTCCGGACAGAATGGGACTTCTTGATCAGAAATGAGCAGCAGAGGAAAATCACTTTTCTCCAGAATTAAAAGTTCCTTAGATGAGGCGGGAAACTTTAAATTCTTATCAAGAGTTAATTTCATCAAAGGATGAATTTCACCATCATCGAGTATGCCTGGCTTAAATACTTTGTCCTCACAAGGAAACTCGGCAGGGTACTCGATGGAGGACTCAATAAAGAAATCATCCTCGGGAGAATGAGGAGCTAAGTCATGAGATACTATTGAAGCATCCTCGGTTATGGTTTCAATTTTAGGGCCTTTTTCAGTAGTAGGTTCGCCATATAAAAGATTTCTCCATTCGGTTTGATCGGCCCTAAAATCGAAGAGATCATCATCATCTTGTAAATCATTAAGCTCGGTGTAAGAATCAGATGATGGAGCATGGTACAAAAGATCTTCAACTTCTTTAAGATCAGAATGAAAGTCAAAGAAATCATCATCATCTGATGGAAGAGGATCATCGTGAGCGAGTTCATCGGTGAACTCCTCGTGATAAGAATCACATTTCGATGGATCACGGTTCAGCAAAATTTCCAATTTTCTTAAGTCAGATTCAAAATCAAAGTCATCGTCCTCATTCCCCGGTGGGATTGGATCGATGTGAGCGAGTTCATCGGCGAAATCCTCAAGAAGAGAATCAATATAAGAAGTGGTACTGCCACTACTTTGCTCTTCTGATTTTGAATCAACAACTGGAACGGATTTAGGTGTCTTTTCTTTAACATCTTCCAGGGGAAACAATGGTTCATCAAATTTCAAGACATCTTCCCCTGGATCACTATCGGTCTCAACAATTTCCAGCGAAATTGGAGCATTAACAGACAACACCTCGAACTCTTCCCTCGAGATTTCACTTCCCTCAATCGGAGGAGAAGGATGGGAAGAGTCGGAAAGGACAGAATCTACACGATAAACCGGCTCCGGAGGTGGGACAAGAGGTGTGCTCTTAGAGCTAGCAATTTCCACCTCTTCCGTTGTGGTCTCCGAATCAGATTCATCATCATCAAGAATACTCTTAATATTTGCAGCACAACACTCAAACCATTTGCTCGATCCAGGATTGATTTTCATAGCCTTGAGCTCAGCACGTTTTTCTGACATACTCTTGACCGTGAATTTTGAAAGGTTTGGATCAACTCTTTTAGGAGCAATTACGGGATCGGACTTTTGATCAACCGTAGCGACATTGCATTTGTCGGTTTGAGGTTTCGAGTTCGGATTAATATTGAACGTAACTTTTTCCTTATCGACCCACAAAGTTATTTCTTCTCCGTATACATCGATCAAAGCATGCCCGGTCCTCAAGAATGATCTTCCGAGAATGAGAGGAACCCGGGGGTCGGCGTCAAAATTAACAACCACAAAATCTGCAGGAAAATGGAACTTCCCCACTTTAACGAAGACATCCTCGGCTATACCTTCGGGACGGGTTACGGAACGATCCGCAAGCTCGAGGGTCATGCAAGTGGGGGTAAGTTTGGGCAGAGAAAGCTTTTGCCATACTGACAACGGCATTAGGTTGATGCTAGCACCGAGATCGGCCAAGGCGGAGCATTCAACCATTCCCGGAAATTCACATGGAATAAGGAATTTTCCGGGATCTCCAAGCTTTTCCGGAAGCTTTTTGAGAATTGCCGCTGAGCAGTTTTCGTTCAGAGGAGTTTTTGCTAATTCAATTAATTTTTCCTTATTACTCAACAAACTTTTGAGTGTGGAAACAAACTTAGGCATCAAAAGTAAAGCATCCGCGAAGCTTATATCGAAATGTAACTCTTGAAAAATTTGGAAAAATTTTTCCATTTGATTTGAAGCTTTATCGCGGAGCTTTTGATCATTCATTCTCGAAGGATACGGAAGGTTTGCTTTGACGGGAGCTTTTTCGGGAATTTCTTCGGGCTCCAGCACAACCTTTGGTTCAGATGGATGGATGACCGGAGGTTGGACGTCTTTGGTTCCTCCGTTGTTAGTAGGAGGTTCCATGTCCTTTGTCGCCTCGGGTTCACGGTCGACTACCTTGGGAGGTAGAGAAGAATCGGTAGCCGGAACCGTGGGTCCATCATATGAAACACCGCTCCTAGTCGTGATCGCCTTAGCATCGCCCCTCGGGTTAGCGATCGTGTTGCTTGGGAGAGAAGTAGTCCCTGAACCCGAGGGTCGATCATTTAAACGTTTGTTCAATTCGGTTATTTGATTAATCATCATTCTATTCATTTCCTCTTGTTTCTTTTGTTGTTGTTGGTTTTGAAGAATGAATTGTTTTAATAACTCATCCGAGGGCGATGGGTTTTGCACAAATCCTTGATTCTGATTGTTTGGAAGATTTGGCCCTCGGTTGTTTTGAACAAAACCTTGATTATAATTCCCATGATTTTGGTTGTAGCTTTGATTTTGATTGTAACCTTGATTGGTTTGAGGTAAACGGTTTTGGTTGTTTTGGACGGGTGTAAAACCGGGTGGTCCCATTTGGTTGCTAACTCGGTAGTTAACTTCACCTTGAGGACGGAATCCTTGATTTTGATTGTAGTTTGCAGCTGCTGCAGTAGCATTGCAAACTTGGCTATCAGTAGCTTGACAATCATAATACGGATGGGGACCACCACAAATAACACAATTTTCTTGCACCGCTTTCACTTGAGCGGGTGGAGAAGATTGTTTCTTTTGTGAGAGAAGGAAAGCTTGGAACATATCTGCAAGCTTGTTGATCTTAGCATCACTGCTAGAAGCTTGGGTACTCACCTTAGAAACAACCGGTTTGTTCCTTGAGGTAGGTACCTTAGATTTGTTCTCAATAATTGAAAGAATTTCTCTCGGCATTCGACTCATGATATTGCCACCGGCGGCTGCATTGAGTGAATCCTGATCTGATTGAGTTAAGGCATTATAGAACGTATCGATTTGATGCAATTCCGAGAATCCGTGATGTGGGCATTTCCGTAGGAGATCTTTAAATCGGTCCCATGCCTCACCGAAATTCTCATCAAATCGTTGCTGGAAATTTGTGATTTCATTCCTAGCATTGGTCATTTTAGATGGAGGAAAGAAATAGTTCACGAATTTATGGACGAGATCTTCCCAAGTATGGATTGATTGAGGAGGTTCTTTCTCGAGCCAAATTCGGGCCGCCCCCTCGATCGAAAATGGGAATAACATCAATTTGATTGTTTCGTGAGGGACATCCTTATGGTAGTGTGTTGAGGTTAATTTATTGAACCATCGGATGTGATTGTGAGGATCCTCCCGATCAAAACCATGAAATTGATTTCCCGTGACAAGTTGAATTAAACCGGTCTCGAGTTTAAAATTTGTATTTCGAATCGGGGGTATGACAATAGCGTCTCCGTATCCCACGGTGGGACACTGGAGTAACTCTTGCATAGTGCGGGGATCGGGAGCTTGCCCTTGGTTGTGATTGTCAACACCCACCGGCGGGTGTTGATCGTGTTGGTTGTTGGCCATTTCCTCAACGGTTGAGAAATGAACACGGTTGTTTTGACGGATAATCCTCTCGGGATTTGAAAGTGGTGAAAGAAGAGGGTTAGAAGAAGAACGGGTGTGCATACACCAAAAATAAATTCAAAAAGAAAAATCAAAAAACAAAAGTTGAAAATGAAAATATTTTTGGATTTTTATTTTTATAAGGAAAAATTAAAATTATATTTTTATATATATTTTTTTTTGGTGATCGTTGATCAACCGTACTCGTTTCTTTCAAAACTAAGCGCAGCGTGGCGGGAGAGAAGAATGGATCTCTCTTCGGTCTGCAATTTAATGTCAAGACCTCCTTAAACCCCGTGTATAGGTTGTAGTAAAGAAATAATCCGAGAAACGTTTAACTTCACGATCTCTTTTGTTGTTTATTCGGAATGGTTTACAACCGCCCTCCTTCAACGGAAGACCGAGGATGTTTATTAAGATGTATTTATGAAAACACTTTAGGAAAAGTGTTTTATTTATTATATTTTTGTATTTTTATTTTTTATAAAACGATAACTTCCGAGGAAGGATCTTCAAAACACAAAATACGATATGAATCAACGACAACGTTTCAAGCCTTCCCCGGCAGCGGCGCCATTTTGATTAGTATCATTTTCCAAAGGAATATTTGTGAAAATATTTCCCAGGGTCGTTTTCCCAACAAAGGTTTGACGGCGTTTAAGTCGATTCGGTGTCGTGAAAATGTGAAGTGAATAAGTGAACGTGAAAGTTTATTTTGGTGTTGATTAAACTAAAATATGAAAAATTTAAAAGCAATCTATGATAACAAATAAAAGCACACAAAAAGAAATGAAATAACGCAAATCCCGGGCTATTCCCGAGATTTATAAAACTAATAGTGAAGAAATAAACCTAAAGTGCAAAGCTAAAAACTCAAGGGACTGAAAATGAAATTTATTAAAACTAATTTTATAAAAGAAAATAATGAAAACAAAAGTTTATAAAAGTTTAGGGACTAAAAGTGTAAAAACTGAAACTATTATTGACTTAATAAAAGACAGGGACTGATTTGTACTTTTCTGAAACTTAATTAATACTCAAAACGTTTTTAAACAAAGACAAGGACCAAACTCGTTTAAACTGAAACCTAAGGACTTGATTGACAAAAACTGAAAATAAAAACGTTTTTCTAACTTCAAACACCCCAGGTTCGAGCCTGGGCAACTACAATTAACCTAAACTATTTTTTTTTTAATTTTCTTCTTTTGTAATTCGACTAACAATTAACCAACACTAATTTTAATGAAAAGAAAGAGCTCAAACAAGCTTGAATAAGCTGGAAAACAGCTTATACACAATACAGTTGAGTTTTTACACTCTCTTTTAAGAATAGCCCAATAAGCTCAAAATAAGACTCAAATAAGCTAACCAAATAAGCTGAAAAGAGAAAACCAAAAGCAGAAACTAATAAACAGCTATCTTGACTAGCTTTTGCCCCAATAATATCACACTTAACTCAAATAGAATGCAAGAAAACTGCTAATGAACTGGAGCTTATGACTGTGGTGCAGGGGAGCTTTTATGCAGCCAAACAACTTTGAGCTTAATTTTAGATAAGCTAATGAGCTCCAAACTAAAATTTTCTTGTTGATCTAGAATTACAAGCTGGTAAGCTACTCAGAACACTAATCCAAACCAAATTCCAACCACTAAAGATCAATCAAACAAGAGCATGATTCTAGCTAAGCACTCAGTATGTGCTGATGAAATAGAACAAGTTTGACTAATTATATGCTATTTAATGTTGACTAAAATGAATTTCAGCTGCTCAAATCTATCAATCTAGTTGTGATTAAGCTATAATAACACTATACTAACAAACTTTAACTGATTATCCAACTAGTTGATGCAACACAGATGACCAAATGAAACAGATTACAGCAGAACATGAGATAAAAACTGATTATGACACTTTAATGGAATAAGCTACTGATGCTAGAGCTAATATGAGTTCTATATGATGAAAATGGACCAACTAGATCAAATATCCACAGCTAAACAACCATAATTCTCAGCAAAGCTCATGATCCAAAAAAACTCTATCATCATGCTACTATCAACTGATAATGATCCAAATGAGTTTAACAATCTAATAAACCACCACATCCACTAATATACTGATCAAATACACTAATATGCAACAGAATCACAGCTCACAAACATCAAAATACCACAGATCACAAGAGTGCAAGTATGAAGCAGTTATGAAACAATATGAAACAGCAGACAACTAAACTGATTCAAATCATCATTATATACAGCAAACAACAAATATTAAGCAATAATTTTACTAAATAAACAACAATAAACAGTAAACAAACTAGCAAACACAGATCTACACTACTTTAAGCTACTGATGCAATAAAAAAATGAAAATTAGAACTCACAATGTAAAATCCCCTCAGCTCAACAGAGGGGTCTCACTAAGCTTGCCTATCTTTAGATAGGCCAATGGCTTCCCTTTCTCCACTTGGACTATCAAATCAGCTCATGATCATCACCATCATGAACAGTTGACTTTTGTTGACTTTTTGATATAAGAAGCAATTTGAATGAGCAATCTTACAACAAGCTATAACAGCTTGAATAAGCTTGAATGAACAATGAAATAGGCTTATTGAAGCCTGTATTTTGAAATTTGAAGATTATTTTTATTTTTTTATTTTTTTTTATTTAGATGGATAACAATAAGCTGATAACTAAGATACTAGCTGAAATTGATTGCTGGATTGAAATAAAACATTAATAAGCTATTCAGACTAAAATCAAACTAAATAAAGGTTGAAAGTAAATTGAAGAAGCTTGAATTATAAAACAGTAACTAAACTTTCATTAATTAAAAACTGGATTACACTATTAAAAAGAAATTACAATTGAGAAATGAAAATGACAGAGTTTCACTACTAAATTCCTACCCACCGAATTGAGGAGAAATCCTCTTCTATTTATAGAGCTCGAATGAACCTTCTGGGTCTTCCAGCTCATCAATCCGTGTGCTCCTCAGCTATCCATCACCCTTAGATCATCCTTGCTCTTCAATCTTTAATCTCTACCGTACGATCAGATGATATGACGTGTTTTGGCCAATCAACTACACCCACGTGTCATTCTTTTGGTGTCAGTAGCTTCTAGAAACCCCAATGATTGGGTAATTAATCCTAAGGTGGGGTAATTTTGATGTATGGTTATTTTAGGGTTCTAGTAATAGTGAAATTTCTGGGTACGTGGGTAGAATTGGGCGCGCGTGTGTGTGAGTGTGTGTTATTTAGATTTTGACCGGGTTTTGGTAATATAAGAGGGGTTTGACCGGGTTTAGATGGGTATGGATCGGGTATGTAGTGTTTATGGACTGGGCTGGTCTTTTGTGTGAAGTGGAGTGGGCTTGGAGATATAAGGTGTGGGGATTGGGCTGGGTAGTGAATAAGATGGGATGAATTAGTGTAAGGGTGGATCCGGGTTTAATTTGTTATAAGGTTTAAGTGATTTTTAAGTGTAAAATTCTAGGGACTATTCTTGCCAATTCTGGATTTTCAAGGGGTCAGTGCTGCCATTTTTCAAAAGATTATCTAAGGGTGATTCTTGACTTTTTGACCAAGTATGTCTTTCCCGGATTCGGCTCTGAGTCTTTACCGTATCTCGTGCTCGTTTTTCCTGATTTTCTTGTGTCTTTTGTCAATTTTCATGATATCCTTCCCTGCTCATACAAAAACACAAAAACACAATATCTTTTGGCATTTTGGTCGGGTTTTTGGTTATTTTGGTCCGGTTTTGGTAAATAAAAGGTATGTGAATAAGCACATACCACTGCGAAACATGAACCTTGGAGGCGGGCTCTGCAATGGCACAAGAATGATTGTTAAAAACCTAAGTTCAAAACTGATTGAGGCCGAGATTGTTACAGGCACAAGAATCGGTGAAAAAGTCTACGTTCCAAGAATCCCTTTACAACACAAAGACCCCAACTACCCTTTCATTTTCAAACGTAAACAGTTTCCAGTGAAAGTTTGCTATGCCATGACCATAAACAAAAGCCAGGGACAATCGCTCACCAAAATCGGCGTTTATCTTCCACAACCAGTGTTTACCCATGGCCAGTTATATGTAGCATTATCACGCGCAACATCACCTAATGGTTTGAAGATTCTTTTAACACCGAATCTTGACCATGAACCCAACCAAACTAAAAACATAGTTTATAAAGACTTCTTAAGCAAAATTTGTCCACCAGAGGTTTATGTTATCTGAGTACAATTTATCTTAATTAGTTATATACTACTGTAGATACTGAATTCTCACTATATTTATGCTATTGTAGATACTAAATTGTTACCATATAACAATGTTTATGCATTTAAACTTACATTTAAACTGCATTGCCGCCATTGCTTTAGAAATTGCTTGATTTCAGGGAACATCTACTGGATCATTTTCTATAGTGAAAGCCTTTTGTTGAATGAAGGCAGCCATCACTGGAGAATGACTCCTAGCCTGATTCTAAGAAGGCGCATGCCATCAAACGAAAGGATGGCTCAAGCTCTGTACACGTTAGCCATTTCAACTAAGGAAGTTTCCAAATGAAATGAGATCTTCCATCTTGGTAGGTAGGCTTGAAAGATGAGGCTGTGAATGTTCCGTATCTCCCCTGCATCATTTTCTATTTCTCTTAATGAATAATGTTAAAATACAGAGAAAACTAACAATTAGATAAAAAAATACCTTTGAAACTAGCTAGCCCAACTTCTCCAAATTGAACTGCTTCATCACGTACAAAAATGCGCTGCATATCCATCTTTTATAACCACGTTTGTTTCAAAAAGAAAGAAAACAACAAGAGAAATCTTAGATTTTCTTTGTTGATGTTCGATTAGATCAAGAACACAAGGTACGAATTTGTTATTTGGTGGCTGTGAGTGTGGCGTTCGTTTAGTGAAAATGAAATTTGGCTGCACACTTTAGGGATTAGGTTAATTCCTATTGGACTTACACTTGGGCCGGGAATTGGGTTGATGGACTTAGGCCAATGGCCCAATAACTATTTTTATGCCAAAAAAATTTTTAAAAATATATGTACATTACCAAAAAATACGTTAAAATTTTTTTTTAGAAACCCGTACATACAAAACATAGCTTTCTTACAAAACACAAAACGTCTTACAAAACACCCCGCCGCAACACGCGGGCTTCCCGGCTCGTATCATCCTAAATTCCAAACCATCCGAATTAGCTAAAGACGTGTATTTACAACAACAATTTTTGCTTCTTGAAAAAGAAACAAAGATACTATTTTATATTTGTAATCATTTGACTGAAAAGGTACCAATAAAGTGTGACCCACAAACAATAAAATTGGAATCTTAATCACATACAACCACACTTTCCGTTACACGTATCTGATCAAACATAACAATCACACTTTGAACTTTAAACATATCCAGTTGGCATATCCAGTTGGATATGTTACACGATATTTCCAAATTCATCGTAGAAATCGAAATTAGTCTGTCTGTTTCTTAACCGGCACCTCTGGTTCAATCTCCATTTATAAATCAAAGTTTAGCATTTATTAAACTTATTGCTGATCATAAATTTTACGACTTGCGCCTACTATATTTAAACTTCGAATCATTTACAAAAAATGCGAATCTTTTTTTCTAATACTCATATATTTTTATTTTCCATTTCAAATTATGTATCTTGCTTTGTTAGTTGGATTTCTAACTTTGTGCCATGATGCACAATGTTAGAAGTGTTTAAAAGAGCTAGGTGGAGCACCCTATAATTGTTATTGGTGTGTCAACTCAGTGTCAGGTCATTATACAACCAATAACACCTCAATAACTAAAACACCCTCCTAGCAATAACACCCTATCACTCCTATTGGTGCATTTGAGTCTCATAACACATCACAAAAAATACTTCACCCACAAAAAAAACCCAACAACGCTCGTGGGTGGGCCTGCGAAAGGACCAATAGCGAGCAACATCGGTGCAGCATGTCGGCGCCTTTGGGAAAAAAAAAACCCCCAATGGCTATACCCCTGTACCGTACTCTCTAATGAACATACGAAGTACTTAGTTTCTTTGAATATCTAAGTTTCTTAAATGCATGTGGTTATATGTTAGACTCGCTTTTTTATAAAGATATTGTCACTTAAGTGAATTGGACTAGATTTGTAAAAAGTAAAGCCCGCAGGGTCTACTATTGTTTAAGTGGCAAACTTATGTAGAAAAGAGCCTATAAATACCCCTCATGACTCTCCATGAGGGGTGTGGGAAAGCCTTGCATTCATTCATTCTTAAGCTAATATACTAAGTGTGTTTTTCTCCACCTTTCTCTCTCTACTTTCTCTCTCTAGAACAATCATGTATTTTGATCAACCTCGACCTCTTGAAACCGATTCTTGTTCATTACAATTGGCATCAGAGCTAACCAGGGGAGAATCGTGGTGTTTTGGGGTGAAAAAATGTGATTTGTGGTGTTTTTTGAAGATTTGGTTACTGTTCACTGCCGATTCCTTCGAGTTTGAAGGCTTCAACTTTGGTTCCTTCGAGTTTCTGACTTCGACTTTGGTTCCTTCGAGTTTCTGACTTCGACTTTGGTTCCTTCGAGTTAGAAGGCTTTGACTTTGGTTCCTTCGAGTTAGAAGGCTTCGACTTTGTGGCTTCGAGTTTGTTGCTTCGAGTTTGGTTCCTTCGAGTTTGTGGCTTCGAGTTTGTGGCTTCGAATTTCTGGCTTCGAGTTTGGTTCCTTCGAGTTTGAAGGTGAAGTTAGAAGTTAAATCCTTCGAGTTTTCCTTCGAGTTTGCATACTTCGAGTAACTCTTCGAGTTTGCCAACTTCGAGTAACTCTTCGAGTTAGCAAACTTCGAGTAAGGCTCCGAGTTTCTAGGGTTTTTACCGAGCATCAAGGAGTGAGATTCTTCTGTGTTTCTTAAGGTTTCACAGAATATCTAACATACAAAACCCTAGTTCGATCCGTGGAACAGGGGGTATCTAAAGAGTTAGGGCATATAACAAACTCACCCTTCACACCAAAATCACAAATGATATTATTGGTCTACACCTTCAAAACAAACCACGTATAGCTTAAAAGATCCTGATCAAGAATCACAATCAAATGACAACGGCTAGTATTGGAGTTTTTTTGTGACTACGGAGTTTTTGTACGATATTGCTTATCTGGGTTTAAAGTTCATTTCACGGGCATGTGTACTTATTTATCTCAAAGTCTAGAGGTTGGATGGATGCATGACTTTCAAAGATACTTGTTTGGGCATACACGAGTAGTGATTAAGACTTGAGTTATCTAGTTATACTTGATGTAAGGAGTTACGTTGTTGTGCTCACAGTGTATAGCTATCACTTTAAAGGAGTTACGTTGTAGTGCTCAAGTGTCACAAAAAGCTGTGGATAATTCGAGAAGAGTTCATATACAGTTAAGGAAGGTTGGATGGGTATATGACACTACCTATGCTTTAAGGAGTTACGTTGTAGTGCTCAGTATAGGTTCTTAGTCACACTTTCGTACAAGCTTAAGTCACATATCTATGGGATGTTTACTTCATTCTCAGATCGGTTATATTGGGTTGTCTCCATTCAGTGGTCATTTACTAGCTGGTTGGATTTTGAAGAGGTCGCTTATAGGTTGAAGAAAAGAGATGAGATTGTAGAAAAAGATAGTCATATTTTTTTGACATATTCTCACAAAACTATACTTCGATGGGCTGTTATGGCTTTAATATTGCATCAAGTAAAAGGTAATCTACGGCATGTACATTCAAGTATGATGATTCCGATGACTCGCAACCATCAGGAGGGAGAAGTACACGAAGAAAGAAGTAATGTCTCGTCTTCTGTAATTTGGTTTATGGGTACATCGAGGCTTTTTACCAACTTGGATGCAAATACTTTGAGAGATATGTTGTTATGATGCTCCCGAACGACAACCATTGTGCATCACTTTAGTATCTACAGTCTCCGCTGCGTGTTTGAAGACTAAAGAGAGTTGTCGATTCAGGAGGGAGCAGAGAAAAGAAAAAGGCTCACTAGTTAGGAGGGAGTAATAACCTAACTAGATCATTACAGTTGAAGTTCAGAGCTACAAGTATTAGTGCCATCAGTGCCTAAGATTGAACGCCAAGATCGTCGGAAGAGAGAACTTCAAGTCTGCCTCAGATCTAGACTACAGAGACTCTGCACTTCAACAACGTCAACAAAAATTTATTATTTTTGTAATTTACTTTGTTTATAGGTCTCATTGTAACCATTCATGTGTGACGATATCTTGGAGGGAGATTGTTAGACTCGCTTTTTCATAAAGATATCGTCACTTAAGTGAATTGGACTAGATTTGTAAAAGGTAGAGCCTGCAGGGACTACTATTGTTTAAGTGGAAAATTTATGTAGAAAAGAGCCTATAAATGTTAAGTTTATGGATATAAATTAATATACGTATGACCAGTTTCGAACACGAGATTTCGGGATTGCACACATTACGTATGAGTTTCAATGTTTTAATAATTAATATAATAAGTTATGTTTAATTATTAAATTTCACAAAATAAACACTTAACGGACGTTAGTAGTTAACGGGAATTGACTAACGGTCGTTAAATGTTAAAGGGAGACGCGAATAAGGAAACTAGCCAAGAAGGATCTAGAATCCCTCTTGGATTCCCTAGGATCAGCCATATAGAAGAGTAAGGGGAATTCTACCCTAACTTGGACTACAAGATTGTTCTCCTATAAATACAAATCCCTTGTATTCATTCTAGACTAATCTTGTTCCAAGCAAACCCTAACTTCTCTTCTCCTCTCCTCCCTTTAAGCTCAATCCGATCGAAACCCCCTCCTATCCCTTAGGATCGATTTCTTTGAGCTTAAACCAAGTGTTTGGTTTGTTTGTGAATCAAGAACCTAGCTTTTCTCATTGAAACGTTACTAATACGTGTGTACAAGAATTAAGATCAAGCATACTTTTGCTTGTGTTATCTTGTCCTTTTCGACTTGTGTTTAGTCGAATCCCATAAACCCTAAGTTAGGGTTTAACTAGTTCTTGTGACATAGATTTCTTGTTTTGCTATAAATCAAAGGTACGCATATTCTTTTATTTGATTAATTAATTACAAGTATTAGATCTATTCTTCCGCTGCATGCTTTGATGTTTGTGTTTATATTTATATATAATTGTTATGATATCAATATTCCAACAGTGGCATCAAGAGCCGTTAATATTGTGTAATTAATTATCAAACACTTAAAAATTGGATATTTATGATTATTACATGTTTAAGGTGTTCTAGGGTTTTAAAAATTAGTAAACCCAAATTTTTTATTATATGGGTCGATTACCCTTAATTTTATGAATTAGGGTTTTAGTTTTGTAAAACTTGTAGAAAACCTAGGTTGCAGGTAATTTTTTATGTGGATAATTAATGAATATTTGTGATATGTCATTAATTGATATGCGTAACTTAGACTTGATTATGTTTATAATAAGTGCTATGTGGGAATCCATGACGAAAACATGCATGTTTTGTCATGGATTACATTGAAGTTGATGTAATTGCTACATGTTTTAGATAAATCTAAAATTAGGGTTGACCTAATTAATACTTTAATGAATCTTTTATGTGCAACGTGGTATATCTTTACTAAGGCTTACGCGACCAACTTGTTGGTGTCTGTGGTCCATTGGGTACAATGCGCTCGAAAACCAATGGGAGTCGTAGTAATTATATACATTATAATTCACATATAGATTATTAATAGGATTTATCAAAAAGGTTTGCATGTGGCTATATGATTTAATGGTTAAGATTATATGCGTTATTATGTGTTTATTTATTTTTATTAAATTACTTGTCTTTTTTTGTTTAAATTGTTGAATTGTAAGCAAAAAGAGGGTAATTTTTCGAATAGAAAATAAATTGACCTAATAACTATGAAACCTTGATGTGGTAAATTATATATATTGCAAAGTCTTATGTGCCGACAGTGGTTCGCTTCGCACGGTAATTTGCTCCCAGGCGAGACTAGCAATTTTATAATTTACAACATAAAATTTTTTAAGCTTCTAAATCTTAAACTTTTAATTGATTGATGCAACTGTACAAAAATGATCGAAAGGCGGACCTAATGTTGACAAACTATAAGGTTGGTTTCGCATTAAATTGTGGCCTTAAAGAGACTCCATTCTGTCTCTCCGCCCGCTTGTGCGTCAAATTAGACTTACCAAGTACAACCATTATATATGTACGAAGCATCTTAAGGCAAAGTTGTAAGTTTCTCAACGCCATCAATTAAAACTTTGTTGATTTAAGCTTAGTAAAGAAACAAATGAGTAAAAGTTTTTTACATGAAACATATGATACAAGATGAATGCATGACATCTTTGTACATATTTGTTGATTACACACATCAAAATAAATACCCTTAAATTTAAGTTATATGCCATCCAATGAAACGGAAACACCTGAGATTACTAACTCCATTTGTCGTAAGATGGACGAGCATGGATGGTAATCAAAGGGTAAATTACATACTTTCATTACTAGCAGCCTCAGCTGATGTAATGAAACTATGTTAATTTGCAAGTTTCTTAAGTTGGTTAACTTAATTGAGTTGATAGTAAGATGGACTAGTCACTCAAGGCATAAAGATGGGGATAAAACATGCTTACATTTGCAACTGAGGTTGGCAAATTATGTAAATCTCATAATTCTAGGAATTGCAATTTGAGATTGGAAATTGAGTTCGACTCGTACCTTATTGAGTACTTTCATTACTAGCAGCCAAAAAGCTGATGTGATGAAACTATTTCAATTTGGATCCTAGTTTTCAGTGAAAATTAAATGGTTAAATTTTATTTACCATGGGTGTTTAATTTTCTTGAAAAATTGTGTTATCGAAAATACTAAAATTGAATTTTGTGAATTCTTTTAATGTATTAATGCAACGTTAAAACCGTAAACGTGGGACATTCTTTTAGTGGTAAATTGATCTACACCCGTAGGGATTTGGCTAGAGTCAACTTTAACTAAAAGAATAAACCTAGTCTACTTTCTTTGAGAAGAGTGAGACTTAATCATATTCCTTTTCATGAATGAGAAAGGTATAATAGGAAAATTAGAATTGTCTAAATTCTAAGAAATAACTCATAGCATTTTTTTAATAGTTAAAAAAATTGCACATTTTATGAGTTATTAAAATTAGAAGCTAGACTAGTTACCGCAAAATTGGTAAAAGGCAAACTAGAATGATTTATCTAGTTGTTGTGCTTTGACCAATTAAAGATGCTACATACCATTGTAGGGATGGTAGTCAAATTAAGGAAGAAATTGCATGCCCAATTATTTCCAAGTTAATTGCAATGATGGATATTTCATCATTTACAAAGTAGAATACATTCTTTGAGTACCTAAGTAATTGTTACGTATGGGATCCCTCAAAGGTGTAGGAAAGTAAACAACACACTATTTACTTTTACTGGTTGTGAAACACTTATAATGTTGTCAAATCCAGTGGGAGCATAGTGTTTTCATTACTGAATAATGAGTTAATGTAATGATCTGTAATTCAGTGGGAGCTACAAGCTTTGATATCTTGGTAGTAACCCGAATTATCTCTAGAATCTCTTGAGATAATTACTTTCCAATTATAGACACTTGTGGTTTTAAGGATAGTCATGTACGTTTCCTTACTAGACAAGGTGGTCCTATATCTACTAATATATATGACACAATTGTATTGATCACATAAACAAACGATTGACGTGTTGTTTATCTGATACATGATGTTGTTCAATGCACAAGTGGGAGAAATCTTTATTGTGTGCAAGCAACAACACAAAGGGATATGATTTAAAGGATTCTCTTAACTGCAAGGTGAGAGATTAATGTTCTAATGTGTTTTATTCACATCTAATTAATAGAACACTTGGAGTTAATATCTAGCGTAAGTGAGACCTTGACATAGATATTAATGACAAGGTAAATTACATACTTTCATTACTAGCAGCCTCAGCTGATGTAATGAAACTATGTTAATTTGCAAGTTTCTAAATTAGATAATTATTAGAACAAGTGTCAATATGATATTAAGACTACTTCAAACTGAATATTTATGTATTATTGCAATGACATAAATAAATGAAGTAATCTAATACTACTTCAAATTTGAATATTTATGTATTCTAGGAATGTCATAAATATATGAAGTAATAAATTAACTTGAAATTACTATTGAAACCAAATTGTGGTGTTCATGATTACTTTAGTTATACATGTTTATATTTTTTATTGTAAAGATATAAATATGAAGTCTTTTTTGTTACAAGACTTATAATAAAGTAAGACGTTAACTTGTTATGTTTTTAATTAAAACATATACAAGAAGTCATTGAGTTGATCAATGATTTATAACGTATATTGGGATTATAACAGTTTATGTCTTCTTGGTAAGACATGGACATGAAGTGACTTGATCAAAAGGTACTTATGTTATATAGCATGCAATTGGCTTGGAAATTCTATTATACCATTAACTTGACTTAGTTGGTAAATAGGTAAGCCAAAACGAAATATATTTATCTCACATATTGTAAGATTGACTTACAACATTAATCATAATGAAATACATAATGTGTATGGTATGTTCAGTTAGGAAAATCAAACTCTTGTTATATTGTTTGATTTAAGATAACTATATCTTCTATTCTTTCAAAAGTTATCAAGGTTAGAAAATTGAGTAGTATATACTCAATTAGACTCAAACCTAGAAGATTAATAAGACACCATTTATTATGGAATGTGATGAATCACATTAAGTCTTAAAATTGAAGTTCTAAATTTGTTAAACTGCTTTTGAGTAGGTTATTAACAAACTAATGTAAGGAACTGTCAATATGTATTTGTAATATCCCATAAGAGAACAATTTTTTGTTGCTCTACTTGCTAAGTATTTATAATCTATAAATTGCAAAAGGCAAGTGGGAGTTTTATCTTGATAAGATAAAATTACAAGATACATAATCTTCTAAAAATACACTAGCAAAGTCATAATGAGGATTAAACATGTTAACGTTAAATCTCAAGATGATGGAATTCTTATTCATAGATCCGCAAGGATATCTCAAATATTTGGATAATATGTTGAGGATTATGAGTTACAGAACTATGGTAAACCTGTTGATAAATTGCAAATATTGAATTTGGCAAATTACTCATACTATGAATGCTTAGATGCAGTTCAGGAAGATAACTAGTTTTAGAAACATAGTTGATCTTAAACTCTATAGTTACACTATAGAATGAAGATGAGTTTCTACAAGGAAATGAAAATCCTAGAGATTTAAATTTTGAGTAGAAATCATAATGGACAAAATTTTGTATACATATTTAATGTGTAAAAAGATTATCAATCACACTTAAGCAATTAACTGTGATTGAAATTCTTTCTAGGCACATTAACTGAATAAAGATTATGATTGTCATTCTTAGTTTCATTTATATGAAATTAACAATGGAGTATCAAAACTCTTTCTTGAGTAATTGCTTGTGCGAGGACGATAAGTAATTGAAAGGAGTATTTGAATTTAGATAATCTTTGGGAGTATACAAAGTGCAATCATTTATGAATGGATTAATGCATGCATCTAGGAGAGATATACTTATGTTTAATTATTAAATTCTAGTTTTGATTTATAATTAAAATAAGATAATTCCTTAATATTCCTGAAAGCTAGTGGGAGTGTTAAATTTATTTCTTATTTCATATATGTTGTATAACATATAGGAAGTAACATTCCATTAACATTAAATGTTAAGTCTTAGTTTGGAATGAAACTTCATTATGGAAATTTAGGAAATAAACATACAACCTTGGAATATATGTTTATTGTTATAAACATAAGCGGTAAAATAATTGATTTTAATAAACATGATATATTATTAGAAAGTCTAGATAAAAACATATATTTGAAAAGATATGACATGAATAAAATCTAAGTTTGACACTAGTTGTTTTTTTTTTTTTTTTTTTTTTTCATGTACATCATGCTATTTGTTGTATCATGCTTGATGAAAGATGATTTGACAACATTAATATATAATTGAAAGCTATTAGATAACTAAGTGTAATGGATATGGTTGGATATAGAATTAACATCCTCAGCCTGGAGTTGCTCCTAAATTCTAAGTATGAACCATATGGCAAATTGTTGCGTAATTGATATAGGTGACAAATCTTGAAAGATTTGAAGGTATCAAACATTACAAGATGGATATTAAAAGTTTACGGAATTTTAAAGAGCATATTGTTGTTTGCATACAATGATGCTAATAAGATTGAGATGACACTCAATACTAGTCATGGTGAGAGTTCATCCTTATTAAAGGCCATGTGTACTAGTTATGCCACTACAAAAAAACAGGCTTTCAGAGACTGAAAAATCAGTCTTCGATACACCATGATCAGTTACGAATGGTCTATCAAGGACTGATTTTGCTAGTCACTAATCAGTGATAGAAGCTTAGTTACGGAAAGTGACGTTATCAACTGAAATTCAGTCCTTGTTGTATCGAACCAACGAGGACCAGAGATCAGTCACCAAAATAAAAAAGTCGGTCCTTATTTCTATGGGTTGGTATCATGTTATTTCAGTCCCCAATGCATATTATCGGCGACTGAAAAGTCAGTCGCCAATACTATTTTAGATCAGTTACTAACACATGGATTTAGGGACTGAAAATTAGTCCATAAACATTGTTTATAGTCCCTAATATGTTTCGTTGTTTTGTCGATTACCGTACCAAATCAGTCTCTAATAATATGATTTAAAAACTGATTAGTTTCCGATGAAAGGCTTTAAAGACTGATTGTTAGTCACATAATACAAACGATTTCAGTCTATGATTTGCTAACTTTTGGTGACTGAAAATTAGTTTCAAATCATCACCAAATCATTCTCTGTTAAAAGGCTTTGGTAACTGATAATTAGTCCCAAAAACTAGGCAATTTTAGTCCTTAATTTTATCTTTTTAGAGACTGAAATTTAGTTTTAAATCATTTTGCAATAAAAGGATTTAAATACTAATTAATAGTCCCAGAATTTGGACGATTTCAGTCCATATTAAAAAATACACCGATGAACCGAAACAATTTTA
This sequence comes from Artemisia tridentata subsp. tridentata, assembly GCA_021014915.2. Lineage (NCBI taxonomy): Eukaryota > Viridiplantae > Streptophyta > Magnoliopsida > Asterales > Asteraceae > Artemisia > Artemisia tridentata. The sequence continues at coordinate 268,480,595 of CP139502.1, forward strand.
TTTACACCAAACCCAAACAATGTTTAAAAACCTTAACATTTTATATAGACGCCAACAAGCACAACAATCCGGAAGAAAATTGCTCGTTTATACAAAACAACATAGATAAAAATGTTATACATTACAACTATGTGAACAACATCGTTATGAAGAGGAGCAATATCATCCTTGTGAATCCCAACAGCAACCCTCACTAGCATATGCTGAGGCCTTTCAACAACCTTCCCTTCAATCTTCAAGAGATAAGATCTCTCAAGGGTTTTAAATCCAAAATAATCATAGTCAAAGTCCCGATCATAGATAATCTCACTGTCCAGTCTAGTGACATGCTGAAACATACAAGTCATACACAGTTACTACCTTTAGTAGAGAGATCTTCAAGTCACAAGTTGGTGTGAAATTTTATAGATAAAAAAACTAGCAAACAGAGCAAATATGCCTTTATATGTTTGCAACTCATAATGCCAGGGGTAAAAATTAAAAACGGAAGTTAACATATAAAGGCATAGTTGTTTACTTGAGAGGGATGTAAGTTCAAGTAGTTACCCCTGGCAAAAATTTACTTGAGAATGATCTGGGTTGCAGGGGACGAGAAAGCAATGAACTGAGCTCCTGCAGTTTGACAAAACAGAAGAAAAGTCAAAATCAGCAAGTAAGAAGACAAAACACGTATTAGTTTAAGTAAGAATGATAACTAATAGTAGGAGAAAACCTGTTGCAGATTTTTTATTTTGGCAGAACTTGCTTTCTTTTTCCTGACACTGTTAACTCTTTCTTCTTCACTGTCATTTTCCTCTACAATCAGATCAATCGACTCAGCGTTTTGTTTGAACCAGCTTTTATCGGCCTTTTCCTGAATGAGGTAACTATGCGCTGCATGCGTAATTGCTAATTAGCACTAATTTTACAACAGATGTAAATAGACTTGCCTGTGATTCCTTTCTCAAAACCTTGTCAATCTGTCGTGCGAGTGATAGACGCTTTGTTACCTCATTCATGTACGTAGAATCTATTGGAAACTCGCGAAAGCTTTCCTGGATACAAAATAAAGATTAATGACAAACATTAGCACATGCCCATAAAATTTCACGATAATTTATAGTCTAATAGCTAACCATTGAAAATGATCTGCACAATGAAACAAATTTGGATGATTCCTTTGGGGAGATAAGAGCTATGCTGCATCCATCAGCAGAAGCTCTAGCGGTTCTCCCACTTCTATGCACATAAACCTTACAATTAAACATATTCAGCATACACAACAAAACCAAGCATGGCAGATACATGTGGCAATTAAGATCAATTTACGTGTTAATGGGTCAACTTGGGTTTATATCAAGTGGTCAAATGGGTCATACAAAAGATATACAAAGAGAATGGGTCAAACAGGATAAATAGGCCGTGTGCATTAATTATTGAAAAGTAACTTTAAAAAAAATGATAAATAAATTAGCTTACTTCTGCAGAGTGAGGAAGTTGGTAATGAACAACAGTCCGAACACCAGGAATATCAAGACCCTAGCAGCAACATCCGTAGCAAGAAGTACACCATGCTCATTTCCACGAAAACGATCAATTGCCTACAATTAAATCCAAGATCAACACTAGACTTTAAACATATAAAAAAATCGAAGTATAATAGTAACTGGATTTTTACAGTGACGATATTCTTTATATGGCAATGTAATGCAATGAATTAAAGATTATATATATAAAAAAAAAAAAAAAAAAAAAAAAAAAAAAAAAAAAAAAAAAAAACCTTGAGGCGAGCACGTTGCTGCATCTGTGCATGAAGTGTCCAAGCATTGACTTCAAGAAGTTTCAAAAGAGAAGAAATATGACGCAGAGCTGCAATGGATGTGCAAAATACAATAGTTCGTCCTTGTCCATGAACAGACAATATATAATACAAATACGCATCTTTATCCTCTTCCTTGCACCTGTAAGTTCATGTTCATGACTCATTAGTATGTAAAACAGTAGAAATCTCTCATTAAACCAAGATAACTCCTAAGAAGCCATTAAAAAAATTAAAATATTAAAATAACATAACGAATTATAGTGTGCTATAAAGCTACTAGTAAAATTTTGGTCATACTAAAAAAATGCAAGAGAAAAATAAGTGCATACTCAATAAATGACTCCTCGAGTTTATTTGGCATAATTGAAGCATTTGACAGATCTATAATAGCAGCATTAGATCGCATCCCCGCCCGTTCAGAGAGTGCTTCAATTGAATTTAATTCACCATCTGATTTTGCTTTCACAGATCCACGTTTGAGCTTTTTCCTAAAATCAGAAGATAGGGCAATGGTAGTAGAGAATACAAAAGTCTGCCTTTTCCTCCTTTGAAAGCCTGTAGCTGTAACACAGTTTTCAGTATCCTTTGCATGTCCTTCCCTAACATTTGGGGAGCTAAGAGCTATGCTGCATCCATCAGCAGAAGCTCTAGCGGTTCTCCCACTTCTATGCACATAAACCTGACAATTAAACATATTCAGCATACACAACAAAACCAAGCATAGCAGATACAGGTGGCAATTAAGATCAATTTACGTGTTAATGGGTCAACTTGGGTTTATATCAAGTGGTCAAATGGGTCATACAAAAGATATACAAAGAGAATGGGTCAAACAGGATAAATAGGCCGTGTGCATTGTGAATAGCTAAAGATTCTTCATGTGATATTTGCATCGCGGCTGGAGTTAATTTACAAAAGGGTTGAGAGAGGGAAGCATCATAGAAGATGTCAAATATTCGAGGGTACTTTCGTAAAAAGGCAGTGGCGCCACGGTTGAGGTGGAGCTTTTGAGAAAGGCGGTTGAGGAAATCGACCGAGACCGAAGGCGGGTTGTTGTTGGGATTTGCTAAGATAAGGTCTTGAATGGCGACAATTTTCAGTAGATCCTTGTACTTTTCCATGAACTTTTCAAAAGTGGCATCTCGAATTCTAGAAGCCACATACTGGGAGGACGTCGTTTTGTTTCGGAAGGAAAGAAGTGAATGTGGTGGGTTGGAAGTTATTCTTTTGATAAGTTTGGTTGCCATAGCTAACGAAAGAAAGTTCTGGTAGATTAGTGAGGCTGTTAATAGATATACGCTCGAATTAAAACAGCTGTGAGATTTGAAAAGCTAAAAACGACACAAAGGTAGTGAAAACCAACTAGAGGAGGCATATTTTAATTAAATGTTATTGAGGCAAAACACAGGCCTTTTTGCGTACTTATAAACTATACAATTCACTGTGTAAGATAGAAATAAGCAACAAGCAATTGTGGTAATATGTTACAAATAATTACATAAGCATATGTTCAGATGCTAGAAGACGTAGTTTCTATGTTTAAAGGATATCACCAAGTCAAAAATGCATACACCCAAACACAATAGGTTCCATTCCTATATAAAAAAATGAACGACGACAAAGTTGATTCTCCGCACACTTCCAATCTCACTACTTAACAATGCTACTTCTTCACGTTTAAGCATAATAAATAAGTAATTCATTTTCACCTTCTACAATTTTGTGAACTAACATTCCTAGTGGTGAACGCCTTGTGACTAATACCACTAAATTGTGCTAGGTGCAAATGACCCCAAGTGGCCATGCTAACCTCCTGAAAAGGTAGACGGCCAAAAGGTAGGAAACCATGGTAATTACTTATAACACGAAAATCCCCCATTTAAACACATAAATGTAATAACTTTTTTTTCAGTCCCACATTAGTACAAATTGCGAAACACTGGACCTAAATCAATGAAAACAATAAAAATAAAAACTCATACTAAGTGGTACTTATTTAATTGGTGAGCTTGTATGAAATAAAGCAAATGAAAGGAAGTTAGAGTTTCAATCACTTACAGCAGAAGATAAAAGGAAGCAGCAGCGGGTATTAATTCAATTGAAGTGGCTAATTATTAGGGTTGGAATTATCAACAGCAGGATGAAGGATGAATAATAAAAAAAAAAAAAAAACAGTGGTGTGTGTGGTGGTTTCGGATGGGAGGATGAAGATGATATGAGAATGAGATGAGTTAGATTCAGATCCAGTTTTTGTGAAAACTGTTTTAATTTTTGTTTTTTACCTTTGGCGGGGCAAACAAATTTTTCACGAAAATATTTAGCGGGGTAAAGGAGTAAACAAAATTTTCACAAAATTATTTGTTTTTGTAATGTTGACATGTTGTGTATCACAATTTTGTTTTTAAAAAAAAATGATGTAACTTAATTATAAATAACTTAAAAATAGTTTAAATTGTTTATAAATAATTAAAATTACTTATAAATTATTACAAAATTATGTAGATTAATTATAAATGATTACAAAATTATTTAAATTAATTATAAATGATTTAAATTAGTTATAAATGATTTAATTAAATATAAATGATTTGAATATACATAAATGTTAAACAAATGAGTCGAGATGCTATGGATATATATGAGATATTAAACGGATGGGTTGATATTATATCTTTATACATTATTTGAATATACATAAATGTAAAATTATTTATGAGATGTTAAACGAATGAGTCGGGATGATATGGTAATACATGAGATCACAATCGCGAGTGCAATTAGAAATTTTCTACCGGATTAGTGGGGGTCCATGCAGTTAAAACCTTTAAAGGGAGATCACAATCGCGAGTGCAATTAGAAAGAAAGTAAGATGAAGAAGAAGACATAGTTGAATTGGGGTGAAAAGGGATTAGGGTTTTGATTTGGGGGGAAATGGGGAAAATGTTATTAAGGTAAGGATACTTACCCTTACAAATAGATCAGGTGACGATTAATGGGTAAAAAATCCTAGTTAGATTTAACAAGTGAGAGTAAAAGAAAAAAAAATGGATATTTAGACGATATTGTTTAGTAAATATGTACAAACCAATCGGTTTCAATACCTAAATTGGTAATTAAAAAAGTTCATTTACTAAATCGAGATATTTTTGAAAGTTTGCTTATGAACTTAACCCATAATTACATATACCTGCTTTATTTCACAAATATATTAATCATATACATACATTAGTGTTAACGTATTTTTGTGTATAATGACAATATACGAATTGGCACTTTATTTCGTCCGATTCTTTACGTTTTCGTCCGACTTTTAACTTTTTCATCCGATTCTTTACGTTTTCGTCCGATTCTTTACGTTTTCGTCCGATTCTTTATGTTTTCGTCCGAATTTTTACGTTTTCGTCCGAATTTTTACGTTTTCGTCCGATTCTTTACGTTTTCGTCCAAATTTTTACGTTTTCATCCGAATTTTTACGTTTTCGTCTGTTTTTTTACGTTTTCGTCCGTTCTTACGTTTTCGTAGGTTTTTTTTACGTTTTCGTCTGTTTTTTTACGTTTTCTTAGGGTTTTTTTATGTTTTCGTCCGATTCTTTACGCTCGTCCGATTCTTTAGGTTTTCGTCCGATTCTTTATGTTTTCTTCCGATACTTTACGTTTTCGTCTGTTTTTTTTTTTCGTTTTGGTCTGAATTTTTACGTTTTTGTATATCTTTTTACGATTTCGTCCGTTTTTATCGTTTTCGTCGGTTTTTTAAGGTTTTCATCAAGATTTTTACATTTTCGTCCGTTGTAAAAATATTAATTTCGAAAAAAAAAATTAATTTCGACAAAAAAATTAATTTTTCTAAAAAAAAATGATTTTTCTAAAAAAATTAATTTCGAAAAAAAAATAATTTCGAAAAAAATAAATTAATTTTTTTAATTAATTTTTATAAAATTAATATTTTTTAAATTAATTTTTTTAAAATTAATTTTTTTTTTAAATTAATTTTTTTAAAATTAATTTTTTTTAAATTAATTTCGAAAAAAATAAGTTTTCTAAAATAATTTTAAAATTAATTTCGAAATTAATTTTTTTTCGAAATTAATTTTTTTACAAAAATTATTTTTTTTTCGAAATTAATTTTTTTAGAAAAAATATTTTTCTAAAAAAAAGTAATTTTTGTAAAAAAAAAGTATTTTTGTAAAAAACGGAGGAAAACGTAAAAATATTGATGAAAACCTTAAAAAAACGGACGAAATCGTAAAAAGACATACGAAAACGTAAAAATTCAGACCAAAACGTAAAAAAACAGACGAAAACGTAAAGTATCGGAAGAAAACATAAAGAATCGGACGAAAAATTAAAGAATCGGACGAAAACATAAAAAAAAAACTAAGAAAACGTAAAAAAACGGACGAAAACGTAAAAAAAAAAACCTAAGAAAACGTAAAAACAGACGAAAACGTAAAAAAATAGAAAAAAACGTAAAAATTCGGACGAAAACATAAAAATTCGGATGAAAACGTAAAAATTCGGGCGAAAACGTAAAAATTCGGGAGAAAACATAAAGAATCGGACGAAAACGTAAAGAATCGGACGAAAACGTAAAAAATCAGACGAAAACGTAAAGAATCGGACGAAAAAGTTAAAAGTCGGACGAAAACGTAAAGAATCGGACGAAAGAGCACGAAAAAACGAGTACAACGGTATTTTTATATATTTTTGAACCAGTCCAAAACTCCTAGAAGTGGCAGGTCAAATTATATCTAAATGGACCATCTGGTTTGACCCTTAACCAACATATAGGACTAACGATGCCAACAAAAATAACGGAGGGACTAACGGGCAAATAATATTTATACACTTAACGGTCAAAGTTAACGCCCAGCCAAGATAGGGACCAAACTCGTGAAACGTTTGCCAAATTAGGTATGTCTGGCGTAAATAAAATGTAATAGCACCCAAACTTGAAATCCGTGTAAACACAAGGACCATCCGTGTAATTTTTTCTAAAAACAATTTAGTCAATAGACTAAACATGTTTATTAAAACCATTAAAAAACACTATGATTTATTAAAAAAACTATGATTTATTTAAAACTATTATTCTCATCATTGTCGTTAAAAAAAAAAATGTATTTTCTCATCACCGGCAGCAACCACCATCGGTGCAGCCCTATCAACCACAATTTAGGGACTGAATCGTGATTGAAATTCAGTCACTAACAAATTTTCCTCCAAACCTTTTTTATTGCGCAGACATATTTGTAACTGAATTTTAGTCTTATGTATGATGTCCATGTAATAGGGACTCAGCTGTGACTGAAATTCAGTCACTACAAATTTTCCCTACAAACCTTTTTATTGTGTAGACATATTTGTAACTGAATTTTAGTCTTAAATATGTTGCCCATGTATAAGAGGTATATGTGGGACTAAAATTCAGTCATAAACAATTTTCTCTCAAAAGTTTTTTTATTTTGCATACGTATTTCTAACTGAACTTTAGTCTTAGCTATGATGTCCATGTATTAGGCACTGAGTTGTGATTCAAATTCAGTCACTAACAAATTTTCCTCCAAACTTTTTTTATTGCGCAAACATATTTGTAACTGAATTTTAGTCTTAGGTATGATGTCCATGTAATAGGGACGCAGTTGTGACTGAAATTCAGTCACTAAAAATTTTCCCTCCAAACCTTTTTATTGTGTAGACATATTTGTAACTGAAACTTAGTCTTAGCTATGATCTCCATGTATTAGGGACCGAACTCTAACTATAATTCAGTCACTAACAAATTTTCCGCCAAAATTTTTTATTGCGCAAATATATTTGTAACTGAAATTTAGTCTTAGATATGATGTACATGTACTAGGGACTGAATTATCACCTTTTTTCAGTCACTAACAAATTTTCCTCCAAATTTTTTTCCCGTACAGGCATATTAGTAACTGAAATTTAGTCTCAGATATAGGGTCACTGAATCGAGGACTGATTTTTAGTCGCCGCAATCAGTCAATAAAAGGTCAGTCCTTAAAAGTATCAGTAACTGATGGTTCAGTTACCGATGCTATGTATCAGCGACTGATACATCAGTCCCTAGAAATTCAGTCTCTGATAGCCTGTTTTTTTGTAGTGTGCTCAATATGAGCATAGTTACATTATACATTAAAGAATTAGAATACTTTTAACTATAAAAGGTTTGATAGTTTAATTGTCATAAATTGGTGGTTGAGGATGTCACACATTTTATGAAATATTATGTGGCAATATCAAGATAGTTGAATTCACACATACAAGAATTTCATTAATTGAATTCTTGAAATAAGTATTCTCAAAATTCCGATAAATCAAATTAGTTGATTTATGCTTTGTCAACAAGTATGTTTGACATGACTTGAGGCATAATTCATTAATGGGAATTATCATGTATTGATCTATTTAGTATTTGGATAAGGGATGTTAAGCAATTATTATTTACAATGAATTAAAGTACTTGGTACGTTTGTTTTCATTAATAATAAATTGTATCATATATTTGCATGTTTAAATCCATGAATAACTTATGTTATTCTAAATAGTCCGTTGTCGATCAATAATATGGGAGTATTATTGAATTAAGACAAATCTGAGCTTTGGTAGAATATACTTAAGTATATTGATGCGTTGTACATGCCAAATTCACATGATATTCAATAATGGATAAATTGAATATAGGACAGATCCCAACCACATGATTGTACTTTATAGATCTTTGTCATCAAAGTAAATTATGAATATTTATCCTCAGACTTGAGATACCTGATAACAGCCGCGGATGTAGCTCATTTTCTGTAAGATAGTCTAACGCTATTCGTAACTGGTAGTTATAAGGGCTATTTTCGAAGGTGATGCAAAGTTCAAGGGTTATGCTCGTAGTCAAGAAAGAATTTGTTCCTTCAAATTTGTTTTGAAGTATAATACTGCTGGGCCCCTCGTAGGGTTGACAAGATGTATGTGTGGCCACACCCAAGATCTATCTGGAATACGTTCAAATGATTTGGTAATCTTGATCAATTATAAATAACGAGAAACAGAATAGTTAATTATGGAATGACTTAGATCCATATCCATATTAACGTGGTATTAGAAACAAAAGGATAAGTATGATGATGATTCATCAAAAGGTTTTTTCCAGGAAACCATACTCAGGGTCGATCTGGGGGCATTGGGGTGTTATGCTAGACTAACCAATGTCATTACTATATTAATGCATATCCAAGTGGGAGCTGTTAAGTTTATGGATATAAATTAATATACGTATGACCAGTTTCGAACACGAGACTTCGGGATTGCACACATTACGTATGAGTTTCAATGTTTTAATAATTAATATAATAAGTTATGTTTAATTATTAAATTTCACAAATAAACACTTAACGGACGTTAGTAGTTAACGGGAATTGACTAACGGTCGTTAAATGTTAAAGGGAGACGCGAATAAGGAAACTAGCCAAGAAGGATCTAGAATCCCTCTTGGATTCCCTAGGATCGGCCATATAGAAGAGTAAGGGGAATTCTACCCTAACTTGGACTACAAGATTGTTCTCCTATAAATACAAACCCCTTGTATTCATTCTAGACTAATCTTGTTCCAAGCAAACCCTAACTTCTCTTCTCCTCTCCTCCCTTTAAGCTCAATCCGATCGAAACCCCCTCCTATCCCTTAGGATCGATTTCTTTGAGCTTAAACCAATTGTTTGGTTTGTTTGTGAATCAAGAACCTAGCTTTTCTCATTGAAACGCTACTAATACGTGTGTACAAGAACGAAGATCAAACATACTTTTGCTTGTGTTATCTTGTCCTATTCGACTTGTGTTTAGTCGAATCCCATAAACCCTAAGTTAGGGTTTAACTAGTTCTTGTGACATAGATTTCTTGTTTTGCTAGAAATCAAAGGTACGCATATTCTTTTATTTGATTAATTAATTACAAGTATTAGATCTATTCTTCCGCTGCATGCTTTGATGTTTGTGTTTATATTTATATATAATTGTTATGATATCGATATTCTAACAATAAATACCCCTCATGACTCTCCATGAGGGGTGTGAGAAAGCCTTGTATTCATTCATTCTTAAGCTAATATACTAACTGTGTTTTGCTAGAAATCAAAGGTACGCATATTCTTTTATTTGATTAATTAATTACAAGTATTAGATCTATTCTTCCGCTGCATGCTTTGATGTTTGTGTTTATATTTATATATAATTGTTATGATATCAATATTCTAACAATAAATACCCCTCATGACTCTCCATGAGGGGTGTGAGAAAGCCTTGTATTCATTCATTCTTAAGCTAATATACTAACTGTGTTTTTCTCCACATTTCTCTCTCTACTTTCTCTCTCTAGAACAATCATGTATTTCGATCAACCTCGACCTCCAGAAAGTGTTTCTTGTTCATTACATTATATAACAAACTAAGGAAATTATTAATGTCAGTTCACTTGTAAATAGGTAACTAAGTTGATTTAATACTTCTAACCTTATGTATGTCACAAGTTAGACTAATTCTAGTTACAGTAGAACCTCTATAAATTAATACTCGATAAATTAATAACCTCGATAAAACTAATAATTTGTCCGGTCCCAACTTGGGACCAGTACAAAATTGGACCCCAATCGATAAAATAATAAGATAATAATTTTTTTGAAATCCCAATGTAAATATATTGGTCCCAACGAAACTATAAATTAATAATTCCCCAAAATATTCCAAAATTCTAAGATTGTCTAGTAAAAAAAGAATCTATAGTCACTTGTTTTTTTGTAAACTTCAAATCTATATTGAGTTCATCTTTAAATTTCCCCAGTGCACTTAATGCAATTTAGAACCATATACATTGAACTATCTTTAATTCAAAACAATGAACTTGACAACTTCATTTAATGTGTGAATGTACATTGGATATGGAAATTTTGAAGGTCATACATGAACCTCTTTAAATTAATAATTTATTAATTTATCGATATAATAATATCTCGCTAAATTAATAAAATATCCCGGTCCCAACATTATTAATTTATAGAGGTTCTACTGTATATTGATTCTGCAATTACTTAAAATGATCTCGGGTGCTTTTGCTCTAAAGTGTGTCTTTTTAACATGGGTAACGGACGGTCATAATGGGTGTTCTGCCGTAAACACATTTCATGCGCCCACGCGCCGCCCGAACCCTCTCTGTCTCGAGCAGTCCCACATTTTATATATGTCATCTTTTCATGGAGGAACACGCGAGTGAATACACACGCCTCCTTCCCTGCCGATGAATTAATCTTTATTTTGATTTCTCTTCTCAATCGAGGTTTATTTTAGTTGCTCTTAGGCTATCTCCAATCCAAGGTTAATGACTTTTTTCTTGCTCAATTTAGTCATCGTAAAGCTTTTTAGCATTAGAGTAAAAGCTTTTATTAGCAATGAGTTGAGCAAGTCGAGGAATGACTTTAGCAAATGTTCTCCTCACACCATTTAGATATAATAATAACACAAATCTAAAACAAAAGCTTTATAAAGACCTTTTGCATTGGAGTAGCTTTTTTTTTTTTTTTTTAATTGTTAAAGGTAAAAGATAATGAACAATGACTTGGCTAATAAAAAGTCTTTTGAATGATTAAATGCATTGCCGATGCTTTCTGGTCTTCTCCAATAGGACGGAGAAAGCTCAAAAAAAATTCGAATGACTTTTTACCATTGAACAAATAGCTTATTTTAGCAACGACTTGAAGATTCTCAAGTCATTGGACCAGTGGCTTTTTTCAAACAATCTCACACCAAATTTATTAATGTATTTGAAAAACATAGTACATTAAAGGCTTATAGTTCTATATTTTGTATTTGAAAATGTACTTGTGTTATAAAATTTCTAGGCTCATATGATAGCATATAAACGAAAACACGACTCAACTTTTTTCCTTTTTCTTTATAGTTTTTTCCTGGATAAAATGACAATGATTGCTTAGAATTTTAGAAAAGTATATACTTCCTATTTGTTAAGAAAAAAAAGGTTAGATGTCTCTCTTTTTTTTTTTTTTTTTTTTTTTTTTTTTTTTTTTTTTTTTTTTAAATATGGGTAAAAAATGTTAAAATTAGCTTTTTGCTAAAAGATAGGCACGAATGTTTATTTATTTATTTTTTCCTAAGGTGCTTGGCCTCCCCTAATGAGTTCAAAGTGATTAATAGTACGTGGCCAAAAGTGTTTACTAAATATTAGATATAGCTAATTAGTTTTCGAAGTTATTAAAAAAGTTTGCAACTGGTTATGGAGAACGGAGAATGGGGAGGAGAGGAGATGATGACTTTGGTCATCTATACTTCATACTTTTAAGTTTATAAAGTTTACACTTGTTTTCTCTTTACTTTTCTTACCAAATAAGTGCAAAAATATCTCACAACTGACAATTTTAACCCTTCTATCATATTTTTTTTCTATTGCCTTTTATTATTTATTTCTTTTACTTATAACTTAAGAATTTATATGTAAGCTACATTATTCAAATTTCTATAATACACTAGGACCAATTTGAAGCAAAGAATCTCACACTAACTGTTTGATAAAACTGTATTATTTAGCGCTGAATAATTCAAAAATGCTGAGTGAAAATGTTTCTGAATGAAAATACCTGTTTGATAAACATTTAGTGTGCTTTTTGAATAAAAGAAAAGGACCATTTAAACCTACTCTTTGATTACATACTAATCAAAATATGTTGATTTATAAATAATGTTCCTTTATAAAACTCATACTCCGTAGTATACAAAATGGATATGAATGAAAGAAGTTAACATAAATAAAAATAAGTTTATCATACATATATTTTAACAACTAAATAGCCTCATAATATTTGACCACCACATAATACATAGCCCACTTAAAGTTTATTTTAATATATAGAGGACAAAAGTGTGGTAGCAACATGATTCTTTAATAGTCACGTGAGAGAGACATACGTGAGATAAAGGCCCACTGAATCGGTTAGCATGCCTTATCATGTAAAATCGCTCAGCGCTTTATTTGTCATTCAGTGGCAAATTTTAGAATTATCAAACGTGTTGTACGATTAATATATTAAAAATCAGCGCTGAATGATGTAATTAAGCAGCAATCAAACACACCCTAAGTCATTTTCACTATTAACAAAATTGTTTGTGATACTCCTAGATTTTTTAAGCAACTACTCTCTTTTTTTTTTTTTTTTTTTTTTTTTTTTTTTTAATTAGTTTGCAAGAACTCAAACAATTTCTAAAAAAAGTTTCTAAAAAAATTATTTTAGAAAAAATAAATGAAAAAAAAAAATTCGAAAAAAAAAATATTTTTCTAAAAAATTATTTCAGGAAAAAAATTTATAATTTTTTTTTTGGAAAAAAGTTTCTAAAAAAATTATTTCAGAAAAAATAAAAGGAAAAAAAAATAATTTCGAAAAAAAAATAATTTTAGAAAAAAATAATTGGAAAAAAAAAAAATCGAAACAAAATAGGGATGTTGGACGCAATTTAGCGTAGGGACAGGGACCATTTATGTAATTTAGCGTAAGGACATTGGATGCAATTTTCAAATAATCTAGGGTAAAATGGTCATTACAGAATTTTTTTTGTCTTTAGTACTTAAAAAAGTCCATTTATGTAACTTGGATACTCATTTTCTACAGGATTTTTGTTCGTCACGCGAAACACATATTTGCGACAAGTATGATACTTTTTCAAAGAATATCCCCAGATTTGGCTGGGTTCTTAAAAGGCCTTGTATTTCAACTTCTGATGGAGAACTCCATTATAGAGTCCAACGAGTTTTAGATAACCATAATTTCCATGGAAAATCAGGTTTCATTCAGTTTTGGGAATGCTGTGCAAGTGGGGATTTAGATGATGTTGGGTGCAATCTGTTTTTGACAGATCAATCACGTTTCTCAGGCATACATGATGACAGACTTAAGGATTACAGGAGGACATGTCTCAATAATAATTATCGATTTGTTGGACGAGAGAAAAGAGTGGAAAACTGGTTTGCTGGCAGAGCAGCTCAGACACGAGTTGCAGATTACCAACATGATGGTGAAGCATTGGGTATGGGACAATTAGTTGTACCTGTGTATCATCCGGGTGCTGTGTGGAAACTTGTCGGAATCATCGAGCTTATCACAGCTCAACATAATGAAACTTATGCTGCCGATTTCAATCGAATTCAAAGCTCACTCATCGTTAGTTTTATTTTGTTTAAACATTGTCATATTAATTGGGTATGAATTTTATGTCACATAGATTTACCCTACCGGCAAGTACCCAGACCAGAGTTGATGCAAATAACGCAGCACCTTAGTAATAGATATTGTTCACGTATCTATGCATTATTAGGAACATTAGCATGGGTCCTGACAATCTTACTACCTTAAATACTTTAATAATCATTGCTTGTTAATATTTTTAAAATTTTTTTATGTACTTTCTGAAGTCATGAAATGATCTCATATGTGTTTCTTTTCTTTGCAGGAGGTGAACTTAACATCCACATATTTAGGGAAGACGATAAAAGTCGAATACGATCAAAACATGATCAGATTTACGCTCCCCTTTTCTGCTGAACTTCGAGACTTGAAGGAACAAGTGACTACGAGGTTCGAAAAATTGGAAAACAAAGCATTCTCTATTGCGTATAAAGACACCAACCTTAACCATCATTTGATATTGAACGATAGTGACCTCCAGTTTTGCATAACCGAGTCAATTTCAAACAGGAAGACAATCATCAGCATGGTTATTGAAGACGTGGCAGGATAAATGTTTCTTAGATTTTTTTTGTCAATGATTATTCTAACGCGTGCCACAAGGTAGATAGATGATTAAGTGGACGTTAAACACTCACTAATTACTGTATATATGAGTCTTAGTGTTGAGTTATGAACAACGGCGGGAGCTAGGTTTTTGCTTCAAAATTTTGCGTGATTTCTCAAGATGTCTTTTATATAATAAGAGAACATCTTTGTTGTGAAATAGGATCTTTCAATTTTGCGTTGAGCTCTTTTGTCAGCCAATTGACCTAAAAATTTGTGGTATTTTCGATTTTTATATAAAAATGCTCTAAACATTGATGTGTCAAAATTAGAAGAAAAAGAACTTCAAGAAAGTGAAGATTATTTATAAAACTTTAGTGTTAAAAAACTTTAAAAAGTGAGGGTTATTTTTCTTTGATCCCGTGTTGTTTAAATTTATTAGAAAAATTAAACCTCATATTTTCTTAAAAAACAAATTGTAATAATTACTAAATTTGTATAATATATATATTTTTTATCACATCTTTTCCAATTTGAATGTGACAGAAACTTTTCATCTTATAAATACACCTTAGTAGACATTGCATCTACACAAGCTTGCAAAATATCATCATTCATTAATCTAAAAAAAAGTAATTTTTCAAATAACATTTTCTTGTCGTTTTTTTTTTTTTTTTTTTTTTTTTAATGTTAAATTTTACAAATCTTATTTGTGCATTTATGTTAACCTTAATGTAAACAAATTTAGTGCGTTTTTTCATTCCACATGCAAAAGGATGGCTACAACTCCACTTTCTGAAATCGATGGTACATCTAGTAAATGCAACATCCTCATTCATTAATCTAAAAAAAAAGTGATTTTTCAAACATCATATTATTTCTTTATGTTTTTTTATAATGTTAAATATTACAAATCTTATTTGTACATTTATGCTAACTCTAATGTAAACAAATTTTATGTGTTTTTCTTTCACATGCAAAAAGATTGCTACAACTTTGAAATCGATTGTATAATATATTTTTCATTTATCACATCTTTTCCAATTTAAATGATAATTATCGTTTTGTTGGGCGAGAGAAAAATGTGGGGAACTGGTTTGTTGGTCGAGCAGCTCAGACACATGTTGCAGATTACCAATATGATGGTGAAGCATCAGGTATGGGGCAATTAGTTGTGCCTGTGTATCATCCTGGTGCCGTGTTGAAACTTGCTGGAATCATCGAGATTGTCACAGCTCAATGTAATGAGACCTATGCTGCAGATTTCAATCAAATCCAACGTTCGCTCATGGTTAGTTACATAAATGTGAAATGGTAACAAAAAGGTATGTCACTTGAAGTCATGAAATAATATTGTCTGTGCTTTTTGTTCTTGGAAGACGATAAAAGCCCAACACAATGAATTAGTCAAGTTTACACTGCCTTTTTTAGCCAAACTCGCAGATTTGCAGGAACAAGTGATTATGAGGTTCAATGAATTGGAGAATAAAACATTCTTTATTGCATATAAAGACGCCAACCATAACCTTCGTTCAATTTTAAGTGACCATCACCTCCAGTTTTGCATAGTTGATTCGATTTTAAACCGGACAACACTCATCAGAATGGTTGTTAAAGATGTGGTAGGATCATTGTTTCTCTATATTTTCAAGCGACCATCGCCTCCAATTTTGCATAGCCGAGTTGATTTCAACCATGACAAGACTCATCAGAAAGGTTGTTGAAGACGTGCTAGGATTAGGATAATCATTTCTTTTTACTTTTATTTTGCAATGATAATTCTAACATATACATCGGCGAAGGTAGATAGATGACTAGATGAACTTCAATCAGTCACAAATTGATGTATAGATAAGCACTAGTGTATAGTTATGAACAATGATAGAATCTAGGTTTTTGGTTTCGCTCAATGTGTTTTGATTTTTCATAATGAAGTTTTACCTTTTAGTTGTATCACAACATAGGTGTTTCAACACTATTGAATATTGATGCACATCAGCATTCTTGTCTGGCTGCTCTAGCTCCGAAGTCAGACCCAGATAAGTATGATCCCTGCTTGTACACCTTTAAAGAACGAAGAGAGCTTTAACCCATAAAGGAATAATGTGGAATAACTTTTTTGAAAAACTGGAAAATATTGAGAAAACATAAAAGAACATACAAAACAGACTCACCCAAAGTAGTACAAAGCACTCACCCACCAATAAGAAATAGACACTACATATCAAAGAATAAGAAAAAAGATGGGGAAGTATGAGACCAGTGGGATGGCAGGAACATACAAAGAGGGTGTTTGTTTAAGCTTATTTTTTTTCGGCTTATATTTCATAAGCCCCATTTTTCCGGCTTATTTTGAGACTTGTGGGCTTATATAAGTTTGTTACGACATGATAAACTTATATAAGCCCATAAGTCTCAAAATAAGCCGGAAAATTGGGGCTTATCACTACTACAAAAACTGTCTTTTAGACCCTCTTATTTAGACCCTTAAAAAAAATTGCAGGTCTAAAAGAGGATTTTACCCCGCCAAGAGTTATTTAGACCGGTGCAAATAGAAGACACCGGTCTAAATGTCTTTTTAACATTTAAACCGGTTTATTTTTAAAACACCGGTCCAAAAAAACTTATTTAAACCGGTTTGTTTATGCACCGGTCTAAATTAAATCTGCCTTAAAAAAAATTAAATCTCCCTCTAAACTATTCCGCCCTAAATTTCCCCAAAATTTTCAATTGACCGCCTAAAAGAAAATTAATACTCACGAATACGATTCTTTCTCTCCATCTACATTACCACCAAACCCTAATTAGCAACAGCCGTCGTCACCTACACCACCACCAGCGCCTCTTCACCTGACCACCCCGTCAGATCCGTCCCAAAACCCTAACCACCACAGTGGCCGCTGCCGTAGCAAACCCCTAAAAGTGAGTGATATTGATTTCATAATTAAGTTTATATATGTTGCAATTCTGATTTTGTGAGTTTTTATTTTTATATATTTTTCTTCTATCAAGCATTGATACTTATTATGTTGAGTTGTTGATCTTTATTGAATGTTTTTGTTTGTTTTTAGAGGAAACATTTGATGGTTATGTTGAGTTGTTGATCTTTACTGATATTTATTATATTGTTGCTCTATTTCTCCGTTGATTCTACTATCAAATAGTAGAGTAGTATTTAAGTGTTTATATGCATCTATAATAAGCTTGGTATTTGATATACACTCTAGTTAAGTGTTTATATGTTTATATGCATCTATAATAAGTTGTTGATCTTTACTGATATTTATTATATTGTTGCTTTATTTCTCCGTTGATTCTACTTGCAGGCATTGGAGAACCTTGGAATGGCTATGATATACACTCTAGTTAGCTCAGCTAAGGATTGGCTTACTGAGTTATTTGCTCGAGATAATGTCGATGATGATGATGAAGAGGAAGTAGCCAAAAAGGATGAGGTGTGATATTTTTTTTTGATAAGTCTATATAATCTCCTCAAATAAAGTCAATGTTTGACTTGTGACCTGCTTTAGTAAAACCTTGTGACTATCAGCTATTCAGCCATAAATTAAAATACGTTTAATGGTGGCAAAATATGAAAATAATTTCTGGAAATCAACTCCGTCACTATTTTTAATGATTACTAATACTTATGGGCAACAAGGTGTTCACGCTCTTTGGACTGTTTCATATGCTGCTTTAGTAGCACTGGTTGGTCTAGTGCATTATGCATGATGTATAGTTATTAAATTTGGACTTCTCATGTAGGTAATTGTGCCTCATGGAGAACCTGTCACAATTGATACATTTTTGGCATGGAGAGACAGATACGAGGCAGAATTGGCACTTGAAAGAGCCAAGTAAGTTTCACAAGTATTCCAGATACTTTTTTTTTGCTTGATCTTTGGTAGGTTGATCAGTCATATCATAGTATTGTACTATTGTCAGACTAGCAATATCTGATTTATGCCACGACAGTACAACACTTAGAAAGTTCTCACTGAAAGTGTAGCTTAAATTCCTTCAATAAGTTATGGTAGAAAGGAGCTTATCTGAAATTGGTCGAATCAAAGAAGATAAGTGAAGAAGGGGTAAGGGTCAAATGGGTTGAAAGTTGTCCAAAGTCTATTGTTATTGATTTACTGTACACGACCACCTAAATCTCTTTCATAAACGATTATAATCAACATGGGCGGAGGCATGTATAGCCGAGGGGTAGCGGTCGCTACCCCTGAACTTTTACCCGGTAGTGGAATTTTTGGCCATTTTTGGCATTTTTTGGCGATTTCGCTACCCCTAAAACAAATTTTCGCTACCCCTAAACAAATTTTCGTGTTTCGCTACCCCTGAAACAAACTCCTGGCTCCGCCACTGATAATCAACATTGTAATTTTTGTTATTTTTAATTATAATTATTTGTTAAAGAAATAAAAGGTGGACAAAAATGACCAGTTTCAGTTGGAACCGACCCCGTTACCATTATTTTACTACCTCAGTCTCATACACAGATTATATATCAAAGTTTTATTTAGCAATTGATGTGTTTGATGTCATACCATAGAGTGGTCAATATCTTTCATTAATTTGGGCTACTTATGAATACTCGCTTTTCTTCTCGGCTTTCAGGTTGATGCCGGAATCAGCACTTGCTTCGACCAAAGAAAAGAAACTAAATGGCAGATAGTGGTTTGAAACCGTGGTAAGGTATTCATCTTGTTGCTGTTTCTGCGAGTGAATGTTGAATGCTATGAAAGTTTAGACTAAAGTTTTTCACTGCTTTTAGTGGCTTCTCACTTTTGATGGTAGATCATTTGGAAAAATATCGAGTATGAGACTTCTAAACTAGGGGCGACAATATGGGTGGGTTGGGTGATGACTAAATGGTTAAAAATTGCCCCTGTGATTGTAGTACATTTACTTTTACTATAATATAAGGGAAGAAAAAAAGTTTGATTTATTCTTGTGTGTCAGTCACGCTACGATAAAACAAATAATCTGTTACAACATAGTGCTTATAGCTATGATTATAGAAGGTTTAAGTACACATCAAAATTTTGGGCTGATTGACATATGAATCCATCTGTTATCTGTTTGTAAAATGGTTATTTAAAGAATCTGATGAAGAAGATGAAGACTTCGATTTTGATGACGATGAAGACTTTGAAGGTTCTTATCTTTCTTTTGTCTTCTGTTCCTCACTTTAAGTTTGCTCAGTTTTATTTGCAAAACACTTAGGGGGTGGTTGGATAGCTTATTAGAAGTGTTTGTACAACATATGCAGTAGTATTTCTATGGATGTTTGGGATTGATTAATTAAACTGCGTTATTTTTTTTAAGCTGAAATAAGCAATACAATAATCGACCTCAAATTGTTCATTTTTATAAGCAAAAGAAGTTCTAACAAGCAGCGTGAAACACCTCTTAAACTGATAATGAATTAAAACTCTTTTGAAGCTTTTAGGATTGAGGTTTTCTTAGTCCTTATGCTATTTATTGTTAACTGCAGTGCTACTGTTATGTGTGTGATGTTGCTGCACCTTGCAAGACATGGTATGGAGGTGGTGGTCACTGTCATGCTCTTGACACAGAAGCTTGGAAGAACATTAGGAAAGACACGAGAAAGATCACAAATCCATGAAGAACCTCTACTGAATCTAAATGGTATGTTCTTGTCATGTTAAGGGTTTAGTGTTTATACGCTGTTGAGTGACCACCCAAATCTCAGTGGCACTCTATTTTCGATAGTGTAAAGAGTTTTTGTTTTTTGAATGATGGATGATAAGCAACGTTATAGTATTTGAAATGCTTAAGCAAGGTTTAATTGTGGGTAATTTGTGCGAATACTTTTTGTACTGTTGCTTATCGTTGTAATCCGATTTATGGATGTGGAACTGGTTGTCGAATTTACATTCTTATAATATGTACAGGCTTGGTTGGTGTTCATAAGTGTATTGTTTTATCTTGGTTTTCTTTGATTCAAGTTGGAGCAGCATCCTTGTTGGTTTGATGTTTTGAATCGCTTGGCACTTTACATATCTGGGTACGAGATTGTGTTTTTATTGTTAGGTGGACAATATTGATGGTAGTAGCCGAACAAGGATTGCGCACTAAGGTCTAACAGGTCTCAAACTGATTCTAGTAAATGTTTGGGATTGCTTATTAAAACTGCTTAAAAAGTTTATGAGCAATCCCAAACAACCCATTTTTTTTATTTTAAAAAAGCCACATAAAGACCGGTTTATATCATAACAACCGGTCTTAAATACCTTTTTTAGACCGGCGCGTGAACCGGTCTTTATATGCAAATGAACCGGTCTTAAAACCCATCTTTTAGTCCGGTGCGTAAACCGGTTTTTTTGTTCAATACCTTTTAGACCTCCCCCCATTTAGACCCCCCGTGTAACCGGTTTAAAAGTCGTTTTTAACCGGTCTAAAAGGTCTTTTTTGTAGTAGTGTATGAAGTATAAGCCGAAATCAAAGAAGCTCATAAGAGCACATATAAACTTAAACAAACACCCCAAAGAGGTACCCAATAATGGACACAAAATTAAGAAAACTCATATGATGCCATAAGAACAACCAATGTTGACTCAATCTACATTCCAAAACAAACAACCACACTGGCCCATTACAAAAATACCACGAGAAAAAATAACTTAGACCGAAGTCCCCATCCAAGAACACCAAAGATCTGCACCAGAAGATCTCGGATAATAAACTCATAGTGTCATTGTTGAATATATTGAAGTATCCTACTGATATCATTAGCTGCACCAACTTGTGCTTTGAAGTCACATACGAGAATAAAGAATCAAGTAAGTCTCTTAGCTGATCAAACAATAATAGCAATATAGAATCGAACATCAACGACAATTCTCTTCATCCAATAGCAATATCGAAAACTATTCGTGTATGTTTCCGAAGGACATGTGCCGGAAGACAAAGGCCCACATGTGCCCCAAAGACACTGGTCCGAAGGAACACTGACCGGACGACCGATAGATGACGTGGTTAGAATCACTTGTAGAAGGTAAGCACACTTTTACTCAGGAGCCTCTTTTATCCAGCGGTCCATATCAAGGACCGAGCGTGAGCCGCCTAACACAGATATTACGGGATATTGTCCCCCATGTGGTGTGATGCCTAGCACCTGGGCTAGGTATAGCTTGGACTGCCAATTCCCCATGTTGTCAGGTAGTGACGTAGTATAAATACTCCAACCTCATTCAATGTTCAACTAACTCATCTACTACGCATTTACTCTCACATATATTATTTAGCCTTCTGGTGTAAGCCTATACTAACTCTCTCGCCAGAGCTTGGTCTTGCGGTCAAACCCAGGGCGAGATGAACGCGTTTCTTTCATCTGTGTTACGTGCTCGAAGGACGTCATTTACCATGTCCGGAGGAACCTACACGCACTCAATCCGAGGAGCAGGAGCAGATATACCTTCACAAAGAAACTAAACCAATGGAACCCAAACAGAAGTAGAAAAATGCTACTGAAGTCGTTTTAGTAAAACACAAATATCCAGATAAATAGACTATGCACGGGAAGAGGCTCCCTCTCCTTAAAAGGTGTTTACGTGCTAGACTCGCTACAAGCCTCCTACGTAACGACCCCAGGATTGATGCAGCCCTTGTTGACTTTTTTAGCGAACGAATACAACATAATGACAATGGTGGAGCATAAAAACACAAGAGTAAATTACATAAATGGTCCATGGTTTGTCGTAAATTTCACCTATCGTCCCTCAAACTTAAAAGTTGCATATATCGTCCCTATCGCCTCAAAGAATAACACTCGTGGTCCTTTTATTAATGAGTGTGAAGTGCATTCCGTTATAATTTACACGTTAGCCCCTATTGGTTAACGATTGTTGCATCATTTATCCTTTATAATAACGGCCATTTATAATTTAAAGTTTTTAGACTTTAGATACGTTTTTATACGTTTTATCCATTTTCGTCCGTTTTTATATGTTTTCATCCATTTTTATACGTTTTCGTCCATTTTTATACGTATTTGTCGATTTTATACGTTTTTCTAACGTTTTAATCCATTTTCATACATTTTTATATGTCTTTCTTACGTTTTTGTTCGTTTTTCTTACGTTTTGTTCGTTTTATACGTTTTCGTCCGTTTTTATATGTTTTTTAACGTTTTCATAGGTTTTTTAAAGTTTTCATAGGTTTTTATCAGTTTTCATATGTTTTCATCCGTTTTTATACGTTTTCATAGGTTTTTATCCGTTTTCATATGTTTTTATCCGTTTTCATCTATTTTTTATACATTTTCATATGTATTAAAACGGATGAAAACTTATAAAATCATATAAAGATAGATAAAAACATAAAAAAAAACATATTAAAACGGATGAAAACGAAAAAAAAAAATAAAAAAAAGTAAGAAAACAGACAAAAAAGCGTATTAAAACCGACGAAAACGTAAAAAAAGGTATAAAAACGGATGAAAGCAGTTGAAAACATATGAAAAACTGATAAAAACCTATGAAAATGTTAAAAAGGTATAAAAACGGACGAAAACGTATAAAAACGGATAAAAACGTAAGAAAAACGGATGAAAATAGATGAAAACGGATAAAAATGTAAAAAATGTATAAAAACGGATAAAAATGTATCAAAACGTAAAAGAAAGAGAAAAAACATATAAAAAACGGACGAAAATGGATTAAAACGTAAGAAGACCTATAAAAAGGGATGAAAACAAATAATAATGTAAAAAAACGTATGCAACGGACGAAAAAGTATAAAAACGGACGAAAACGGATAAAAACGTAAGAAAACGTATAAAACAGGAAAACATATAAAAACGGACGAAAATGGATGTAAACGTATAAAAACGTATCTAAAGTCGAAAAACTTTAAATTATAAACGGCCGTTATATAAAGGATAAATGATGCAACAATCGTTAACCAACATGGGCTAATGTGTAAATTATAACGGAATTCACTTAACACTCGTTAAAAAAAGGACCACGAGTGTTATTCATTGGAGGCGATAGGGATGATATATGCAACTTTTAAGTTTGAGGGACGATAGGTGAAATTTTTGACAAACCACAGGGACCATTTATGTAATTTACTCAAAACACAATATAACAGTAATACGATAAAGGCAAGATGCAATATATTTTATCACAACCCGCTAATTTACAGGTCAATATTACTCAACGAACTTAAATTTATTTTCTTGACATTTATTTGAAAACAATTTACATATAATTTTTACTTGAACTAACATGAAACCTAGAATAAATTCCAAGTACACTAGGACTTAGGCTATATTTAGTCCACAACGTTCAAGTATCTTGCTCCTACTCCAGTTCACAATTTTAAACCCTAAAACAAATTTCCTTTTCTTAAATTACTTACGGTCGTCAATTCAACAAACGCTATTCGTAATTTAAAATTTATCACCTGATATACCTAATTCTCCCTACGATTATTTTTAACGTATTTTTTTTACTTCCTAAATGATTACCAAAGTTCCAAAAATATTTCCTTACGCCTAAGGTAAATTCTTTACATCTTACGTTTAATTACGTATAACTTTCGTTAATCACCAAACCAACAACCAATACCTATTTTTAACACCCAATACATACAACATATGCACTCTTGTATCAAAACAAGTCTTCTACTCCAAATATTATACCTATGCCCCCCCCCCCCTCTTGCCTTATAATTATTTGCTAGACAAAAATATCACCAACATTAATTAGCCTACATTTACCTTAAAACATGGAGCAAAAAATCTCAAATTGGAGGCTTGACTACCATTTGTCCCCTCTGGCCCCCCCTAATCGGCCAACCCCCCCTCCAACTAGCAAATGATGTTTATTGACTAACTATTGATCATTTGAATAATTTTAGTATAAATAGACCACAATATCTTCATATTTGCACCTAGTTAGTTCAAGTAAAGAAAAAAAATATAATCACCTCCCCTCTATACAAACAAATCGACACACTCTAGGAGCAAGGAAGGAAATTTCTTGATTGTGGTTAAGATCAAGTATACTTAGGGTACTCTAGCAAGGGTTTAGAACATTAATCTTTGGGTTAATCAAGTGTCTTACATTCTCATCTCACTAATCTCCTTTGTAAGTAGTTTTACATTTGCAAAACTTCATGTTTTTCATGTCATAATGTTAGTTCAAGTATATATACTTAGTTATCACTTGGTACATGTTGATAAAGTTTTATATTCACAATGATCTTTTAACAAAAGATATTGTTTTAAACAAGTTTTTATTACAAGTAAACTAGTTAGTAAAAATCTCCACAAGAAAATGAAGATGAAAACATTATATATATGTATGTTAGTAAACTTGTAATTTTAAATATCCATGATGATCATTTACATGGACTCTTGAATATTGATAAGTTAGTATTAGATCACTATTGTTATGTTGAGAAGTTGATGAATGAACTAGGACTAGAATTGAAGTGGTTGTTAAGTGGTTAAAATGGCTAGAAGACTAGGAAAAATAATTTGACACTTTGATAATGAATCTGTCCCGTTTTGGTTAATACAGAAAAATCAGTAGCTTAGTGATAAGTTTAGGCTAGAAATATAGAAAATAGACTCAATAACGAAAACGTAGCCGCTTGAATGAGTTAAAACGGGCTTATAACGAAAAAGATACGCTAGTTTCAATTTATACGACGAAAACTAAATTTTCAGAAAAATGGTTGAGGCTGTTAAGAATTTTGAGTGATGAAAACTGAGGTTAAATGGTAACTAGTCTAGCTGAGACCTTAGAAATCCGATAGTATACTTAAATACCTTCGCGGGGATAGGTAAAACTTAAGAAACGGAGCTACGACGCAAAAGTTATGCCTAACAAAAGTTTACGACGACATATACGTTGACAGCTTATATTTTTGCAATTAGAAAAGCTGTTAGGATTATTTGAAGTGGATTTTGGACACTTTAGGGTGTATTTTGACTAAAATGACGTAAATAAAAATGGTAGAACCTTATATACACTTATTAGGCGCGTTAGAGATTTTTGAAATACCTATTAACATGACGACTAAAATTTGATCATGAGATAAACAAGTTACGTTTTCTAAAAAGGAAAATTATTCTAAATAAATGATCAAATTGACGCAACTATATTTTGACGATAAACATTACAACAAACATGTACAAGTGATAAAGTAAAGTATGAACTTGAGTGCATGGCCTTGTTTCGAACCTAAGTCATATGTAATATTTAGGTCGCGATTAGAGTTATCGGACTTAATTTGCCGTTTACAAATTTACCACTCGGGAATTGCTTTTGCTGAGGTGAGTTTCATAGCCCTGATTTTTACATTATTTATACAAGGTTTCTAAACCCTCGGGGTGTGAATACATTGCTTGTTTTTACATACGGACACAAGTGCTAAAACTGTTACTTTGCCTAAGTTACCGCATTGCCATTAAAGTCCCCTTTTGAATCATGAACCGTTAATTACTTGTAAGCGCGGATGTTATGAATAGATCTATTTAGGTTGACACCCCGTCCGAGTTGGTCGCGCCAACCTGTCAAACGGACGCATATCATTCGGATTATTTCCGAGTGTCTGGCAAACACTTATTTGGGGCATTATTATTATTATGCTTGATTGCATACCAGTACGTCGAGCTTCGGGGTCATGAGCTTAGGCATTGTATATATTATTTTTTGCTGTGACATTATATTTGTTGTATTGTCTTGCTATTGAAATCTTGTGGTCCACATTACTGTTTACTTAAACCTATGATTCTCACCAACATTATTGTTGACCCTTTTAGCGTGTATTCTCGGGTAATTAGGTGATGATGATACACCTCTTTGTATGGAGCACTTTTGAGTCACATTTTGGAAGCACATCTTGATGAAGATTTTCTTGCATTATTTAGCGTTTGGTTATGTATTTAAATCTTATATTTTGATGGTGAACTCTGATAATTATGTTTTGTAAAATGTTAACTTTAAATCAAACGCTTGTTTTGAAACGAATCACATAGAGGTCGTTCTTTATTCCTTGTACTTTATTGACCATGAGCATCACGCCCCCGGAATTCCATTCCGCTGCAAATACAGATTTTGGGGGTGTGACAGATTGGTATCAGAACCAAATTTATAGAGAACTAGGATGCATCATTGACCCTAGACTATAACCACTGGGTCACGACACTTCACAACATCATGATGTGCATACGATTTTGATACGTGTTTTCATTTACTTATTTTATATGAGTACTTGCACTTATATATATTTGTATTGACCTGGTTTACAGTGATATGTCTTCACCTACCCATCCTATTATCCTCGTCTCGGATTCAGATGTGGACGATTCGTCATCATCCACTGTTCTGATCACACCAGTCATTCCTGTTCCTGTATCCTCCGGCGATGACTCTGCTGAGACTGAGCCATTTGAGGACGCTCAGACCATATCTACGCCTCCTGTATTATCACCACCCATTGCACCTGTCCCTCCAGTTTCATCACCACCAGTTTCACCTCCAGTACGCCGTGTTAGGCGTGTCCCTGTTGTGCGACCGGATCAGATTCCTATTGGTCGTCGCTATCGGCTATCTGAGACTGGCCCTGTCATGCTTCGTACCGCTAGGAAAAGGGTACGATCTTGACCTAGCCGTGTACCAGCACCTACTACTCCATCTCATATCCTATCATCTCCACCACCACCACCATCGTTCACTTACCACCAGACTACCACAGTTCCATTACCACCATCACCCAGAGATGTTTCCGATACTTTGCTACCGCCTCGTAAGAGGGCTTTTACTATGGCACCTTCACCTTCAGATCCCTATGTTATGGCTGCTGCTGAGGCCTCTACTCGACACGAGGTTCGTAGACGGGTTGACGCCCGTAGATGGTCATTCATTCCACCTACTCTCAGTAGATGGAGATACGATGAGGGTACTCCGAGAGCATTCGAGTTAGGAGAGAGTTCGGAGATGGCTGCTGCTCGAGTTCTACCGGTTACCGGTGAGCTAATCCATCATACTATTCCACTTCTGATCGCTAGGATGGTCCGTCATGAGGACTGCATTGGCCGAGCGTTTGATCGTCTCGATGAGCTTCCCCTAGAGCGCATTGAGACTATAGAGACACAGCTAGAGCATTAGATCATTGCACACTCCTGGATTGCCACACTTGAGCATTTCGTGGAGGATGAGCAGGTGCGACGACGTGACCAGGATGCGTTGATTGCTAGTCTCCTCGATCAGATCAGAGATCTTCAGCGCCATCTCGATGGTGCATCAGGCAGTGCCTAGACTAGATTTGTATCATAGGTATCTTTTGTATTTATATCCTAGCCACAGGGTGTGTGACATTAATAATGACGCTTGTGATCTTTTGTTAGTTGTACAACAATGTAGCAAGTTATTTCAGGATGTATTGTATGGTTACTATATGGTATGATATCGGTCGATGTGAACCGAGACTTTTCATCTTGTATTCATGTACGTTGTGATTATATCTACTCATGTTGTGATTATATTATAGTTGACGAGATTTATTCTTATTGTGGTTGATTTTTATCAAGCCATATTCTTATCTTGATTTATCCTTGTTGTGATGTATTTTTACCTTGTTGTGGTTGTATGTACTCATGGTGAAAATATATTATGACTATTGTGATTTATTATGGACGATTCTTATCACGTCATACTTCTATCATGATTTATTTTTGTCATGATTTATTCCTATATTGTTGTGGTTGATCTTGTTGTGATTGTCACATATCATGGTTGTATATATATACTTGTGATGACCTTTGTTACTTATGGATCCTAATTATTTTTGTTTCTTGTGATTAGAAGAACAATGCCACCTAAGAAACAAAGCATGAGTACAGCTGAGATCGATCGACTCGTTGCCCAACGGGTCACGGCATAGGTTGCTGCTGCTATGGCTGAATACGAGACCCAATGCAACAGTGGTAACGGTGGAGAAGCTAGTGGAACGGCAAACAGGGTTGAAACCGCGGCTCATGGATGTACTTACAAGGAGTTTTCGGGTTGCAAGCCGCAAACTTTCAGTGGCGCGGAAGGAGCTGTCGATTTGGTACGATGGTTCAAGAAGTTGTAATCGTCTTTCCGTATGTGCAACGGCGCGAAAAACTGTAAGGTAAAATTTGCTACAGGTACCTTATTGGATGGTGCCTTATCATGGTGGAATGCCTATGCCCAATCAGTGGGAATTGATGCTGCTTTTGAATTACCATGGGCTGAATTCAAGGAAATGGTAACCGCTGAGTATTGTCCGAGGAATGAGGTTCAAAAGTTGGAAGTTGAATTTTGGAACTTAACAGTGAAAGGATATGATATTGCAGCTTATACTAAACGATATCATGAATTGGCTACTCTCTGTCCTGAGATGGTTTCGACTACACAGAAAAAGATTGAAAGGTACATCTGGGGACTTCCATCTTATATTCAAGGAAATGTCACATCTTCTAAGCCAAGTAATCTGGATGAGACAATCCGAATGTCTCACAATTTAATGGATCAAATTGTTTCGAGCAAAGGCTGCTCGAGATGGCAATAACAGTAACCGCAACAATAACAAAAACAACAACCACTACCACAACAGTAACAACAACAAAAGAAAATGGGATACTACTCATGGAGGAAATGTTGCTCAACAACCCAACAAAAGACAAGAACTCGTTAAGGCTTATGTAGCGGGTCCGACTGAAAAGAAAGGTTATGAAGGAAATCTTCCTAAGTGTGACAAGTTCCAACATCACCACAATCCTGGATGTTGCCCTACTCCATGCGGAAATTGTGAGAAAATTGGGCACTTAACCAAAGACTGCAGGTCTCCTACTTCCGCAACGAATCAAAGGGTTCCCGGAGCATGTTTCGGATGTGGCAAAACAGGACATTTCAAGAATCAATGCCTAAAGGAGAAGAATCAGGGAACGGTAACTCAGAATAATGAAGCTCGGGGAAGAGTTTACAATCTCAAAAAAAGGGAAGCTACAGAGGACCCGAACTTTGTCACGAGTACGTTTCTTCTCAATGGTCGTTATGCTTCAGTTTTATTTGATTCGGGTGCCGATAAAAGTTTTGTGTCTACTACTTTTGCTCCTTTACTTAACATCTCACCGACCACCTTAGACACCGCCTACAGCATTTAATTAGCAAATGGCAACTTAGTTGGTTCCGACACCATAATCCGTGACTGCACCTTTAACTTCCTGAACCATCCATTTAACATCAATCTTATGCCTATCAAGCTCGGTAGTTTTGATGTCATAATTGGTATGGATTGGTTATCTAAACACCATGCTAGGATCATTTGCGACGAAAAGGTTGTTCATCTCCCTTTTAATGGTGAAACCTTGATTATCCATGGTGAATGAAGCGAAACTCGATTAAACATCATATCGTGTGTCAAGACCGAAAAGTATATAAAGAAGGGATGTCATGCTTTTCTAGCACACATAACCGAAAAGAAGACGAATGAGAAACGATTAGAAGATGTACCGATTGTTCAAGAATTTCCGGAGGTCTTTCCCGAAGATTTTCTTGGACTACCGCCTACCCGTCAAGTAGAGTTCCAGATAGATTTGGTGCCAGGAGCAGCACCAATAGCAAGAGCACCCTATCGACTAGCACCATCAGAGTTGCAGGAATTGTCTAATTTGCAAGAACTACTAGACAAGGGATTCATTAGACCAAGTTCCTCGCCTTGGGGAGCGCCGGTCTTGTTCGTAAAGAAGAAGGATGGATCGTTCCGAATGTGCATAGATTATCGCGAATTGAACAAGTTAACGGTGAAGAACCGTTACCCACTTCCAAGAATCGATGATTTGTTCGATCAGTTGCAAGGTTCCAGTTTTTACTCGAAGATTGATTTGAGATCGGGTTATCATCAACTAAGGGTTCGGGAAGAAGATATCCCGAAAACGGCTTTTAGGACTCGTTATGGTCATTATGAGTTTCAAGTGATGCCGTTTGGATTAACTAATGCACCGGCAGTATTTATGGATCTCATGAATCGTGTGTTCAAACCGTACCTGGACAAATTTGTAATTGTGTTCATTAATGATATTCTAATCTACTCTAAAAGAAAAGAAGAGCACGAAGAACATCTCAAGACGATCTTAGAATTACTCAAGAACGAGAAGTTGTATGCTAAATTTTCTAAGTGTGATTTCTGGATTCGAAAGGTACAATTTCTTGGGCACTTAATTGATAGCCAGGGATTGCATGTTGACCCAGCTAAGATCGAGGCTATTAAAGATTGGGAAACGCCTAAGACTCCCACAGAGATTCGTCAATTTCTAGGTCTTGCCGGGTATTACCGAAGATTCATCGAGAGTTTCTCTAAGATAGCGAAGCCTTTAACCAAGCTAACGCAGAAGAATCAGAAGTACGAATGGGGAGAGAAACAAGAATCCGCCTTTCAGTTGTTGAAGCAGAAACTTTGCAGTGCGCCAATTTTGGCATTACCCGAAGGAATGGAAAACTTTGTAGTTTATTGTAATGCTTCGCATAAAGGACTTGGAGCTGTGTTGATGCAGAAGGAAAAGGTTATAGCTTACGCTTCTCGACAACTTAAAGTTCATGAGAAGAATTACACCACTCATGACTTGGAGTTAGGAGCAGTTGTCTTTGCGCTAAAGATTTTGAGATATTACCTCTACGGTACTAAGTGCACAGTGTACACAGACCACAAAAGTCTTCAACATATCTTAGACCAGAAAGAGCTTAATATGAGACAACGTCTTTGGCTAGAACTACTCAGTGATTATGATTGCAAGATCCGATATCATCCTGGCAAAGCGAACGTAGTAGCAGATGCCCTTAGCAGGAAAGAGCGACTTAAACCTCTAAGAGTAAGATCATTGGGTATGACCATTAGTTCACCTCTTCCATCCAAAATTCTTGAGGCTCAGGCCGAAGCACTTAAGACAGAAAACCGACCTAAGAAGAATCTTCATGGTATGCCAGAAAGTAAGAATGGGTTCACAAAAAGGTCCGATGGAATGTTATGCTTCAAATATAGGAGTTGGATACCACATTTTGGTGGCCTACGAGAGTTGATCATGCACGAATCACACAAGTCCAAATATTTCATACACCCAGGTTCCGATAAAATGTACCAAGACCTCAAAAAGCTGTATTGGTTGCGGAATATGAAGGCCGACATTGCTACTTATGTTAGCAAATGTCTTACTTGCTCCAAAGTTAAGGCCGAATACCAGAAGCCGTCTGGTTTACTAAAGCAACCAGAGATTCCTCAATGGAAATGAGAACGTATCACTATTGACTTTATCACTAAACTGCCTAAAACTCCGAGTGGTCACGATGTGATTTGGGTGATCGTTGATCGTCTCACCAAATCAGCTCATTTCTTGCCCATTAAAGAAACCTACAAGATGGATAAGTTAACCAGATTCTATATCCAGGAGATTGTCTCGAAACATGGTGTACCAATTTCAATCATTTCGGATTGAAACAGTCGATTCACTTCGAGATTTTGGAAATCGCTTAATGATGCCTTTAGAACCCATCTTGATATGAGTACAGCCTATCATCCACAAACCGATGGTCAGAGTGAGAGGACCATCCAAACCCTAGAGGACATGCTCCGTGCCTGTGTGATTGATTTTGGAAATAGCTGGGATACTCACTTGCCGTTGATTGAGTTTTCCTACAACAATAGTTATCACACAAGTATAAAGGCTGCACCATTTGAAGCACTCTACGGTAGGAAATGCCGATCACCAGTCTGTTGGGCCGAAGTCGGAGATGCTCAACTTACCGGTACAGAAATTGTTCACGAGACAACCGAGAAGATTGTTCAGATTCAGAACAGACTGAAAGCCGCCAGAGACCGTTAGAAAAGTTACGCTGATGTGAGGCGTAAGCCCTTAGAATTCAAAGTTGGAGACATGGTAATGTTGAAGGTATCGCCTTGGAAAGGTGTGATATGATTCGAGAAACGCGAGAAATTGAACCCTAGGTATATTGGACCATTTAAG